>CM017477.2:16327290-16927290 GCA_007827005.2 Populus simonii
AATGAAAAATTAAAATAAAAAAAAACTCGAATTTTTCCAAGCATAAAAAAACATCAATCTCACGTTTAAAAATAACAAGAAATTTTTGTGGAAATTCTTTAATATATAGGAAAAAACACTTGATAATAATAATGTATCAGTGTGATAACAAATATTACAACAATACGAGCTAAATTAAGTCCTTCAAGTCATTGTTGATCTATTTCTGTATCGATTAGGCTCCAAAGGTCTGCATCAAAAGAAATGTCGCCCCAACGATTTTGTCCTTGGTCGAGAACACATCCCCAATCATTATCCCTCCTGGGGGTTGTCCTCTACAAAAAGACTGTTGATGGGCTCTTGGTTAGCTGTGGAACCAGAACCCAGACAACTATTTTGACAACTGTTGCTGTTCGTTAGATTAATTTCTTTGTCATCTAACAGGCTTTCCCACCACATCCTTTCAACTTCATCGGTATCGGAAGGTGGAAATGCTATGGTAGAATATGGTTTGCAAAGATCGTCCCATGTTGAGAACCAACATTAATAAATGGAGTTCCTTTTCCAGCTCTTAACCAACATAAATTTTTGAAGTTCCGAGGTCGAGGCTTTATTATGTTGTCTTTTGTTATTGATTTTGGTTCTGGTTCTGGTTCTGGTTCTGTTTGAGCTTCTCTAGTGCTAGAAACCACCTTCTTACGCAGGTTTGTGTTCCAATAATTCTTACATCATTTGCTGTTCTTCCTGGAAGTCTACCGGCAATCAATGACCACTGTGTAACAAAAATAATAAAATTTTCCGTAATGTTAATTAAGGTTTCGATCTACTTCTTCCTTTCAAAACAAAACTGAAGTGGCATGGGTAATAGAGTGTGAGTCGGGCAACGTTTTAAATAGATGGAAGACACTCGTCAGGACCTACTATGGAGACTTCAAGGCTTGTTTAATAGCATTAAAATTCTCCACAAAAAAAAAAAATATTAAGATTTTGCTTAGTAATTTAATCTGTACTTCTCAGCATGTCAATAGGGAAAGGAACTATTTAGAAGATGGACTGACAAAGCAAGGTCTGCACAGACAGCTTTATTTATAGAAAAATAGGAAGTAAGGCTTCCATATCAGTTCAAGTTTTCCTCTTAAATTTCTCATTAAATATATGAGACATAGCATTTTATTTATAGAAAAAATAATCCTCTTCAATCAGTTGAAGTCCCTCCCTCTCTTTCTGAGACTCTTTGGCTTCGCTATTAGCTGCCATTGGTGATTTTCTTAAACCACTAGAAACAGTACCACTTCTTCATTCCTTGGTTTTTACCTCTTTGTCTTCAACAATCTCAGATCGAGTATTCATGCTTACATGCATGGCTTGCAAGGCGGGGGTTCTTAGTAGACTTTATCATCATCTCTATCCTTTTGATTCCTTTTGTATTGTTCTCAAGCTTTCTTTTCTATCTTTCATATTCCTTTTTTCTCATTGTGAGTGAATACTGTCTTGTCAAAAAAAAAATTCTAGATTGGTTAAGACATTTTCACTTGCCTGTTGCCAAGCAGCTTGTGTAGCCTGATAATCAAGTCTACTTCGCCCACTGAAAACTGCCCTCTCTTGACATTTGGCTTAAGATAGTTCAACCACCTCATTCTACAGCTTTTCCTGCATCTATTCAAACCTGCAAATTAAAATTAAGAGTCAGTGTATACTTTTTCGAGCGTCCAGCTAGTTGAATATTATTCTTTACCTCTTGTGTAGCTGTTCTCAAACACGAGAGACTATATATACTCGATACAGACATATAAACATGAGAAAATCTCTTGTGATCAGAATTGCTCATGATCACACCAGATGTAGAAAAGAGAGACCATAATGTTTGTCGAAAAGATAGGGAGATACTTTTATATAGACCTTGGACTACAGGATGAGGATAGCCCTCTTCGGTCCCTAGAAACCAACACTATTTTCAAGCATGAACGAAGACATTTAGATACCTGCTTTGAGAGGAATTTCACACCATCTTCCTTCACCATAGTTCTCTACGCACTTCCGTAGAAGTATATCCTCCTCTTCGGTCCATGCACCTTTCCTTACTCCTAATGAGCTTACCATAGTGCCTCTTACGTAGTCTATGCCCACCTAATTAGATCAAGCAAGACTCCATTAATATATATAGAATCACGTGAAGAACAATTGCAAGTCGATCACTGACTCTAAAATATCATATATTTATATATAGTACTTTTCTCAACTCAATTTAGTAGTTTCTAACTACAGCGACGTGCATGGTTTGTAACCACATGCGGTTTTACTTCTGAAGGTGTATGGTTCAAAAGATGGAAACTGTTTTGCATTCATCAGCTACCAGTCCAACAATTCCAAATCGTTAAATAACGTTTTCGACCCTCGATTGGAGTTTGGCTATCAGTTCTCCATAAACACTAAGTGATAAAATTTCATGATCCTTTGGGAGAAAATCTACTCAACTTCCGTTGCGAATGATTTCCTAAGAAATGTGCAAAGAATTTTTCCTTTTTTACCCATTATATCACTTCACCTTTCTTTTAGGACTTAGACTTAGTAAAGACAAAGTAACATTAACATTCCCTTTTAATTGATAAACATGGTACATGAAGTATAATTATGAACAATTTACAAGAAATGTGAAATGAAATTAAGTATTCCGAGAGATAAGAATAATTAAAAATTACTTTCATATATTCTAAACCACGTGAAAATTATTCATCTTATAATTGAAAATTTTGAGATTCGGTTTGTTGTGAGTTTTAGGACAATAAATATTGACGATGTTGTCTACAAGAAATTCAACAATGTATTAGTTGATGGTATTATAAAAGGTATAATGTTAGAAAATAATGACATGTTAAGTATTACTAACTAAAAAAAAATGTTTCAATTCTTCGCAGTTAAATAACACATAATTATGTGTTTATCTGAATTTTATTTTTGAAAAATATCTTCTCCTCACAGTATTTTTTGGTACGGGTCGTCCAGGATGAAAGAATATTGACAAGTTCTCACACGAAAGCACTTCCTTACCATCGTCATGCCTTGGAACACGATTAATTCTTGTTCTCAATTGAGGCTCGAAATAGTACGCTATACGTGTTGAGATCTCTTCAACAATATAGGTCTCGCCTATCGGTGCCTCAACATACACCTTGTTTTTTTTACTTTCCTCTTAAGGTTGAACAAGTATTTGCATGAAATTAAATAAATGTTTTGAAATATACAAAGAAAGAAAATAAAAATTTAATTATGATACATGTGTAATCCCTAACCTTTGGAATGGATACATCCATCTATATTAGACTAGGCCTCGAACTTTTACCTCAAACGATAAATGTATATTTAGGTATATGCTATATCGAGTCAAAAAACAATGAAGGGAATAAGTTTTGAGATTATAATAGTGGTTGCTTTTCAAAATATTTTTCGCTTGTAAATGCTTCAAAATAATAATTGTTATTTTTAAAATTTATGTCTAAAATCAACATATCAAAATCATAAAAAATAATTTGAAGTAAGAAAAAATCCAAAAACTTTCAAAAGAGTTTTTTGAATGTAAAAACAAGAACACCCTGAATCGAAAAGAGTTACACTTAATCAAAAGGACAAAGTACAAAAAAATAAGAAAAAGGAAAAATTTTCACTGGAATGGTTAAATTGAAGTGAAAAATAGCTCAAAAAAATAGAAATTGAGGACCAAATTGAAAACAATAGCACAAAATAAAACATTAAAAACAGAAGGACCAAAACACAAATACCAAAAACATTGAAGACCAATTTGCATTTTATGTGGGAGGAAAGAGAAAAGAAGAAGGGGGGAAAAAGCCTACCGACGACCAACCCCCCAAGCGTTGATTACACATGCCTCACCAGATGAAAGACACACGGCAATGTATTTAACGCCACGACAGATGGATAGTTTTAACCATTGGGACACACCGCATGCGCCGTCCAAAGTGCATGAGCATCTCTCATGCGCTTCCGCGTGTAAGACATACGCCAACAACTTTTTGAAATTAAATATTATTTTATTATGATTAATTACAAATATGCCCTTGAAAAAACAGAAAAAAAAAAAAAAAAAACTCCTTGTAAAGACATAAATAACCCTTGACCGAGTATTGTTGACTTAAATGACATTTTAATAACGTGCTTGTACCCGACCAAAGACTTATAATTTTTTATTTTAGTATTTTTATTGTTCATAAAAGAACAAGTCCCTAATACCCTCCTAATCAAGGCAAAATGTTACTAGATTGGGGCAAAACAGTAATTTTATTGTCTTACAAAGTAAAGAAATTGTTGCTACCCCCCTTTTGTTTTAGTATATATAGTTATATTATCTACTTTAAACCATTTTTTATATATAAATGTTTCAGAAATTATTATATTTATGTGATCATGAATTTTAGTTTCAACAATACTAAACATTCCACATCTTTCATGATATCCCAGAAATATTACTTGATGTCTTCAATAGTCCTTTTATTTTTCATTCTTGAATGGTTGATTGCTTGATTACTTGCTTAATAACATGTTGCTAACATGTCCATACATTAGATAGATAGGATCAAGCGTGAACGTACGTAATCCATGAAGTGGCCCGTAGGTGTTTGATTATGAAGATGGCGAAAACAAACGTTAACAAAATATATATCCGACGACTGATCAATGGAGTTTACATTTTTTAAGGATATTTTACAGGTATTTTTTTATCAATGTTCATCGGATAGTTGGATCTTTTAAAATTGAACCTATAACATGATGTTTTTCTATTTTATTTATTTATTTAGTTAATTTTGGATTTTAATTAATTTTTATGTTTAGCTTTGAACACTTTAATTAGGTCGTTTTAGAACTTCTATATGATTTAAATGTTTATTTTTATATTATTATTATTTAGATTTTTATAAAATTTCATCATTTGTGATAAACATGTAACTGCAAATTACTATGGCGTCAATTATATTTTTCCTGCATCTATTAAAATTAATATGGATCTTGAACGGTCTACCAATTATTTCATTATCATGAGTTAAACAGGTGACGTGTTTCTTTCATATTTCTTTTTAAAAAAAAATTAAAAATTAAGGGCAAGCAAGAAGTTGTACGTCTTTTAATAAACAAATTAAAGGCTGGCATGTCTTACCTTGTTAAATTTAGATAAGTGGAGTCATTCAAGCTATGCCTACGCGTTTAGGCTTTTTTTATATTTTACTTTTTATTTTTTTAATGCTTTTTGTTTCTTGCAATTTTATATTTTATTATCATTTTATTAAATAAACATTGATTTCAAAAAATAATATTACTAAATACAATTAATTTTATGATTACAGCCATATTTATCTTTCAACTTTTTAATTTAATTTTTGGTTAAAAATCTTTTATTTTTTACTTTGTTTTCATATAAAATTATAATATTTTTTTAAAATATTTGCATCCTTGCATAATATTTTTTTATTTTAATTTTATTTAATCGTTTTTATGTGTGTCTATTTCTATTATTATTTGAATAAAAATTTGTTCGGAAAACCAAAGTTATTAAACAAAATTATGTACATGACCTGTGTTATGAGATCAAATATCTTGATTTATTTCTAGCTCTCTATTTTTCCGGTGTAGTCATCTTAACAACTTTTTTTATGGTTTTTTTGCATATATAATATTTTGATTAAATAAAGAATTTAATTTATAAAATAAAATCATAAATACAATTGAATAAATGGTTCGTATTGCCAGATCAAACATCCTGATTGATATCTATCTTTTAATCTTTTCAATTTAGTCTTTAATTATCATTAATAATTTTTTAATATTTATTGCCACTGTAATTTTTGATTTATTTAATTAAATAAAAACATAATTTTTTTTTTTATAACCAAGAATCTTTTTAAGTTAAAAAATGAGTTGAAAAGACCTTTCAGCTCCTGCATATTTTTTTTTTTTATTAAAATATAATCCGACCCCTGATTAAAAAACAGGTCAAATAACTAGTAATGTTCCATATAAGGTGTGGATAATCGGGTGGTTAATATAAATTTTACTATAAATTGGAATCTGCAATGATGTCCTGAATCTTAAGTATTTTATCATCTCGTGCCAGCCTGAGCAGCTCGGGCCAAAAAGCTACAATTATTTGGGGGCAGTAGGTGGTGTTTAATTTCCAAAGGAAAAGGACAAAATCTCTTGTCTAAACTCTAAAGTCTAAACTTTTATTTTCATCTTTAAGCGTTAGCTTACTTTAAAAAGTACACTTCATGATTCCAATGTTAGCCCAGACAAGCTTTCTAGAACCATTCGTTAACTGTGGTGTTCGATGATGCCACATCTTTCGCTGCTGGATTAGTGTTTGTTCAGCCAGGAATTTTGTCCTTGGTCAGAGAACACATCCCCAATCATTATCCCTCCTGGTGGGTTGTCCTGTACAAAAAGAGTACTGTTGATGGGCTCTTGGTTAGCTGCTGAACCAGAACCCAGACAGCTGTTTTGACAACTGTTGCTGTTCGTTAGATTAATTTCTTTGTCATCTAACAGGCTTTCCCACCACATCCTTTCAACTTCATCAGTATCGGAAGGTGGAAATGCTATGGTAGAATATGGCTTGCAAAGATCGTCCCCATATTGGGAACCAACATTAATAAATGGAGTTCCTTTACCAGCTCTAATTAATAGTATTAAAATTTTGCTTCGTAATTTGATCTGTGCTTCTCAGCATGTCAAAAGGGAAAGGAACTATATAGAAGATGGACTGACAAAGCAAGGTGTGCACAGACAGCATGCCCTTTCTGCTTGGCTTTTAGCTTTGTAAATCTGTAATTTCGTGGAGCCACTTTCTTGTCGCTGTCAGCTTTCTTTAAAAAAAGGAGTAAGGCTTCCATCAGTTCAGGTTTTCCTCTTATATTTTTCACTAAATATGAGCTTACAATCACGTGAAGAACATTTGCATGTTGATCACTGGCTCTAAATTATCATATATATATAAAGTACTTTTCTCAGCTCAATTTAGTAGTTTCTAACTACAGCGACGTGCATGTTTGTAACCACATGCGGTTTTACTTCTGAAGGTGTATATGGTTCAAAATTCAAATTATCCCACGCACTATCCTAGAAGTATTGACCCACTGGATTTATTTAACAAAAGGAAAATTTCAGCAGACGGCTTTCCCTTTGTTAGCTTACAAGAAACAGATTGGGACATGACTTTCAAGTTAATTCTACGTCGCCTGGCATTGTGGTTGTGATCCGGCAAGAATTTTATGTTGGACAAACTATTTTTATCAGTAATTACGGATATAATAGTTCAGTTTCTGGTAGCATAAGTCTTATTTGGGATTTTGTACTTATAAATCTCTTTTTTTTATCCCCTAGTTTTTTCATTATTTCAATGGCACTAACATGTTTAATAAAACCATTCGATTATTATAAGAAAGAAAAGATACATGTTTTTTTTAATTAATAATACAAGTAAAAAAAAACTAGAATCAATACATATATATATATATATATTCAATTAAGATCTATAGTTGTCTATTGGTATTTTTCTATTAAGATTTTTTAAATGTTCATATTGGTTTTTAAATGAAATAAGCATCATTTCTCATATTCTTTTAAGTAGATGCAAATATGCTTTTGGGATATATAGCCATCAGTAGTAAATATATAATTAATACAGTTGAAAATCGATTACACATCACAAGACTTAAATCTTTTAAATTGAAATGGTATTTCTATATATGTGCGGAGTTATTAAGATGAAGATTCCAATCCTCTTATCAAACCTTAAAAGAATGAATGTCAGAACCATCAATTCTACAATGAAACACGAAAAAAAAAAAAAAGAGTTTGTAACTGAAACATAAAAAACTAAAACTAAAAGGACCGATCGAATATGAAAAGTTAATAAAAAAAAGATACCAAAATGTATTTTTTCCATAAAAAATGAACCAAAATGAAGAAGAACAACAACTATAAGGACAAACATGTAATTTAAAAAAAAGGAACCAAAATGTATTTTTCCAAAGGACATAGAAGATATTGGGTGAAGAGGGACTGCACTATTTTTTGCATCCTTTTTTAGTACACAAGTAGTAAAGCTATTTGCATTTTAAGACCGTTTGTCCCCTTTTGTTTCATTTCTCCTTCTTGTCTTGGCTTATTATGGCTATAATTTTGCACTCACTTTGTGCCTATTTATTCTATTAAGTTGGAGTTCTATTTTTTTAATTGAGATGATATATATATATATATATATATTGCTTAACTAACGCTCAATTGACAGGGACTATGGAACCCATCCAAAAAGGAATTAAAGACGGGAGATCATCATTTCTTACGATTTAATGATCATATTCTATAATATTTTAAATTTTTAGAATGTGATTCTATATAACTTTTAACTATGAACTTTTAAAAAATATTTGGGACTGAAACTTTATATGAAAGGATGGATAATCCTTGCCCATTCCTTTCACCTAATCTAATCAGGTGAAAGGATGTGTGATGGTTTTGGTGTTTTACTTTAAATTAATGAACTCTTTTATCATTAAATAATTATTTTAATTGTTAAATAAATCCTCATAAATGATTTTATAGGAAATTAGAATAGCTGCATTCGATATAAAATCTTAATGGGAGATCAAACTATTTTATAATATTTAGATTATTTTTAAAATTAACATCTCACATAGCTCTTTGTCCATTTCTCTAACACTACTTCTACACGAGGCAATGTTGTTACCTTTTGCTTCTTCCATGAAACAAGATTACCTCCTTGGTGTTAAGGAATTAATTTAAAATTGCTTTAAAATCTTTAATTTGATTGACGTTAAGAATTAATTAGGGACTTGTTATAATTAATTTAATATTTTTCAATCTTCCTAGATTAAAGAAATTTTAGTATTTGCTTGAATTAAAAGAATTTTTATTTTACTTCGAGGAACAATATAATTCGTTGAATGAACAATTTCTTGGAACCGAGCATATAACACTAAATTATTTTGTATGTTTTCTTTTGAAAATTTTAATTTTATTTAAGTTTTCTTATTAATCTCCCATCTTTATTTCAATTTCTTATAATTAGAATAACTTTCCCTGTGTCTGACCTAGCTTTCATTATAGTGCTACAAAAAATAAGGTCTTAAAAAAAAGACTTAATTTAATCTCAAAGCAAGTGCAGGAGCACTTGTAAAAAAGACTCTTGAAGAAGCATGAGATTAGAGCCTGTTTAGGAGTGTAGTTGCGGTTATTTTTTTAAAGTGTTTTTCATGTCGAAACACATTAAAATAATATTTTTTTATTTTTTAAAAATTATTTTTGAAATCAACGATCAAAACGATCCAAAACTTATAAAAAAATTAAGTTTTAGTTAAAAAAATTAAACTTTTATGTAACGATGCCTTAATCTAAAATTAACAAGGAATTCGCAGCAATTTAAAGTTCATTTTAATTTATCTTGAAGAGTTAATGAGGTAATATATTCTAATATTTTTTAATGGTTTTGATGTCTTTATGTTAAAAATCAATAAAATATTATGAAAAAATATTATACATAACGTGTTAGTAGACACACTTTTATTGAAAAAAGAAAAACCTGAATAGTAAACAAGAGGATGGTCAAGATTTGAACATATCATTTTCTTTTAGTTTTTTGTCCAGATGTGAACAAAAGTTGGTTGGTTTAACTACTATGCTTTAAATGTGTTGACTTCGTATATGTGGACTTTTAAGCGTGCCGAAACTCATACCACGACGTTCCTTTGATAACTTCTCCATCGAGTAGGGACATGACGGGTGACGGAGACAGTAATTTTCCAAATATAGCTACTGTCGATCTCTTACTGCGCAAGTGCAACTTGTACACGTGGGACCATTTAGGCCCTTATTTGGGTGACATTATTGAGTGCTCGTATTATCACTGTAAATCTGTCATGCTAAATTTTAACTATGGAGTTTTTGTAATTATTTTCATATAGTTTTATGCCAGGAATCCATCATAGACAGATAAATTTCAACTCTAATGAGAATTTTATTAGTTAATATGAAGTAACTGCGTGTCTAAATCGAGAGAAGTGACTTAAATCTGACCTGCTAAACACTTCAATATTTAAATTCAATATTTTAATTTTTTTAAGTATTTTTATTTAAAAATATATTAAAATAATATTTTTTAAAATAATTTTTTTAATATTAGCATATGATTCGTATATAAAAAAAATTAATTTAAATAAATAAAAACATTAATATTTTCTTGGTAGAAACTGAACAAAACCCAACAGAACTTTTCTAAAGGGTTTTTTTTTTTTACGTGCCGGCAATTATAAATCAATTCGAAGATCCTCTTGTATGACTTTTTGTTGAAGGTCGGAAACACGAACACAACAGGAGAATTCATCGGAGATGCAGATGGTTAATTGTGTCTGTAGATGATGTAATGGGACCGGCAATTTTTAATATTTTTTTATAAATGTATTAAATAATATTTTTTATTTTATAAAAATGCTTTTAATGTTAATATATGAAAATAATCTAAAAACATTATAAAAATTTAATATTTTTTAAAATTTTTTAAAATATAAAAAACAAACATATAGTTGCATACTTCACAATTTGTTTTATGTTAAAAACAAATTGGTACGGCGTGTGGTGTAGAATAAACAATCTATCTGATTGATGTTAAACAAAACCCACAGCCCTTCTTCTTCTTCCTTTTTTTCCTTCGTGTTGTCATTCATAAATCAATTCGAAAATCCTCTTGGATGTCCTTTTTGTTGAAGGTGGAAACACAAAGAGGACAAACGTCCGAAATTATGTGACATTTTATCGGTGACGGAGATGGTTGTCAGTGACGGAGATGGTTGTGTCCAGTGGGTGTAATAGTCGTCCCTACCAGAATTGTTTGTTTGCTAAAAATATCTCCTTCAACTATTATGCAATGATAATTAGAGGGTTTTTGAAAACATTTTTTTTTTAAAAATAGATTTGTTTAAATTAATCATTCTTAATTTCTCTCTTTTATAGATTTTTCATCTCTCAAAGTTAAAAGCAAGTTTGGGCATGTTTATAAAATATTTTTTATTTTAAAATATATTAAAATAATATTTTTTTATTTTTTTCAAATTATTTTTGAAATCAACGCATCTAAATGATTCAAAACATTAAAAAAAATAATTTTTAACAAAAAAAATTAAATTTTTTTAAAAATATAAATTGACCTATATTTCCAAACACTTTCTATATTGTATGCTAGCAGCATCGGCCATAGCTAGCTTGATTTATTTATAATCTTACAGCTTCTATTTTTTATATTTTTTTTCCTCTATTTTTGTTTCTTTGTTAATTTATATTTAAGAAATTGTGAAAATAAATCAACATTTTTTTTATTTCTCCTCTTTTATACTTCTTTTATCTCTCCATTTTTATGATCCTTTAATTTTATTAATATTTTAAAATTAATTTAATAATTTTTCATGTTGTGATTCACAATCATTTAATTACATAAAAAAAATATTCTTTTTCTTTTTCTTTTTAAGAGGAGATTCTCATTTTCATATAAAATATATTCAATTACAATAATTTATTGAGCCTAAAATACATAGATTCAACTTAATTGTTTATATCAAGAGTAAATACGATTAATAAATTATTTTAATTATTCGGTAACGATCTACGTTTTGTAACCTGGTGGTCATTGCATGGCTTGACTTTGATGTTGTGGGTTCGATTTCTGAAGCAAATAAATCCCTTTAGCCGACGTAAAGACCAGGCACACAGGCCTCCTTAAGCCCATGTGCTGGGCTTTTTTAAGCCGTACCAGGTAGCACAACATGTTTTTTTTTTGCCTACATCGATTTGCGTCCCCTTCAATATTTCAATCAAATCACTCAGATCACATTTCTAATCTCCAGACAACAAGAAACGCAATAATTACCCGAACCGCAATAATCTTCAAGGGCAGGTACTATCTGAAAGAAATCGGTGGAATTTTCAAGAATAACGGCAAGACGTTGTATGAATATTGAGAGCTTTTTGATTAATTATGCGCAAGCTGCCCTCATCATCAAAATTTTGATCAACTATTGCTGCAAATTTTTGTGAGAGATTGTTACCTATGGACCGTAGCATGATTGACGCAGTAAGTGGAAAAGCACGGTAAAAACAGACTCTTCAAAAACATGAGATTAATCTCGAAAATGACAAGGAATTCAGAGTAATTTGGAGTTCATTTTAATTTATCTGGAAGAGTTAATGAGGTAATGCATTCTAATATTTTTAATGATTTCATGTGTTTATTGTAAAAATCAACAAAACAATATAAAAAATTATTATTCTAATATATTTTTAATTAAAATTTTTAGGAAAAATTTATACATCACGTGTTACTGGACACACTTTTATTGAAAAAAAAATGAATAGTAAACAAGAGGATGGTCAGGATTTGAACACAACATTTTCTTTTATTTTTGGTGCAGATGTGAACAAAAGTTGGTTGGTTTAATTACTTTGCTTTGAATGTGTTGACTTCGTATATGTGGACTTTTAAATAGGGGTGATTATTTTTTGTTCGGTTTGTTTTTTATCAATAACAAACAATCACACCAGAAAAAAACAGAAACTGGACCGCAATCAGCCCAAACCGACCGATTCCGGTTCAGTTTTTGATGTCCAAAACCGAAAAAACCTATATGTTATTTTTGGGCTTTTTTGGCTTTGTAATTGGCTATAGGATGAGCTTTTAATGGATTTCTGATGAACTTGCAATTATCGTTGATATTGTCTAATTTTCTTTGAAGATTCCAAAGTATATTTAATTTTTTTACCACTAAATATTAATTTGTTTTAAATTGTTATTGTCAATCTTATGTTTATTAAGTTTTTGGGCCACTGAATATTCAATTATATGAAACTATTAATGTCAATCTTGTGTTCAATATATTTTTTACCTTCCTAATATTTTTATGCTTCCGAAAAGTTTAAATAACACACACTCACAATCACACACCAATAAGTTAAAATTCAAATTGCAAACCATTGCCTTTAAAGAGCTTAAAAAAAACAAATAACATTATCATAAAACACTCAAAAAAAAAAAAAAATCTTCATTTGCACATCGTCTCAATAAAAAAACACTTCAAGAACATTGCATTTTGATTCCTAAAATTCATAATCTAGAATTATAACATGATAAATTAAATTAGAAAATATAAAAATAAAAAATAGTATTTCTACCATATATTTTTAATAAATACATCACAATTTGTGAATTAATTATCATAGGTTGCTAGATACAACTTTCCTTCAAATTTTTCAAAATCAAAAATTAAATATGTTAGAATAAAAATGTATTAATTAATAAATTATAAAATAAAAAATATAAATTTATATAAAAATATTTTTTTTTTTGGTTCCTTCTTGTTGTCATTCATAAATCAAATCGAACTTCCTCTTTTTGTTGATGCTGTGTCCAGTGGGAGTGATAGTCGTCCCTACCAGAATTGTTTGTTTGCTAAAAATATCTCCTTCACCTATTTTGCAATGATAATTAGAGGGTTTTAGAAAACATTTATTTTTAAAAAATAGATTTGTTTAAATTAATCATTCTTAATTTCTTTCTCTTTTTAGATTTTCCATCTCAAAGTTCAAAGTAAGTTTAGTACAAAACGGCTTTGTGTCACTCATTTATTAAATCAACATAGGTCAAAAATATTTATCTTATGTTCAAAGGTTTAGATTAAAAGATTATGTAATAAGCTAATTGTTTATTTTTGAGTTTTAAGAGTATTTAAAAAAAAATTAATTTGTTTTTATTTTTTACTTTAAATTAATATTTTTTGATATTTTCAAATCATTTTGATGTGCTGATATTAAAAATAATTTTTTAAAAATAAAAAAAATATTATTTTATAAATTATTTTGATGCATTTATAATCTTGCAGCTTCTATTTTTTATATTTTCCCCTCTATTTTCGTTCCTTTGTTAATTTTATTTAAGAAATTTTGAAAATAAGTCAACATCTTTTTATTTCTCCTCTTTTATACTTCTTTTATCTCTCCATTTTTCTAATCCCTTAATTTTAATAATTTTTTTAAAATTAATTTATTAATTTTACATGTTGTGATTCACAATCATTTAGTTACATAAAAAAAATATTCATGATTCTTTCTGCACATTAACAAAACTTTAAGATTTTGATAAATCTATTCAAGTGATGTGATTCTTAATCTCTCTTTGTTGTTTTTTCTTTCTTTTTTCTTTTAAGAGGAGATTCTTATCTTCATATTAAATATTTCAATTACAATAATTTATTGAGCCTAAAATACATAGATTCAACTTAATTGTTTATATCAAGAGAAAATAAGATTAATAAATTATTTTAATTATCACGTAGCGATCTAAATCATGTAACTTGGTGGTTATTGCATGGCTTGACTTTGACGTTTTGGGTTCGATTTCTAGTAGAAGCAAATAGATCCTTTTAGCCGACGTTAATAAAGACCCAGGCACACAGGCCTTCATTAAACCCACGTGACTGGGCTTTTCAACAACCCAATGGCTTTTTTTGGGCCATTTGGGTTTTAGGCTCCCTCCCATATATATTTTTTAATTTAATTATATGAGATTTTATTTTTTTGAGTTTTTTTTTAATCTTTTGCTTCATTTTTTTTTCAATTCCTTTCTTTAATATAAATGTTTGTTATTTAATTATATCCTTGAGTGCTAGGTTGATGTGAATTGATTTTTTTTTTTTTATAATATAATAAAAAATTATTTTTTTTATTTTATTTTTATTTTATCATTTAATATGAGTTTTTATTTAATTTTATTTGTTTGTATTGATTTGATTTTTTTCTTTAGACCTACCCAGTGAAAAAATTAAATCAAGACAACTTCCACATGATTTAATTTAAAACTTGGGCTAAGTAAATAATTAGATTGTAATTTTTCAAGTTTGAATAGTTATGTTGAGTTACATAACAAAACTGAAAAGATTTTTACAATTTAAATATTTTTTTACCAAAAAAAATTAAACCAAACCACAATGAGAGTGTGGACAATAAACTAGTTAGAACTAAAAAAGTAAAAAAAGTTTATAATAATTTTTAATAAAATAAACATAAATGGCTTCTAATGACAACAATAGATTAGACAGAAGTCAATATGCAAAGTTTAAATTAAACTGGATTATTAGACCCTAAGCTTTATATCCTTGATTTTGATTAATAAGTAATGTATGGTGTCATTCAATATTAATAAATAAATCTAATATATCTGTCTAATTTTTAATATCAATAAATTAGATATTTAAGAAAAGTATTAGACTAAATATATTAGCAAGATTAGATTAGCATAATAAGAACATTCTAAATAACTTAGATTTCTAAGAAAAGTCTAATGTTCACATATTTTGAAACCATAAGCATGCAGTTTATTCGTCATAGAAAATTTGTAAAAAATATGAAACATAAAAGATCTTAGTATACATAATAATGTATTATATTAAATAAAACCAAAGAAGGATATTTACTTGTTTAAATACTTTAAAATAAATTAAGCTTGGTTGTTTTAAAAAAATAAATTTTCTGTTCTTAAAACTCTATTGCTCATCACCTGATGTAAATGATGTTTGCAATAAACCTCTCAAGATTGCAATAACATATTTTTGTTTAGATGTACTTTTAATCAAGATCTACGAACTAAGTATAATGAAACTCGAGTATCTCTCAAGAAGACAACACCTAAACTTTAGATTTTAAAGAAAAATAAAGCTCAAAACAGAGGAAAAAAGACTCAAACTTAAGGTGAGGAATAATATGTAAAATATAAAAAAATGATGCAGAAAACTCTTTTCACAACCCCTTTTTATATAGTGAGTTTTTGAACAAAAAAATGATAAAAATTAATTATCATTAATACCATAGTAAATTACCTCCACGATCAGCTTTAATTGCTCATTATATCGTCATAATTAAACATGATATTTTTTGTTTGTTTTAATGAGCTGATAAAACTATAAAAAAAACTATCTAAAAAAACTATCTAAATTATAATGAGTCAATTCTAAAAAAAAAACTAAAAAAGTATACAGGTGAACAAAATAATGAGATAAAGAAAATATTCTTTATCGATCAAACCCAAGCCTAAAACTAAGTTGGAAAAAAATAATTTCTTTGTAGCTCAAAAGCTTATTTTACTATAAACCCAAACCCCGTCCAAAGCCTGAGCCAAGCACATTCGAGTTTAAGTCTAAAACACACTTTTTTTATGTTTTATCCTCATTATAACTTATGTGAGTGTCATTTAGGCTCAATTTTAACTTTACATGTTTTCGTTAAATAAAATATTAGGAAAATTTTTTTTTTCTTATAAGGGATATAACATTTTTTTTGGTGGAATAGAGCTTTTAGAGGGTAATGAATTTCTAAAAAACATGTCAACCAATAGTTTTTTGAAATCGATTTTTTTTTATTCACTATTTATTTAAATCATGTTAATATTTCATGTTAAAAAATTTAAGTTAAAAGATTAATTTTCAACAAAGTTTCACCTCAAAAATATTTAAATCAAGATTGTTTTATCAAAATCAATCTAGTTTAACACTATATACACATAGCATGTCTCAAATAGATTAGAAAATATAAAAGATGAACCATATGAGCTAGTACAGTACGCTACAAGAGAAGCCATGCATTCAAGAATATTCATGACCTTCTCAGGAAATTCATCATTTTCCCTGTGTAGCTATAAAATTCATAATAGCACAAGTTGCAGTCTCCAGTAGAATCTTTATAGCAACAGATTAGCAAATACAAAAGATATAAATAGAAAATTTTTACTTTTAATAGAAAATATTCATCATCAAAGAAACTTGTTCACAGCTGCACTACAATGTTCTAAGCTCTAGCTGGAGTTCCAACTTCGCCACTCTCCACATGTAAGTCTAAGAAACATGCTCTAGCTGGAGTTCCAACTTTGCCATTAGCCAGACAATGCAACTCTCTTCAGCTAGGCAACTTTCCCTGCTTGGTTAAATTATTCTTAGAATGGTTCCACTAGCGAGGTTATCCAATTGCATCCTTACGTCTTCTATGAACTGACTGATGTCAAAATCTACATCTCCTATAGCAAGTAACCTAAAAGGTATTGTGACAAACCACAGAATAAAAAAGTATGAAGAACGACGAGAAATTCGAACATATATGTTGACTCTATCTTTGCATTAATATTGCTAGAAGATTTTGCTTAAACAAGTTTCCTGGTAGGGGAGTTTGAACTAGAATAGCCACCTAGTGATGGGGATTGTGAGCGTCCTGCATCTACCCAACAAATACAGATGGGTGGATGCAGGACGCTCACAATCCCCATCTCTTTCAGTATATACAGTAATATGATGGAGAGCTTTTTCTATGCTTTTTGTTTATTTTATTGATGGGTACTTAAAATTTTTCTGAAACTGGACCAGCTTGTAATAAATGAACAGTGCGTCAAATCAATCAAAAAGAGTTGCAACCCCTCCGATGCAAAATAAAGAAAAAATCCCAAAGTTAGAGGGACACCATGACCCC
This sequence comes from Populus simonii, assembly GCA_007827005.2. NCBI lineage: Eukaryota > Viridiplantae > Streptophyta > Magnoliopsida > Malpighiales > Salicaceae > Populus > Populus simonii. Next base: position 16,344,847 of record CM017477.2, read on the forward strand.
CAAACCGCCAAAGAAGCAGGCCCACCATCAGTGAAGTTGCTCGATCACGCAATGCCCCTGCTATAGGCTTAGCGACAACCTCAGAAGGTCCCAAGCGTAGAGAGCCACCCAAGTAGCTCGGCTTAGCAGACAAGAGCCAAGTAAAGGGAGTAAGAGCCCGTTTGGCTCTGCGGCTGCGGCTGTGTTTTTTTTAAAACACAGTTGCAGCCGTTTGGTTACCAAAAAATATGGTGTACTGTTCACTGGGTCCCATGTTTTTTCTGCGTTGAAAACGCAGTATTTGCAAAGCAAGAATTGCATGCTTTTTTTGCACTGTTCACGTAATTGCACTGTTCAATGAACAGTGCAATTAACATGAACAGTGCAAAATGATGCACTGTGTCATGAACAGTGCAAAGAAAATTGCATTGTTCATGTTAAAACATAGTGAACAGTGCAATTCTCTTGCATTGTTCACTTCTGCGTGGATTTATTTATTTATTTATTTATTTTTTAGTGTGTTAAGTTTTTTTTTTTAAAAAAAAAAACTAGTTTAGAGTGAATTTTATACATGATAATATTTTATCTAATTTTATTACACGCTAAAAAATTATGGAAACTGTAGTTCTTGTTAGATAAATTTTGTACGTAATGGAATTGTAGATAGTTTAATAGAATAATAAATTTTTTTATATATAAAGTATGATTTATTTCATAATGTTACCGCAATAGTTAAATCCACAATATTTAAATTAAAAACCATCAATATTAATTTATATTTTTTAAAATTATTTTATAACCTCAATTTCAAAACATTTTTAACCAAACACATTAAACTACTTTTTCTCAACCTCAATTTCAACCTCAGTTTTAACCAAACACTTATTTTTTCAAACCAACCACAACTAAAGTATTTTTTATAAAACAACTTTTTTTAAACCACAACCACAACAGCTACCGCAATACTAAACACACTCTAAACAAAGATCTTAGCAACTTCAAAGCACCAAAAACCCACCAAAGCAACGCGCCCACCATAACCACACTCTCTAGAGCCCAACTACAATCACTTTCAAAATCAACGGTGCCCATTTTCTGGGTCCACAGTGCATGCATGAGCTTCAAAATCAACGATGCACATTTTCTGGGCCCACAGTATTTCTTGAGCTTAGAAATCCCACCCAAACAGCGCGTTAAAAAAACAAAACAAAACAAGTGCAAGAGAAGATATTTATCAAATGCTACTAGAATGATAGTAAAAAGCAATTTTGATTATAGTTATGAGATTGAGATAAAAAATTAAAAAAAACATAATTTAACTTGGTTTAATTTGCTTAATTCACAACTTTAGTCATGAGATTAAGATAACATCATAAAAAATAAAGTAAAATAAATTATAAAGTTTGATTCTTGTTCGACCTTATCGAATTCAATGTTAAATGATGAAATTTATAAAAATTAAAATTAGAAAAATCACTACGAGAAAATTGACAATATAAACAAAAGCATCGACATGATGTTTTCATTGATAAATTGCAGTGAATTTTACCAACAAAATATCCACTTGTTATATCTATCGGTATTACCGTTAAATTATAGTGGGAAAAGAAAGAATTAAAACAAAGCCAAAATGTATGCTAACATCTCATTTATTTTGTCCATTAACTTGTTGGTAAACTGTTCACTTCTCCCAGACACTGTTTATTATGTCAATTACAAAGGGTATCATCGACAAATTAATTCCATCAGTATTTTCTAGAGGATCTGCAACTGTTCACTTATGAATTACACTATTCATTATTGTTTTTTATAGATAAAATTACCAACAGATTGAAAATTTTTTCTCCTCTCCTCTCCTCTCATTGAGATTCACACTAGTCTCCACTCTTTTGAGTAAAATTTATTTGTTTTGAATATTTTTTAAATGTTTTTTCTTTCTAATTTCATTCCTTACCGTTTGTTTTATTTGAGTTATATATCAAATATGGTCCTAATTGTTTTTTTGTTATTTTTTATATCCTTTTTCTTAGTTGAATTTGTTCTTCAATTTCACCCCTCATCATTTTATTTTTATTTTAGATTTGGTCCTTATTCTTTCCTTTTTTTATGATTTGGATCCTTTTTTGAAATTGATTTTCTTTTATTGATTTTATCCTTCAACATTGGATTAGTTAATAATTTCACTTCATGATTTTTTTTAGTGCAATGATCCTGATCTCATGACCCGGGTCACGGGTATTAAATATTAACTAAGGTTAACTTTGGTCTTTTTTTCCTCTTACACCAATTTTATTTTTTAATTTCATCATTTAATATTGAGTTTATTAGGTATTGAACTTAATTTATTTTATTTGTTTTATATGAGGATATTCCACCTCACGAATCGCTCACGAATTTCATATACTAACTTAGATTGACTAGGCCTTTTAAATCAATTTATTTCATTTTATTTTGTTCATATTTGGTCATCTTTTTTTTAATTGATTTTTTTTTGTTTTATATTTTAACATTTGATTATTGAAATTGAGTTTCATAATATTTTTCGAAGCGATCATTTTGGTCTCATGATAACCTGGATGAAGGTATGCAATGTTAACTCGGATTAACATCAATTTGTTTTTTTTTAATATTTTTTACACTTATTTTATTTTTCAATTTTATCCTTAAACATTGAATTTGTTGAAAAATTATCTTTATTTTTTTTATTTGATTCTATAAGGATAGCTCGACATTGCGATCTAAATCGTGAGTTTGCTATGCTAACTTAAATTGACTAGATTTTTTTTGTTATTCTTCAAATTTGTTTTTTCATTTTGTCTTTTAACATTGAATTATCTTAATATTTAATTTCATAATTATTTTCTCTTTCTGCAGCTTATTATTATCATTTTTTCTCTTTGAATTCAATACATTTACTATAATTTTTTTTATCATATAATTAAATTAAATCATCTTATTATATCCAATATATAATATATGGCTTGAGACGTGGAACTTATTTTATTTTTAAAACATGCTTTGACATTATTTTTTTAATTACAAAAAAAAAAAACACTCTAATCCACATGGAAGATGATACATTTCTAATCGACGAGAGAGCGCGGGCCATCTTTCTAATTTAGGCTAAAGTCCTTCGGGTCCTTGTTGGTATATTTCTGTAAAGATTTGATTCCGAAGGTTTGCATCAAAAGAAATGCCAGCGCAAGAACTTTGTCCTTGTTCACAGAACACATCCCCAATCATTATCCCTCCTGCTGCGTTGTCCTCCTCTAAAAGACTTTTGATGGGATCTTGGTTAACTGCTGAACCAGAACCCAGACAACTGTTGTTGTTCGTTAGATTAATTTCTTTGTCATCTAACAGGCTTTCCCACCACATCCTTTCAACTTCACCAGTATCGGAAGGTGGTAATGCCGTGGTAGAATATGGCTGACAAAGATCATCCCCATATTGAGAAGCAACATTAATAAATGGAGTACCTTTTCCAGCTCTTAAACAATATAATTTTTTTAAGTTCCGAGGTCGAGGCTTTATTATGTTGTCTTTCGTTATTGATTTTGCTTCTGGTTCTGTTTGAGCTTCTCTAGTGCTAGAAACCACCTTCTTACGCAGGTTTGTGTTCCAATAATTCTTTACATCATTCGCTGTTCTTCCTGGAAGTCTACCGGCAATCAATGACCACCTGTGTAACAAAAGTAATATGTTTTATATACATATTCATGCACCATATGTGAAATTAATTGGGTTAATTTAACTGAATCAAAAAATTTCTCTTTATATAACCTAAATGGCTTCATTACAATATAATTTGTATTATCGATATTTAAAAAATCCCTCTTTATATCCAAAAGACGTTAGCTTCCTTGTGATGTGATTTTGAACTCTCCCCTCAGATATATATATATATATATCATAACTAAGACTTCGATCTCCTTATACTGTACTTTTCAGCGTGCCAATAGAGAAAGAAATTATATGGCAGATGGACTGGCAAAGCAAGGTCTGCACAGAGAGCAACCTTTCCGCTTGGCTTTGTAATTCTATAATTTCTTAGAGCCACTTTCCTTTTTTCTTCTTCCAATAATATTTCATCAACCTTCATAGATAGATAAAGTTTCCTCTTAACTTTTTCGCCTCTCCCCCTCTCTTTTTTCACTTTTCTTTGGTTTTGATATTGGCTGGCGTTGGTGATTTTTCATAAAAAACTGGCAACAGTACCACTTCTTCATCCCTTGTTTTTTTTTACCTCTTTTCCTCAATAATCTCAGATTGAGTATTTATATTTCAATTGCATGGTTTGCAAGGCTGGTTTCTTAATAGACTTCATCATCATCTCCATCCTATGATTTCTTTTGTGTTGTTCGCAATAATCTTTATTTTATATCTTTGTATTTCTGTTTCCTCATTCTGAGTTATTTTTCTCATTAGATACTTTAGTGAATACTCTGGCTTGCCCAAAAAATAAATTAAAAATTAAAAAATCTAGATTGGTTTCAAAGCCGCGCATAGAATACTTTTATGTCGACTCTTGGGATAGACGAACGATATTTTATTTCTTTTTCATAGCCTATTTTTTAGATTCAAAACCTAAACGTTAACATTGATGCTAGTAAATATTAACTAATTAAATAGCGGCCACAATAGTATATATATTAGATATACTATATGATATAAAGACATTTGCACTTGCCTGTTGCCAAGCAACTTGTGTAGCCTGATAATCAAGTCTACTTCGTCTACGGAAAACTGTCCTCTCTTGATATTCGGCTTAAGATAATTCAACCACCTCAATCTACAGCTCTTCCTGCATCTATTCAAGCCTGCAAATGAAAATTAAGAATCAACGAATCCTTTTTCGAAGCGTCCAGCTTGTTGAATATTCTTTGCCTCGTGTAGCTATTCTCAAACACGAGAGACTATATAAACATGAGAGAATCTCTTGTGATCAGAATAATCTCCCCATATTTAGAAAAGAGAGACCAAAATGTTTGTCCAAAAGATCAGGGAAATACTTATAGACCTCGGACTACTGGATGAGGATAGCCCTCTCCCGTCCCTAGAAACCCACACTGATTTAGAAGCATGAACGAAGTCATTTAGTTACCTGTTTTGGAAGGAACTTGATGCCATCTTCCTTCACCATATTTCTCAACGCACTTCCTTAGAAGTATATCTTCCTCTTCGGTCCATGCACCTTTTCTTACTCCTAATAAGCTTACCATAGTGCCTCTTACGTCGTCTATGCCCACCTAATTAAGGCTAGCAAGTCTGCAAGATATACACACACGGGAAGTACATTTGCATGTTGATCACTGACTCCAAGCTATCATATATAGAGTACTTTTCTCAGCTCAATGTTGTTCTTTATTTTTTTGGTAATAATCTAGAAATTTTGTAGTTTCTAACTACAGCGACGTGCATGGTTTGTAGCCACAAGATTTCACTTGATAATTTGCCATACTCTTCATGGCACTGGCCATTCAATAATACATGGTTTGTTTATTATATATATATATATATATATATATATAAATATGGTTTGTATTATACATCAATCGATTAACATATAAAAAAGGGTGTATGGTTCAAAGGATGGAAACGGTTTCTTGCATTCATCAGCTACCAATCCAACAATTCCAAAACGTTAAACTAACGTTTTCCCATCCTGACTGGAGTCTTGATCCATTTGGTTATAAGTGCTCGATAAATACTAGAAGACAAAATTACATGATCTTTCAAACTAAAAATCACAGCTCAACTAAACACCACGTTCGGTTACTCTAATTTTTTTTAAAAAAATAAAAATGAACTGTGTCCGAACAGTACAACACTGCATTGATGAGGACGGAAAAGCCTGCACGGTGGTGCAAGTTGTCCACTAGAACTTGTGCCTCAACTAACAATCAATAGGTAGCTTTATGAAATCCATCCAAAAAGCAAGACGGAAAATGATCATTTCTGACTATATGTTGCACTTAGCAAGAAACAAATTGGCTTGGCCTACGATGGGGACCATTCCGAAAACTGCAGATCAGGTGCTGATTCAGTGGGATGGTCGTGTGAAAGGGAAGTTTCGACGCCGTACAATACTTATGGGAAACCCTCTTCTAATTAAAACCACTAGTGAAAAAAAAAACCATTTAATTTTTCTTTTCTAAATTAGTTTATTATATATTATAGAAACGGTAAAAAACCCAATTCAATTCAAAATTTTAAGTTATTAATATGATATAATTTATATATATATTATTCTTTAATACACCGGCTTCAAATAAAAACTTTCTTGAAACTATACAGACTCATATTATTTTATGTTTAATTTTTATTAATTAGAATGAAAGTGGTGATCTCAAGATTTGAACTCGAAAGTGGTGATCTCAAGATTTGAACTCGTGACCACTTGATCAACAAGGCTATGATACACTATCAAAGAATTATCTCAATCTAATAACTTAAGTGAGGTATCAAGATATGATTTATATTATTTTTACAAAAAATAATAATAAAATAGCTAATGATAAATGATGATGGGACAATTGCAACCAATTAAATGGGGAACAATTCTAATTGCTTAGTAAAAGCTTGTTGTTACATATTTATTTTTTTCTTTAATTTTTATTTAATATTTATTTATGAGATTTTTTATAAACTATTTATTTTGCAGGAAAAAAGCTTGGGCAACGAACTTTCTCCAATGGAGTTATACGAGGAAACTCGTATAAATAAGAAGGATAGTTATAATTGCCTTACTAATGTTTATTTGCATCATTAAAGAATTTTGGATCTTGAATTGTTTCTTTTTTAGGATACATACAACACCAACATGTTTGTGAAACATGAAAAGGACACTTCCGTCAATCCCACTCATAATCCTCAATTGTGGATGGAGGCTAGATCGACTGACAGACCCAATAAAAATCATGTTTATGGTATGCCTATGATATTAGCCTAAGATATAAGGGTGGGTTATAGTGTTTCAACATTAGGCACACAACATTTCGGCCTAACCAGACATCACCGGTCATCAAGGAGATTATCCGAGATAGGGTCAAGGAACAACTGGCTATTGAGTTGCCCAATATAAGAGCATAAATGAGTTGAAAAAAGTAGAAGTCGAACAAGAAAGTAAAAGAAAGTGGGAGCAAGTACATTGATATTTGGCTTTACATTTTCCTTCCCCTCCACCTTCTTAGAAGTTTTAATATGTTATTTTTAAAAAATGTATGGAATTTAGTTTTAATACTTTAAATTTTGTTATTGTTGTTGTTGTTGTTGTTGTTGTTGTGAGTTTAGGTTTTTAAAAAAGTATTTAGGATTAGAACAACTAAACAACATAAAACAAAGTGTGAAATGCCAATGAAAATGAAATTTCATTGGCAATGTGTGCTCTTATTTTGTCAAAAAGTTATTAAAGGTTTAGGCATTTTCGATGAAATTAGCGACAAAATAGTCCATCGGAAATTAAAGTGCATTTTTGTTAGCAATTTCATTAGCAATGTTCACTTCCATTTTGTGGGTTGATTACATAAGGTTTAGGAATTCTCAATAGAATTGGTGACAAAATAGTCCATCAAAAGTTAAAGTTTCTAATGGACTTCTAAACGAAAATGGATGGTAAAATCTAATTTTTTGACTTGAATATTTTGTCAACCATTCCATTAGCAAAAGAAGTTGCTGGTAGAACCACCAACAGAACACAAATCCTTGATAAGCAACTTGTTGATGACGTGTTTTCTTCGACAATGCTATTGGTATTTGAAATGCCAAAAAAGTTTTTTTAAAACATTGATAAAATATTTTATTGGTGTTTTCTAATATTTTTATGGTTAACTATGGAATCCAAAAAAAAAACTATTCAAAATGAACAATAAATCCCACTGTGAGGGGGTAAAGTGAAACCCATCTCTTTTAGTATAGTACTAGTTAGATGACCCGCGCGATGCCGCGGGTCAATCTTTTTTTGCATAAAAAATATAAAAAAAGCTAAGATTTAAAAGGCTTAAAAAGGAAAAGAAAAGGGAAAAAAACAAAGGCATACCCACGGTTAATTTTTTTTCTTGCATAAAAAATATAAAAAAGCTAAGATCTAAGAGTGTTAGGTCTTTCTCAAAGATATACCCAAAAACCTTGAGTCTGACTGCAACGCTTGACCCAAGAGTAATTGTTGTTACTCAATTTTGGACCCCACGTGCTGGAGATGGTATATACCCGTTTTGAACCGAGTGTAGGAGTGTAACTCATGTTTGCTAGAAAATTGAAAAAAGCGGAGGAGAAAGAAATATTTTTTTCGAACCCTGTTTGAGCTGTTTTCTGCTCTCTTTTCCTTCCCCTTTGCTAGCAAAATCATCAGGTTTTCTTAGATTAATCAGGAGTCTTCATAATGCTAAATTCATTCCTTCTTTATCTGGTCTTTAAGGTTGGATAAATCCCTCAGAATTTCCACTAAAAAAAACTGGTTCTGCTGCTGCCGCAATTTTTTTGTTCCAACTTAGGCTCTGATTCTAACTTGGTTTCGTATGATATCTGACCATCCTAGCTATATTCTGTCACTCATGACATGTTGACCCATACCTTTATTGGGTCCTAGGAATCACTGTTCTTAGGGAAGACTTTCAGTCAGATTTGGATGCTCGACATTGTCAGATCAAGAAAACCTTTTTGACCAACCAGATTCCTGCCAGATTCTGTTATCTAAAATGATTTTATCTCACTTTGAATGCTTCATCAAAGTTGTAGTCTGGGACACGTGGATGAATTTGGGCTTTTGAATTGATTGATTTTGATATGAGAAGCTCAAGATATTCCTTTTGAAATCTAGCGTGAAAACATAGAATCCTGCTGCGAGAAGGTTTCCAGCCGAGTTTGGTTGCAATTCTGTTATTCAAAACGAATTTATCTCACTTCGAATCCTTTATCAAAGTTGTAGTCCGGGACACATAGATGAATTTGAGCTTCCGAATCGCTTGATTTCGATATCAGAAGCTCAAGATATTCCCATTTGAATATCTAGTGTGAAAGTAGGGATTCCTATCGCAAGAAGGATTTTTGCCCAAGTTCGCGGGACTGATTCGAAGGATTTTTTTTGGACCAAGGGCTGAATTGAAAAGTGCTAAAATGAGGGATTTAATTAAAGAAGGATATTGAAAGCTGGAGAGGGGTGCTGGATCATCATAAATGACAGGATTTCTACCACACCGAATAAGAAAAATCACGTTTTTGTGCAGCTATAATTCATAAGAAACAGCAGCTTTTGACAGCTGCAAAATACCATAAAGAGAAGAACCTCACCATCATCTAATGGCTGGATTTTATCCCTAACATAGATGGCTGGGATGATGTGTTAATGTTGGAAAGAAATCACTAGAATCAGCACATAATCAATGATAATATTGTAGTTTCCTCATTTTAATTATTTGGCTGCAAATCAGCTAGGATTTGCATCCTAGATTAATGCATTGAATCTTTCCTAATAAGAGTTGTGTATAGACTACATATACGCTGCCTCTACTGACCTAAAAGGGGAAGAAAGAGAAGGAAAAAAGAGGAGACGGAGGCAAAACAAGGGGAAAGAAAGGAGGCTTTTCTTTGATACTAAAAAGCTTGCACTGGAACGTGAAAGAGAAGGAAAAGAGCAGAAAATGAGAGCAGAAAAAAGGAGAAAAGAACGGAGAGGGACAACAAAAGAAAGACAGCAAAAGGGAGAAAGAGCAGGAAAAACAGAAAAAGAAAGACAAGGAAAAAATACACAGACAGGAAACCCAGAAAGAGCAAGAGAACATAGAAGGAAGAACGTCCAATTCACCAGTACATCACAGCTTCAGCGTCTCTGTTTCATCCGTCATTTACCAGTAGCTAAGGAGGCACGCGTGAGCTGTTTCTTTCGGTCTTTAGTTTTATTTTCTGCAAACAAGAGTTGCAGGTATAAGCCCCAATCTCTCCTCCTTTGTTAATTTTATACTAGGCATTCGGTTGTAAAGCTGTTTCTTCCCTCTGAATAATTGGTTCTATTTAGACAAAGCCAACGCTTGCCCATTATTCTTTCATGATGTTTGAGTTTAGCGGCAGTCCATGTAAAAGGGGCTGCCTTCATGTTAGAAACGTTTACATTTAGGGACCTTCACTGTGTGTATTCCTTGCGCCGCTGGAGAAGAGATTAGTCGGCCATGGCTTTTACATTTAGAGAACATGCTTCCAGTTTTTTTTTTCTTTTTCCTTGTTGTTTGCGTGTGATGAGTACGTTGAGTTTTAGTTTTGTCAAAGAAAAGGGTTTGTGGGTATGAACACTGTCACTAAAATGGGTTTATGGGGATGAACATTGTCACTAAATTCTGTTTTATTTCTCTCTAGTTATGATTTTTTTTTAAGTTGCTTTAAGTTTTCTTGTAAATTTTAGAATATATGTGACGATTGGTTACCTTTTATTGCGATTTTTATATTTAATTACGATGCTTGTGGTTTAAAAAAAAATGTTTCTTGTGTGTTGCATACGGCCAATACCCTAACATGTTTTGAACGCTCTTTTTTTTCTACAAAAAATATTGGAAGTTTTGAAAATGTGTTTTCGCATGGATTTCTTAAACACAACAAATATTATTTTCTTGCATTTCTGGATTTTACAACATGTTTGTAAAACTCCAAAGGGTATTGGCCAATATTCCAAAAAATACAAAAATTTTATTTTGGGGGAATTCATCTATTATTCACCGCTAATGTTGGATAAAAAAATCCCTAAGGACGAATATCCAAAATATTATTGGGAATAATTTGTTATTATTCACTCTTAATATTGGATAAAGAAACCCTAAGTGGTAAATATCCAAAATAATTTTCTAGGAATAATAAGTCATCACACATCCTTGAAAGAAGCCTCAATTATATTGAGGACATTTCAATTTTGACTCCACGGTTTACGAGCCGTGAAAGTATGCAATACTAAGGCAAAAAGAGGCTTTTAAAGCGCTCTGAATTTCCTTAGATTTCTAAATCTTTATCCTCCCTGCTTGCGATTTACGAGTCGCAAACTCTTGAAATACTAAGGGAAAAATGAGCTTTTAAAGCACATGGAATCTCCTTGGATTTCTACCTTAATAAATTTAGTTTGAATCAAACCTAGAAAAACTGATGGGATTAGAAAACACCAACACCATAGCTATTATAAGGCAAACCAAACACCAAGCAGCTTACCTTAGGTAGGGCGTACTAGGGGTGTTAATACCTTCCCTTTACGCAACCAGTCTTTTGCTTTAGAATCTCTGAAAGACCAGTTAGGTTTCCTAGTGACCATAATACTATGTGGTGACTCCCTTATTCAAAATAAAAAAAAAGACCGCGAAATCAATCGAGGATCGTTGCGATGCCGCGCTCCGCCGCGAGGGCGACAGTAATATTTATAATATTAATAATAATATTAAACTTACATGACTCAAGTTTAAGTGAGTCTAACTACAACACCAGATCCAAGAGCCTTGGATGTAGGTCTGGCTGCAAGATCGTGTCATAAAAATATGATAATTAAATAGATTAATTAAAAAGAAAAAAACAAAGAAAAAAAACCAACATGAAGAAAAAAATTAATGAAGAAAAAGAAAAAAAATCTGAATTAACTGGGTTAACCCTTCAAACCAGGTTAACCCATCAAACTTGGGATTCATGTCATGCAATTTTGATAACTAAATAGAAAAAAAAAGTTGATGGGTTAACCAAGATTAACTTAGTTAACCCGTGAAACCAGGTTAACCAGTTAAACCCGGGATATGTGTCATGAAAGTCTGATAATTATATAGAAAGAAATTTAACATTAACAAACTAAATTAAACAAAAAAAAACTTCGGGTTACCTTGTCGAACCAGGTTAACCTGTTAAACCCGGGATCCATGTCATAAAAGTCTGATAACTAAATAAAAAAATTTAACATTAACAAAAAAAACAAAAAAAAATGGACGGGTTAACCCAGAATTAACAAGTTAACCCGTCAGACCTGAGATATGTGTCATGAAAGTCTGATAACTAAATAGAAAAAAATTTAACATTAACAAACTAAAGTAAATGAAAAAAATTAATTAAAAAGAAAAAAAAACTTCGGGTTAACTCGTCAAACCAGATTAATCTGTTAAACCTGGATCCTTGTCATGAAAGTCTGATAACTAAATAAAAAAAAATTAACATTAACAAAATAAAAAAACAAACAAAATGGACGGATTAATCCAGAATTAACTGGGTTAACCCGTGAAACCTGAGATATGTGTCATGAAAGTCTGATAACTAAATAAAAGAAATTTAAAATTAGCAAACTAAAGTAAACGAAAAAAATTAATTAAAAAGAAAAAAAAAATTCGGGTTAACTCGTGAAACTAAGTTAACCTGTTAAACCCGGGATCAATGTCATAAAAGTCTGATAACTAAATTAAAAAAATATTAACATTAACAAACTAAATTAAACAAAAGAAATTTATTAAAAGAAAAAAAAAACAAAGAAAGAAAAAAAAAGCTAAAGGCATAAAAAAAAATGAAAAAAAATAGCTTAAACTAAATTAAACAAAACAAAATTTATTAAAAGAAAAAAAAGCTAATGGCATAAAAAAAACTTAAAACAAACAAAAAAAAAAAAGAAATAGCTCAGCCTTTACTGTGAATTAGTAGTAATATGATGCGGACCTTTCTCTATATTTTTTATTTATTTATTTTATTGATGGGTATTTAAGTTTTACTAAAACTGCACCAGCTCTTAACAAACAATTAAACAACGTGTCAAATCTATTAAAAAGATATGCAACCCTTTAAATGCAAAGAAAGGACTAAATTCCATAGCAAAAGGTTTGTGCATTTACAAGTGTTGAGGATGAGTTTTAATTTTTTTTTTTTTGTTAAAATTTAAAAATTATTTTTCATCAAATTAATTTTTTATATATTTTAAATTTTTTAATGTATTAATATTAAAAATAAATTTTAAAAAATAAAAATATATTTTTTAATATTTTTTTAAAAAAATATATTTTAAAAAATAATTACTATTATACTCTAAAATATTCTTTTAATAGACAAGACACAGCAACCAAAGAAACAGGCCCACCGCAACAACTCTCCCCCTAGTCCACCTGCCATCAACTAAGCTGCTCGATCGCACAATGCCCATGCCACAGGCTTAGCAATGACCTCAGAAGGTCCCAGGCGCAGAGAAGGCACCAAAGTAGCTCGGCCCACCACGCAAGAACCAAAAAACCGACCCAAACAACGCACCCCAAAATGAAAAGAGCAAGAGAAGAAATTGATCGACAATGACAAAATCCATGGCGCCCAGTGTATTTATTAACTTAATTCTTTTCAAATATTTAATGTTCTTTTTCATTGTATTTTAAAAGATATGGAAATGTCAAAAATAAGTAAACTGAAAGGAGAATTTAACTAGAATTATTGAATTATCCATGATCAACATCATTTAAAAAACTATTTAATTATTTTTTATACTTAAAGAACTAATTAGTTATTTTCCTAAACTCTTTCTTTTTCTCCTTTACTTGCATTTGGAATTCATAAAAAGAAAAAAATATAGTGTACAGAGAGTGACTAATATATCCTATTAGTTTCTTTATCTACTTAAACTACAACGAGAAGGAAGATATATAATATATTAATGTGGCACCAAATATTACAACATTATAGACTAAAGTCCTTCAGGTCGTTGTTGAACTAGTTCTGTATTGATTAGATTCCAAAGGTCTGCATCCAAAGAAATGTCACTCCAACAATTTTGTCCTTGTTCATAGAACATGTTGCTACCCAATTTTTGACCCATGTTTTAATAAATTTTCAGAAAAAAATCAAAAATAGCGAAAAACATTGAAAATAAAAAAATACGTTTTTAATACATTTGCATCGTTTTATCATTTTTAGCATTTTTCATAATTTTTTCATGTTGTCTCAAAAAGAATTAAATTTTCAAAGATATTTGGAACGCGTTCAACTTTTAACGCGTTATTTTTAAAATCATTGATTTTCACATTGAGTCGATGTTGATATTTGCTCGTTTTAAAAAATACAAAAAAATTAAGAAAATTCAAATTTACAAAAAAAGAAAGAAAGTTGAGGGACCAACTTTGAGATTCAAGCAACATTTTACCTATAAATACTAGTCTTCTCAACACACTTAGGGGGGGGGGGGAGCATTTTGTAATTTGGAGGAGACACACCACAAAAAGAAAAAAACCTAAAAATGACCTAAACCTATCTTCTCCAAGGGGGCCGCCGCCGCCCCCAGCTCTGATTTTTTTCCCCTCTCTCTCGGCTGGTTCCACCAGCTGCTCTCCCTTGCCCTCTGCCCAAAGAAAACCAGCAGCTCAAGTTCCCCCCAACGTTGGCACAATCTTCTCCTCCTTTTCCAGTCGCACACTCTCTGCCCTCTTTTTGAAGCCAAACCCGAAACCAGGGAAACCCAACTCCCAGCCAACAAAAGCCAGCCGGCGGCCCTCAACCTTGAAAGAAAGAAACAGCTCCCCTAGCCACACCTTGGCCAACCCAGCCGCTCACCTTCCTTCCACACTGAAGGAAGAAGCCGGATTAGAGCATCAGGCCAAAACCAAAGAGAAGCCACAGCCCCCCCCCAAACAGCAGCTGCTCCCACTCCATTTTCCTTCACACAAGCCGCTGCTCCCCTTTCCCCAAGTTTTCCCTTCGGTTTCTTCTTCCCTCTCTGCCTCTCCAGCTTTCCCACAGGCCTTCCTTCTCCCTCTTGACAGCCAGAGCACATCCAACATCTCCCCTTCCCTTTGGAACAAACCACAGCAGCCGGCCACAACTCCCCTTCCTTGGCCAAAAGAGCACCAGATGATAGCTGCCGACCCACCTCCAGCGAGCACCACAACAGCAGCGCTCCTCCCCATAACAGCCGGCCACGACAGCTTCTCCTCCGATCTCCATGCCCGACCACAGATCCACCATCAGCCAGCAGCGCCGCCCGAAGCAGAAGAGAAGGAGATGAAATCCATGAGACAGAGAAGAGATGAGGAAGGGAAGAGGAGCGGATCTGAAAAAAAAAAAAAGAGAAGTGGAGCAGATCTAAAAAACGAAGCCGATTGAAAAACAAAGAACAAGACTGAAATCAACTTGCTTTGTTGCGTTTTTTGATTACTTTGCAGGTCACCGTCGGCAGAGAAGAGAAAAGGAGAAGAAGCTGAGCTGAATCCACCATTTTCCGGCATATCGCGGCTGCGCGTGGACCCACGCGCCGCCACTATTCATGCTGTCACAGAACTGGCCCCAGCACTGTTATGGATTTTTGAATGGCTGTTTTGTAATTTTAGAATTGTTTAATGTAATTTTTGTTTAGTTTGTTTTGAAATTGTATTTTGTATTGGGATGTAAAAAGAAAAAAAAAGAAAAGAAAAGAAAAGAAAGAGAAAATAATAATAGAAAAAGAGATGTGTGTGTTTGTGTATTTTTTATGGATGTTATTGAATTAAAAAAAATGAATTTAATATTTTTTTATATGCACAATATCTAAAGGACAGATAAAAATCATGTTGTATTTTCCATAAAAATGTAGAACATGTATCTACATATATCTTGGGAACTAATAACTGATTTATCAAAGCCTTAGAATTGTGCTAAAATTTTATTTTTAAAAACACATCAAGTCCACGAAGCAGCTTACCTCAGGTAGGGTGCGTTAGGAGTGCTAATACCTTCCCTAACCACAACCAGTTCCTTTCCCGTGAATCTCTGACAAGACCAGTACATCAGGTTTCCTAGTAGCCCTCAATAAATTACTAGGTGGCGACTCCAACGAACCAATCAAATCAAACAAACAACGAAAAATCGCCAGCCGATGCCGCGCGGATTTTTTGACGTGCGACAGAATGGCGACTCCACTGGGGAAGGTATTGTTTTCGACATTATTGGACTAAGCTTTGTGTATTTGATGTGTTAATGTTTTTTGCATTTTTGTCTTGTTTTATTTTTGTTTTATTCATGCATTTTGTAGAATTGTCTCATGCATCACATATTTTAATTTTTTAAAGCACACACAAGCTTCAGGTTAGGTGGGGGACTAGCAGCTTACCTTACGACTTTTAGTCAAGGTTTAAGTTTGTGTAAACCCCAACTCTTTGTTGAGTGCTTAGACTGCTAGTGATTGGTATATGTGCCATACCACTATCTGCTGAGCCCCCATATTGCCTTTACGAGGGTGATCACTGGGACAACAAGAGACCCTTTTTAGAGACCAAGTAGTAAACTTACCCTTTGTCTCACGTGAAAAGATTAGAACCTGCCGTTAGGATGTATGCTTCGTAAATAGTTGTTTTGCATCAGGGCAAACCCTTCTTGAAGCATCTTGAACTCAAGACTTGTGGGTGACCCAATGGCCGTCACTCAGAAAATTTTCATTGTAGAGTTTGGGCAAGAATCAAGATTCTTGTTTCATCATACAAGAGTTACGACCATATGTCACCCCTCGAAGGGCGAGTTCATCATATAGTTTACATGTTATACATTTATCATGCATGTACCATGAGGAAAAATAGGTTCCCTTGTCCGAGGTTTACTACACTGGATGGAAAAGGATGGATAATAAAGAAAGGGGTCAGAGAGAGGCACAGAGTCAAAAGAAAGCTGAGAGCATCAAAGGGGAAGTAGCTAGGCTCAGATTTGCCTGAACAAGTGTAGAGCATCAAATGGGAAGGAATGTCTGCACAGTCTTCTGTGGGAACACCGCTCGTCCACGTCCCATTGAAGCTGCACCTCTCCTTTTCAGTCATGAACAACGACAACAATGCCTTCAGTCAGCGACTAATGACAACTTTTGTTCTTGGTTAGCCGCCCTGTTAATTGTTCATCGCCTCCACATCTTTCAATGGCACCAAATAATTGCTAGCCTTCTGTGCATGGTGCATTAGCCTTCTTTGACGTTACCCCAACTGTTAGCTCAATTCCAGTTCAGCGGCACAAGATGCAAAAAAAAAAAAAAAAAAAACCGAAAAAAAAACCATGATTATACACTGAACTTCAATGTGGCAGAGCTCTCTCTACAAAAATCCGTTTATGGCTCTGCAAGTTGGGAATGCAAGAGGGGATGTAGTAGTTTCATATGCTTTGAAACTTTCTCTCACCAGTGGCACCAGCAAAACATTGTAGTAGGCAGAAGAGTCAGACCTGGTCTGAAAATGTTAGCAGTCATCAAACTTCAATGTGGCAGAGCTCTCTCTACAAAAATCCGTTTATGGCTCTGCAAGTTGGGAATGCAAGAGGGGATGATTTATTAGTTGCATATGCTATAAAAATCTCTCATCAGTTTCAGCACAAAGACACTGTGGTAGGTTGAAGAGCCAAACCTGGTCTGAAAAAACATGAACAGACCTCAAACTTCTATGTTGCAGAGCTCTCTCTGTAGAGATTTGTTTGGAGATCTGCTAGTGGGGCATGCAAGAGGGGATGCAGTACTTTCACACGCCACAAAAATTTGTCTCATCAGTTTCAGCACCGAAACACTGGAGTAGGCCAAAGAGTCAGACCTAGTCTGAAAACATGAGCAGTCATCAAACTTCAACATAGCAGAGCTCTCTCAGCAGGAATCTGTTTATGGATCTGCAAGTGGGAAATCCAAGAAGGAATACATTATTTTCAGATCATCTATGATTTTCCTCCTAACAGTGTCAGTATTAAAACTCAAAAGCAGAGAAAAGAGACATGCCTAGACTGAAAAACATGAAGAAGACTAAAACTTCCACAGAGCAGAACTCCCTCTACAGGTGTCTGTTTGCTGCACGTCAGTGAGGGATCGAAGAGGAGACAAAGGAGTTTCAGATTCATCAGTTTTTCCTCCTCCAATAAAAACAATGCATCATTTCACACATTGACAGTGATAACGCTGCATGATTCTATGCGCTGCAAGATTACCTAGCTGTTGGAAGGTTTCCAACAATCCACAAACGACCACAACAATGGGAAGATTGACATGATGTTGTGAAGATTGTCGAAAGAATTGAACGAGCCATGAAGAAGTGAAAGATTGAAGGTTCTGTCATGAATTCCAGAACAATGAAGAGAGATGAATAAGAAGATAACTCTGAAGGTGGAAAACCTTATTCATGTGGTTTAGCCAGGTCTCGCTGTAACATTAACTGCTCAAGTGTCTTTACCAAGATTGACATCCTTCTGCCACTCAAGTTGGCCTACCAGCACCTGTCAGGTTCCAGACTTTTTGCCTGACTCCGACAAATCCCATGCAACCACCATTTTCTAGGTGGTATAATCCAGACAAGAGATGGGATGTCATGGTGGGGTCCTCGGCCATTTCAGTTGAACAAATGCAAGAGTTTCAAGAATCGAGCTCAGTTTGTGAAAGATGATGTCATCGATCATTTTGTCCCCAACATCTTCAAGAATGACATGTGATCGAAATTGCTCGGTGAAACACAGATATTGCTAGAATAGTTGATCCAAGAATGGTGTTGAATTGTCAATCATTTTTGTCATGAATTTTGCCATCTTGCATTTTGTTTTGGGGTCACATCTCATCCTTGAACGAAACATGTCTTTCCTTTGTCTTCCTGTTGTTTTGAAATCGAGAATGCTTATTTCAAAGGGTATTTTGACAAAATATGCTTGATCAAACTCCAACATGCAAAGTTTAATCCTGAACATTAAAAGTGTTTTGATTGCAGAAATGACTTGATGCTTGAAAATGACATGAGGTGACCAAACAATTTTGAACTCATACCTCCTGAAACTGAACCACACATCATATAGCTAGTTTTAGCAGTATGCATAATGACATGTAGTAGATTCAATAGTTATGGACTCGTGAATCATGATTCTTACAAGTTCTAATCATTACACTAGATGAGGTCAAAATTTATCGGTTCTAACCGACCTTGCTTGAAATGAGAAAAGGCCATTTTTGTTATCCTTTCACATTTCTTGAAATATTATCCCTTGCGGTCCCCATTTGAGCCTGATAGAATACTTCTTTCAAGAAACCCTGACCAGGATCACACCCCACACTGGGGGCAAATAAGAAAAGACAAAAGTGAAAGAGAAGGCTTAAAACAAAAGTCCAATGTTTGAGCGAGAGTTAAAAGAAAGAAGACCTAAACTGGGGGTGTGTTAGAAAATTATGAGAAATGCTATGTGAAAAGCCATGACCTTTGGCATCCATGATAAAGCCCCTGAAGTTATCAGATGATTGAGATTGGTTATTCATCAAAGAAAAAGTTGGATTTGCATATAACCTATGTTAAGAGAATTCTGATATTTAAGGTTGATAAGGTTATATGTCATTTCCTCTATAAACACAACAATAGAAAAAGAGTTGATGAATAGTTTGATGTTGATCCTAGGTCTTTGAAACCCTCAAACACCTTTTGAGCCTGAATTTTCCTTTCTTTCATAAGCCATGAACCATAGCCTGCATTACGTGCTTTTAAAAGCCCTTTTTGATCAAGTAAGCAATCTGAACCGATAAATGGCGATCTCAAGACTTGAAGAGTTTTTTCCATAAGAGTCGTGGTTTCATGAATTAAGCTACTGGTTATTATGCATGCTAATAAAATTGGTGCTAAAAAAAAAAACAATCTTTCTTGATGAATCCTCAAGTTTTGACTTGAGCCTTTTGTTTTCCTTGAAATTCATAGAAGGTCACCTCATTGCAGACCGTGAAAAGATATACCCAAGATCAAAGATTAAAACTGACATAAAGAACCATGAAAAAAGTCATTTTAAACTTACAATGGGTCATTTCTGTTTTCAAAATACAAGACAATCAAAGGACAATATTGAATAGTGTGTGTTGGGTCTTTGACCAAAAAGCTTGATTTTCAAAAGATCTTTTCCAAAACTGATATCTCTTTGATTTCATTTCAACAATTAGACTTGAATTGACATGATCTTTGATATATGAGAGTTGATTCCAGAACAAGAAAGATTGTTAAACAACAAGAACATCGACCGAATTTGCAAAATCCTTGACAAGAATGACATCAACTCTTCTCAACACTCCTTGAAAAGTTGAGACACTTTGGGGGCAATACAGTGGACCCTGAGAAGAAAAACAAGCAGTATTTAGATCAGCTGGGGGGCAATGAAAAATGATCAAATGATGAATCAATGCATGAGGACAATGGTGTTTAAAGAAAGCTAATCAGCAGAACAAGCATTCAGATAATTACTGGGGACAATGTTGTTCAAAGATAGTCAGTGATTTAGTGAACTTCAGCAGCAATTGATGAGCAACGCTGCACTTGAAGGGCATTTTATTATCATCAGCTTGGGTTACCCTCTAAAACATGGCTATGACTTTTAAACGATGTTATCGCATAGTTGCATTTGAATGAATGTTGGAAGGATGCACCCACCAAGACTGACGGTGGACCAAAGATGTACCTGAAGGACACTTTCATATCATCATCTTTTGAAACATGGCTATCAACCGATGTGGGCATACAGTTGCATTTGAATGAATATTGAAAAGATGCACACCACCAAGACTGACTGTGGGAACAATGCTGCACTTGAAGGACAATCTCATATTGTCATCCTTTGAAACATGGTTATTGACAGATGTTATCACAACTTCATTGAATGAATCTCAGAAAGGCACCCACCCCGAAGACTGACTGTGGGACCATCTATTTTGGAGATCAAAGACGCACTTCATCATTGATGATGCCACTGCATTTCTTTTCACAATCTGATTAGAAGAGCTAAGGGGAATCTATTGAGAATAACACTGAGCATACAACCATGAGCCTTTGTACTGCAAGCTATGAGATGCATGTCTGGATGATTGGATAGTTTCAATGAAGACTGATGATAACATATACTTGAAGAGTAAGTTCATGACTGATTAACAATCTTGATGGGTGTTGGCATGATGCACACAATCAATCAAAGGATAATTTTCAGAAGAATCCAAAAGAGAAAATCCTTCATGATGAATCAAGCAACACCGCACTTGGGGGTAGAGTCAAGCTTGATAAACAGTGAGAGCAGTAATTGTTGTGGACAGCCCAGGATGGGCACTGCACTTACAACTGAGTGGATGGCTAGCACATGAATGAGCCAATGCATCGAAAGAACAAATAAAGCTTTGGAATGCAAACAAAGGCACCCTATGACGATGGATCAACAAAGGGGGGACCTATATTTCACATCAGGTAAGGATGCATGCATGTCATCTAACGTTAAAACATTGCACATATTTTTTATTTTTGTTGCAGGAAAAATCCTCAATGTAGTTTAGCAAGATTGGGGAACAAAAAAAAAAAGAAAAAAAAAGGGAGAATCATTGAGCTGATAATAACAGAGAATCATGGTTGTGACCTTGGAACGGGAAGAAGATGAGATAAGCCTTACTGTTAGGAAAATCTCAAAGAAATGAAAAGATCAACCTTGCAATCAGGAAGCATCGAGTTTTCAAACCCTGCGATCAAGAATTATCAAGAAACACCAAGTTTTCCGGCCCTTCTTCTATCATCCCTTCAGGACTTCGCCAGGTAAGTCCCATTTTTCACACTTGTCACATCACATCTTTCATTTGGGTAGGTCACCCATTATAATGAGACCGCACATCACATTTTTTCCATTTGGGTAGGTCACCCATCATAATGAGACCGTTTTCCACATTCTTTCCACCTGGGTAGGTCACCCATTACAATGAGACCATTTTGTTACACATATTCTTTATTTTGGTTTAATGAGGTCGCCAGATGGGATCTCATGTAGCTTTGGTTAAAGGGAATCGCCAGATGGGATTTCAGGTTGACCGAGCTACACATTTTTTTTAAGTTCCAGTTGAATGAGATTGCCAGATGGAATCTCATGTAGCTTTGGTTAAAGGGAATCGCCAGATGGGATTTCAGGTTGACCGAGCTACCACATTTTTTTAGTTCCACTTTAATGAGGTCGCCAGATGGGATCTCATGTAGCTTTGGTTAAAGGGAATCGCCAGATGGGATTTCAGGTTGACCGAGCTACACATATTTTTTTAAGTTCCAATTGAATGAGATTGCCAGATGGAATCTCATGTAGCTTTGGTTAAAGGGAATCGCCAGATGGGATTTCAGGTTGACCGAGCTACACACATTTTTTTAAGTTCCACTTTAATGAGATCGCCAGATGGGATCTCATGTAGCTTTGGTTAAAGGGAATCGCCAGATGGGATTTCAGGTTGACCGAGCTACACACATTTTTTTTTAAGTTCCACTTTAATGAGGTCGCCAGATGGGATCTCATGTAGCTTTGGTTAAAGGGAATCGCCAGATGGGATTTCAGGTTGACCGAGCTACACACATTTTTTAGTTCCATTTTAATGAGGTCACCAGATGGGATCTCATGTAGCTTTGGTTAAAGGGAATCGCCAGATGGGATTTCAGGTTGACCGAGCTACACATTTTTTTAGTTCCAGTTGAATGAGGTCGCCAGATGGGATCTCATGTAGCTTTGGTTAAAGGGAATCGCCAGATGGGATTTCAGGTTGACCGAGCCACACACATTCTTTGGTTTGGGGAAAGGAGATCGCCAGATGGGATCTCAAGATAACAAAAAAAAAAAAAAACAGAGAGAGAAACAAAGAAAGAAAGAAAAAAGAGAAAAAAAAGAAGGAAGAGAGTACAGAGAAAAAGAGCAAGGTCTGTCTTTAGATGAGTGGATATTGAGCAAGTTAAGCAGACGGAAAGACAAGATTTTCTTTACAAAGCTTACTATGCAAAACATTGAGGAGTCTTGCTTCATAAGCATTGTAAAGAGGGGGCATCTGTTGCTACCCAATTTTTGACCCATGTTTTAATAAATTTTCAGAAAAAAATCAAAAATAGCGAAAAACATTGAAAATAAAAAAAATACGTTTTTAATACATTTGCATCGTTTTTATCATTTTTAGCATTGTCTCAAAAAGAATTTAAATTTTCAAAGATATTTGGAACGCGTTCAACTTTTAACGCGTTATTTTTAAAATCATTGATTTTCCACATTGAGTCGATGTTGATATTTGCTCGTTTTCAAAAATACAAAAAAATTAAGAAAATCAAATTTACAAAAAAAGAAAGAAAGTTGAGGGACCAACTTTGAGATTCAAGCAACATTTTACCTATAAATACTAGTCTTCTCAACACACTTAGGGGGGGGGGGGGGAGCATTTTGTAATTTGGAGGAGACACCACAAAAAAGAAAAAAAACCTAAAAATGACCTAAACCTATCTTCTCCAAGGGGGCCGCCGCCGCCCCCAGCTCTGATTTTTTTCCCCTCTCTCTCGGCTGGTTCCACCAGCTGCTCTCCCTTGCCCTCTGCCCAAAGAAAACCAGCAGCTCAAGTTCCCCCCAACGTTGGCACAATCTTCTCCTCCTTTTCCAGTCGCACACTCTCTGCCCTCTTTTTGAAGCCAAACCCGAAACCAGGGAAACCCAACTCCCAGCCAACAAAAGCCAGCCGGCGGCCCTCAACCTTGAAAGAAAGAAACAGCTCCCCTAGCCACACCTTGGCCAACCCAGCCGCTCACCTTCCTTCCACACTGAAGGAAGAAGCCGGATTAGAGCATCAGGCCAAAACCAAAGAGAAGCCACAGCCCCCCCCCAAACAGCAGCTGCTCCCACTCCATTTTCCTTCACACAAGCCGCTGCTCCCCTTTCCCCAAGTTTTCCCTTCGGTTTCTTCTTCCCTCTCTGCCTCTCCAGCTTTCCCACAGGCCTTCCTTCTCCCTCTTGACAGCCAGAGCACATCCAACATCTCCCCTTCCCTTTGGAACAAACCACAGCAGCCGGCCACAACTCCCCTTCCTTGGCCAAAAGAGCACCAGATGATAGCTGCCGACCCACCTCCAGCGAGCACCACAACAGCAGCGGCTCCTCCCCATAACAGCCGGCCACGACAGCTTCTCCTCCGATCTCCATGCCCGACCACAGATCCACCATCAGCCAGCAGCGCCGCCCGAAGCAGAAGAGAAGGAGATGAAATCCATGAGACAGAGAAGAGATGAGGAAGGGAAGAGGAGCGGATCTGAAAAAAAAAAAAGAGAAGTGGAGCAGATCTAAAAAACGAAGCCGATTGAAAAACAAAGAACAAGACTGAAATCAACTTGCTTTGTTGCGTTTTTTGATTACTTTGCAGGTCACCGTCGGCAGAGAAGAGAAAAGGAGAAGAAGCTGAGCTGAATCCACCATTTTCCGGCATATCGCGGCTGCGCGTGGACCCACGCGCCGCCACTATTCATGCTGTCACAGAACTGGCCCCAGCACTGTTATGGATTTTTGAATGGCTGTTTTGTAATTTTAGAATTGTTTAATGTAATTTTTGTTTAGTTTGTTTTGAAATTGTATTTTGTATTGGGATGTAAAAAGAAAAAAAAGAAAAGAAAAGAAAAGAAAGAGAAAATAATAATAGAAAAAGAGATGTGTGTGTTTGTGTATTTTTTATGGATGTTATTGAATTAAAAAAAATGAATTTAATATTTTTTTATATGCACAAATATCTAAAGGACAGATAAAAATCATGTTGTATTTTCCATAAAAATGTAGAATATGTATCTACATATATCTTGGGAACTAATAACTGATTTATCAAAGCCTTAGAATTGTGCTAAAATTTTATTTTTAAAAACACATCAAGTCCACGAAGCAGCTTACCTCAGGTAGGGTGCGTTAGGGGTGCTAATACCTTCCCTAACCACAACCAGTTCCTTTCCCGTGAATCTCTGACAAGACCAGTACATCAGGTTTCCTAGTAGCCCTCAATAAATTACTAGGTGGCGACTCCAACAAACCAATCAAATCAAACGAACAACGAAAAATCGTCAGCCGACGCTGCGCGGATTTTTTTTGACGTGCGACATGATCCATTAAAGGTGTTAATTGGACCTATTACAAGGTTAAGAGTCAAGAAGATCAAATAAGCATTTAATGAACTAATTCAATATATTTGGATCAAGTCAGGCGTCAAGATGAGTTCAAATGATCAGGATTTAATTAATATAATTCATACAAGATAAGGAGTTAGGAAAGCCTAGTATTTTGCGGATTGGGTAAGAAATCTTGGTAGCTTGCAAATTGGACAATGAGAGGTGGTTTTGAGCTTGTTTTTTCTTATGCACAATTTTAGTCTAACAAGCATAACTTTATATCTGACCATTTGATGAGGCTAATTTTTTTTTTCAAAATATTATAAAGGTGTTGTTTCCTATATGGTTAAAATTTTGTAGCGATTGGACATCAAAAAGGCTTTGTGATAGATCTTAGAAGATATTATGCGAAAATGACATTATTTTCCTAGTTGGTTTAAGATTATTTTTTCCTATTTTTTTATTTCTTCAAAAAAATTTAGGATGTTTTACCTAGTATAAATAGAGTTATTTAGCTTGTATTTAGGGGTTTTTTTAGTCTTATCTTTATTTCAAAATAATATTGTGTGTGTGAAGTTACTCATACTTCTAGTTCTTCATCAAACTCTTCAATACTTATTAAATTTTATTGTCTTTGTGGTATTCATCCTTATACCTTCAATTCTTAATTCTTTATAATCAATGAGTTGGGGCTCATTTTAATAACTTTGGTTTCTTGGTTTAGGTAGTCATTGGATCAAATTATTTTCAATATGATTTTAGCTTTCTTGGGTTGTATTTTATCTTGGTCGAGTTCTAAGGTTTTTGTCCTCCAAGTTCACATCAATTGCTATCAAAGCATGAATATGAAATTAGGTTATTTATATATCTTTAGATTTACATGTTATTTATTTTGATCTTTGTTCTTAAATTTGTGGCAACCCTGTAAAAAAAATGTTTATGTTAAATTAGGTCTATAAAGACGTGTTAAAAAAGAGTTTTCACCTAATATCTTGGTCACTAGAAATCCTAACTCATTTTTTAGAGTTCTAAGCTAAGGGGTCGGTTATGCTAAAAAAAAGATACCATCACCTTACAACGTCCTACATAAGGTAAGCTGTATTGCTACTTGTCTTCTATTCCTAATCGATATGTTATACCTAATATGCTAGTGGTTTATCTACATGGGTGAGTGATGTGGATCTCTTGATCACGTGGTCAAGCAACACGTGGTCAAGCAACCCTTAATATATATGATACTTCCTCAAGAAATTCGAAAACAAGGTTTTAGAACTTTGACTCAAAGTTAACCTATAACTAACAACCAGAGGTATTGGAATTCACGAATTGACGCCACAAGGTCAATTATACCTTAATAAGTCAGGTTTTTTTCTTTGTCATAGCAAAGAACACGTTTGCTTCAAGCAAAACACAATAATATTATTAATTTGAAGGCTGCTAAAATTCACTACAAGGAAAACATTATATAGTCCTAAGATCACCATTGAGCTTTTACCTAACACAAGTCTTTGGGCCAAAACAAACACAATTGAACTTAAGAACCTAAACTAAAATATTATGGTTCAAATAATACTTAAAACAACATAAAAACTAAGTACAATATTCACAATAAAACAAGGAAACAATTAGCCCCCAAAATCATTCATAGCTTGATTAATTTCCTTGTGTAGTTGTGTCTGACTTGCATAGGAATAATATGTGTTTGCCGTCCTTTTCCAACCTCTTTCCATACTTGGAACATGTTGCCTTGAATGCTTGATCTTCTTCCTTTATTTGGTCGAATTAATGCTTTCAAAAATAGGAAAGAAACACATACAAACATTCTGTAACAGTTTAGCATTCATTATAACACAATGATAGTCCCTTTGTAATACTCGTACAAACATTTCGTAACAATTTAACATTCATTATAACACAATAAAAATCTTTCATGGTACTCGTACAAACATTTCATATAATTTAACATTTATTATATCACAATAGTAGATCCTTCATGATATCCGTACAAGTGTTCCCTAACAGTTTTGTACTAGCTATAACACGATAAAAAAACCTTCGTAATAAATTCACTTTAGGGAATTAACGTTATGTTAGAAAGGGTGGAAGCCACCAACTTGTTCCTCCTGTAAGGTGTCCTTGTCCGGTCACAGGTCCGATCCCAGTCGTACCACATAACTCATCAATGATCACAAATCAACACATTTGCATTTGATAATCACATAACTTGTCACCATGCATATTCCAAAAATACACACATTCACATTCAAGTGTTCCACATATTACACAATCATACATTGAAATCGTTACAAGCATTTACATCATTTTTGACATGGAAGTTTGTCGCAGAAAATCGTTAGCGAAAGCTGATTCACTGGTGAAGCAAAATTCAATAGCGAAAACTGATTCGCTGGTAACCCAAGATTTGTCAGCGAAAACTGATTCGCTGGTGACACAAAACTCATCAGCGAAAACTAATTCATTGACAACTCAGAAATCATCAACGCAATCAAGTCCTACGACTGGCGCTGAAATTGTTAGCCCACATAGGCTACTATTGACTCAGAAATCATTGACAAGAACTGAGTCGCTGTCGACCTAGAAATTATCAATGCAATCCGATTCTACGACTGATATTGAAATCGCCAGCGCACATGTCCTACAATTAACATAAAAATCATTGATGAAAACTAAGTCACTACCACCTCAGAAATCATCAACGCAACCTAGTTCTATGGTTGATGTTAAAATCATCAACGCACATATCCTACTATAAACACAGAAATCATTGATGAAAACTGAGTCGTTGCCAACTTAGAAATCATCAACGCAAACTAAGTTGCTGCCGATTCAGAAATCGTTAGCGACAAGGTGAGTCATTTCTGGTTTTGCCTTCCCCCTAGGTTACATGTAAGGTTTACGCTACGTGTTTTCCCTTATATTACAACCTAACTGAATATAATCATTACCCACAACACTCTAATCGTCATACATTATGATGCAACACAAAAACAACATCTCCGTAAGTACATTTACTAAGGTTTCTCCCAAGTCATCACTTCTAAGACCGACACTTAGCATTGCTACAACTATACATTCTTATATTCACAATTGTATCGAACCTAGCTGAATATAATCATCACCCACCACACTCCAATCGTCATACATTATTATGCAATACAAAAACAACATCTCCGTAAGTACATTTACTAAGGTTTCTCCCAAATCATCACTTCCAAGACTGACACCTAACATTGCTACAACCATACATTCTTATATTTATAATTGTATCATGGTAATTAATGCACCTATACAACTAATACGATTATTCAACACATAAGGGTTCTATTTCCAATTCATCTCATGTTATTCTAACTATGTTCATCATGCATAGTTTCCTTCATGATTCATTCCCTCCCCCCTTGGTCGAAACCTTGTTACCCATTACTCCCTAGTTTGTACATGCAATTTCATCATATTTTATTACAAGTATATTCACAATAACATTTCTCAATGCATACCCATTCCCATGTTTCACAAACATACATGTTCATTCATTATACAACAAAACCAAAGCATTAGATCATGATGTAATTTTCATTTCAGCTCCAGCACGATTCTAAAGCTTACTAACAATATAATTTTACACTTAACATCAATCCAACTCATTTTCACATAACTTCACCCACCACGTATACAGAATTTATGTCATTAACACAAGTATAATCACAACAATCATGTCGCAACCACATTCTCATTCATTTGAACCATATGCATGCAAGTTCATTAATCTCATAATAAAATCAAAGCATAAACATTAATATAATTTCAGCTCTAGCATAAAGATGTTTTTAGGAGTCCAACAAGACCACAATCCAATCATTTTCATCATTCCATTTCATATCCCATACAAATTCATCAATTCTTTATGAGAATTAAGACATAAACATCAATTTAGATTCTGTTTTAGCTTCTACATGTCCTTAAGAGTTCAATAAGGTTATAATCCATATATCTCTTCATTTCAATCCTTATGCCATCCATCCCTTTCATTTTGGCCGACCCCTTACTTACTTTTACACATTCAAAATCACACACACATTCATTTCTTTGTAAGAATCTACACATGTCTTCATTTGTCCATCATTTCATTTAGGTTCATCACTCCTAATTTACTAAATCTTGAGTCAAAATGTAAGGGTCCTAAACTCTCATTCTAGAGTTCTTTTCCTTTTTGTTCGAAATTTAAGGTAATACCCAACCAGAGAAATGGTGTTGGCCTTACCTTACATTTCTGCATAGTTTTAGTGCAGGTTTGATGGTTGTTCTTCTTCTTCCTTTCAGTTTTCTCCTCTTCCTTCTCTGTTGCAGCAGCCAACCCTTCCAGCTTACTTTTCTTTCATGGTTTTCTTTCCTTCTTTCTAACTCTCTTCTCACTTAACAGTCAAAGGGGCTTGCATGCAGACTATCTTGGTTCTGTTTTGGAAAGAGAGATTGTTGCAGCGAAGGCTGCTGGCCGGCTGTTTTTGGGAAAGAGGAAGGGTCACCTTCTCTTCCCCCCTCGCATTTATACCTCTCTTAAATGAGAAGAGGTGTTTGGGTGCTAGTTATTCTTGGTTTCTATCCTGTTATTGGGTTATCTTAGGGTTGGTTATATCCTTTTTTTCTAGCATAGGCCGATCTAACACTAAATTTTTGTTTAGCTTTACAAAACCCTCACTTAGCTGAATGGTCTTCCCCTCAAACCCATGCTCCCAACCGAATCCCCATCATGAGTAACCCAAGGAACCATATCATCCTCCCATTCTTTTGAAGGATTCACCTTGAATCTAAAACATGAAAACCATCAACTAAAAGTACATCATGATTACAAAGCTAAAACAATATGTAATTACCAAAACCTTGTAAAACCTTGTCAATAAAGAATATGTTTTGAATAACCATCTCTTTCAAATACAAACTCTATTTTTCAGCCCTTTTATCCTCTCTAAGTTTTAATTAATCCTCATAAACCTGCTTAGGAAATAATAAAAAAAAACAACTATATATTTCTCATCCTTCACAAACAAAAACCTATTCTAAAATCCATCATGCATAGCTTTCTTATCATACTACCAAGGCTTACCTAATAATAAGTGACTAACATGCATAGAAACTACATCACATAACACTTCATCATAGTATTTCCCAATGGAAAAAGATACAAGTACTTGTTTATGCACATTCACCTCTCCATAATTAGTTAACCATTGCAATTAATAAGGAACATAATGTTTAGTAATTTGCAAATTCAACATATCCACCAAATCTATACTAGCTACATTAGTGCACCTACCACTGTTAATGATCGCTACATACCTTATTCTGCATATGACACCTCGTATGAAAGATGTTTCCCCTTTTCTTTTACAAACCTCTCACCTTTACATGCATATTAAGTGCTCGTTTCACCATAAGTACATTTCCCTTAACAGAATACTCAATACACTTATCACTAGCAGTCGCCAATGGTGGCACCTCCACCTTTTAACAGAATACTCAATACACTTATCACTAGCAGTCGCCAATGGTGGCACCTCCACCTTAACGTTATCCTCATCTTCAGACTCCATCTCATCATGAGCTTTTATAACCATGACCCTCTTGTTTGGACACTTTGAAGCAATATGATGAAAACCCAAAGAATGATAACATTTAATGTCATAACTACGAGAAGTAGAAGTCTCAACTTTACCTTTACCATATATGATGAAGGTGTCTTTCTTCTCTTTACGAGTCTCGTAACCCCCCCAGAGTAGGTTGAACTTGGGCAGCCATATCTCTCATTGAATTATGCTTCTAAGATGAAGAAGTGCTCAGATGAATGGTGGTTGTGCTCCCCCTCTCCTCTTAATATGTTTAACCACTATCATGACTATAAGCATCATGTCCTTCAACTCTACATAGTGTTGTAACTTCACAACATTCACGACTTCGTGATTCAGCCCATTAAGAAACCTAGTTATAGTGGTCTCTCTATCCTGCACTACATTAGCCTGAATCATTACGATCTTCATTCCCTTATGATACTCATCAACAATCTTAGAACCCTAGCTTAAACTCTGTAATTTTTTATACAACTTCTTATAGTAGTGATTTTATACGAATCAATTCCTCATTAAAGCCTTCATATCAGCCCATGTATCTATAGGCCTTTCCCCATTCCTTCACCTAAAAGTCACAATCTAATCCCATCATATTACAACATAATCAACAAACTCAATTGCCATAATTTTCACCTTTTTCTGCTTAGAACAAACGTGGCAATCACAGATTCAATCTACCTTCTTCTCTCACTCCAAATAAGCCTCAGGATCGTTTCTATCTTAGAAACTAGGAATTTTTAGTTTAGAGTCCTTATCTACACCAATAGCACCACAGTTTCCTAAATCACTCAAATCATCTCCTTGGCCGAACTGACCAACCCTCCTAACCTTATGAAACCTATGATTCCTAAGCTATCAAATTTTATTCCCATGGCCCCAAGATGCTACATCATCATCCTCATCACCTATCACATCAAAACCAATATCAACAACTGGACTAATATGCCTCTCACGCCTCCTAATATTATTTCCATCTTGATCAGGGTTCCTCATCACTAACACGTCTTTCCACCCTTTCCAATCTTTCATGCATTCTTGCATTCTTCCCATCACCAAATTAAACCTCTCCACCATTTATGTTAGACCTTGAATCCAAAGTTGTAGTTGGTTTGTCTCCATCTGAGGTGGTTTTTCTTGTTTTTTCTCAACCATCGTGAATCTGTAAAATCTTGTTAATGGTATAATAAAAACAAAAATTGTTTTTCCTCA
Source organism: Populus simonii (assembly GCA_007827005.2). Taxonomy (NCBI): domain Eukaryota; kingdom Viridiplantae; phylum Streptophyta; class Magnoliopsida; order Malpighiales; family Salicaceae; genus Populus; species Populus simonii. Next base: position 16,376,498 of record CM017477.2, read on the forward strand.
CCCATTCCCTCACGTGTTTACTCTCCTCTTATATTTCACTCAAAGCCTTTAATTATAAGTAAATTCAATGGTGGAAGTATGTATTGATAGCATTCGTAGATATAAAATCCACAACAAGGAAAACATTAAATAGTCCTAAGATAATTAACATTAATGGACCCATATTAGGTTAAAAACCATTGGGCTTTTAGCTATCACAAGCCTAATGCCTAAAACAGACCTAAAACACTTAGTTTGGGCCAAAACAAACCTAACTAAACTTAAAAACCTTAACTTAAATGTTATACTTAAAACAACATAAAAACTAAGTAAAATATTTAGGATAATACAAAGAAACAATCAGCGCCCAAAATCCTATTCTACGTGACTAGGGTTTGTCTTCGAAGAAAAAGAAGAAAAGTGCAGTTACGTATTTATACAATCATGTCCTTTGAATTTATTTGGTCAATCTTGACCTTTCACTATTGTTATACATTTTGTACAACATGCTCATGTTGGCTACATTGGCATGCTTTTAAGAAGGGAAATGTGGAGGGTTTTGGGTTGAGGTTCTGCCAAAGTAGAGGAAAAAAACCAAAAATTAATGCCCACATCGTTGGCCTTTGGCCTTGCCAAATAGACGTTGTTTTGGCTTATTGTCTTTTTTTTCAGTGAAACTCATCGTTTCAATGATGCTTTTTTTTTTCTTTCATTTTCCACGTTGGTATTTTCATTTTTAATTTCTTTATTTTTCAGTCAATTTTTACTTTTCTCCCAAGGTTTTTTTTTTTTTTTAATTTAGCCCCTAATTACATTCAAGACATTCCCTCAATATTAGTTCCTCTTACAATTCAGTCATTAATTTTTAGATTTTAACCAATGTCACCTTTTTTCTCTTAATTCCTTCACAATTTCACCCCTAATTGCATTAAGAATAGCCCTTCAATTTTAATGTTTTTTTTTTCAATTCGGTCTTTGGCTTTTTAATTTGTGATTTTATAGTAATTTTGCTCTCAATCTTGATTTTTCTCTTCAATTACACCCTTAATTGAATTAATAAAACTCCTAAATTTCAGTGTTTTTCAATTTCGGTCATTGGTCCTTTAATTCATTTATTTTTGGTCAAATTGACTATCAATTTTAATTTTTTCTTCAATTAAGCCCCTGATCGAATTAATAAGACCCCTAAATTTCAGTGTTTTTTCCTTTTTTTATCCTTGGTCCTTTAACTCTTTTATTTCTAGTCAAATCAAATTTTTTTAATTAAGCCTGTAATTATTTCTTGAAGTTATTCTTGACCTTCTAGTACCTGCTCTAGCTTAGTTCTTACTTTTATAAATTTATTATTTATGTAATTTTATCCATAACTATATTTTTCTTTTTTTTCTTTGATTTGGTTTGATTCTTTCTTTCTTATGATCATTTCTTAACAACTGTTCTTTTTTTAAAAAAAACAAAATCTGTTAAATTTTGTTTGTAATTTTATTTGTTTTTTTAGGGGATAAAAATTGAGTTGTGACAACATAGATAGATAAGTGTTAGCAATTGCCTAGTAGCATGGTTGACATGTGGTGATAAACTGCCTAATTGCATGATGGAGAATTGGTAGGCAATATGAATTGTGTAGCATACAATACCTTGTAGGCAAGAAGGTATCTTGTAAAAATTATATAATAGGTTTTGTTTATCTTTTGTTGAGTATAATAAAAGTTGGGAATGATTCATGTTAATTGCTTTACATTACATAATGACTTGTGTGTTCCAATTGCTATAACATGATGAGGTATGAGAACTTTTATTAGGATATAAAACTCTTAGTTGTTGATAAACACAAGCAAATTGGTGAGAATAGCTAAATTTAAAATACTTAGATACATGAATTATGAAATCTTTAATTGTTTTTAGTTTTATAAAAAAATATTAAATAAATACCTTTTAAAAGTATAGATACGTATTTGCAAAAATAGAGAAAAAAATATTAAATAAAAAAAATAAAAAAGATAGTTTATTAGAAAATTTATCTAAATTTTCATTAATAAAAGTTACATAATTATAAAAAGAAAAAAAATAATGGGGTAGACATAGTCATGGGACCATGTAGATGTAGTGTGTGTTTGATATTGTTATAACTTTTAAGATTATAATTTTTAGAAAATAGATTAAAAAAATAGTTTTAGTTATGGTTTTAAAAAATAAATTTAGAAAAATATATGATTTGTTAAAACTAATATGCAATAAATTTTTATATACAAAACAAATAAAAAAATAAATTATTTTAACTTCTATAAAATCAAGTTTAAAATGCTATCATTATAAGAAAAACATACATGATAGTGATAGGATAAAAACAAAGATACCAAACGGTATCATGGTAATACCATCCCATTAATAACTTGATGTTTGACTCATGCTTCACCGTTGATCAAATATTTTTTTACAGATAAAAAAATTGTATACTCAAGTTTTTTCAACACGTTTTTGTAGTTAAAATTTTTTTAAGTGAAAATAATTTTTTTTTATGCATACATGTAATCAAATAAATTGAGAACTATGTATGTTAATAAAAAAAAAAAAACCATAAACGATAAGAAAAAATAAAAATGAAAAAATTAAGAGACAGATCTAGATCAAGATATTTAATCTCGTAAGTCGGGATATTTATCCAATTGTGTTTGCTAAATTTATTTATTTAAATATTTTTTTATTCAAGCAAATAATAATATAAATAAAAACACAAATGAATTGATTCAATAAAATAAAAGGGGAAAAACACTACACAAGGTTGTACATATTATAAATATTATCTGAAAAATAATTTATTTTATTTTCAAAAATAAAGTTTATCTATACAAAAGGTAAAAACAATTTTCGATGAATTAGAAAAACTCTTCAGAATTTAAATGCATAATAAAAAAATATAAATGTTATTTAAAAGAGGCTCTCTAAACAAAATGAAAGAGAGAAATGATATTAATTTAAATATTAAAAAAAATTAGAGAAAAATCCAAATAAAAAAACATTAATTTTAAAAAATAATTAGAAAAAAATAATTTAGAAAAAAAAAAAAACAAAAGCCAAGCATTGTTGAGCCTCTTAAGCTAGGCCAACCCACTTGACCCATTTTGATAGGGCCCACGCGTGGGCCTGTTCTGGTAGGCCTGTGCAACTAGACTTTTATATTTTTTTTGTTTCAACTAGGACGGATGACATGTCATTAGCCGTAAATTTTTATGAAAAAAATCAGATGACGTGTCATGTTGTTCGCCCCAATTTTGTTTTACAAAAATTAAATGACGAGTCATTTAATTTGCCCAAATTACAGCCACCACAGTAGTTAGAAAATCAGGGCTTAAGTCCTTTTTATCCCAAAACCTGTTTCTCAACCCATTTTGACCATGAACACCTACAAAACACCTTAGAAACCATAATAAACCTACCCATGGTCTCAAAAAGACAAAAAAACTATTCCAAAATCGAAATCAACCGATATGAACTTCCTTCAATAAATGAAATAAAAAATCAAACCGAGTTCAGATTTATTTTTTCATGAACTTTAAAGGTAAAAAACAAATGATATGAACTTTCTTCATTAATGAAATAATTTGACACAAACATCCACCGTTTTGGTGATCTAAATTAGTGTTAATGATATTTCTCTCTTCTTTTTTAATTAGGGACTAAAAAATAACAAAATTAAATTTTTGTAACAAAATTAAATTTGAAAAAAATTAAGGTATTAAAGTCGTATAATTTGCGTTATTTTTAAAGTTAGAGGATTAAAGTGTATATTTCTCAAAACTTTTAGCATGCTACCCATGTTTGGAGCTTTTTTTTTTGTCGTTATTCTTTCAATTCTACAATTGACTAAGAAATCATAAGCAATTGGTCTTAAATTAAGATTAAATTACCTAAAATAAAAATTTAAGAACAAAAATGAATTGTCAAAAAATAAAAAGTGTCATCCATCGTGTTTTGTGAGGGGTCGAACAATGTTGGCTGCATAATGTTCACCCACCACATTTTAATTTTTAAGTTAATAATAATCAATGTGGACCATTTAATTAAATTAACAATGATGATTCTTTTTATTTATTTATCATGATAATAAGATAAAATACCCCTCATTACTCATCTTTATAGCCCATGGTTGTCACGATCATCTCATATCATGATTGTATCCTCTTTTTTTTCCTGGATAAATTTAGCAATTAATTCAAAAAATATAAATAAATAATAAAATAATACAAGATAAGTGAGCCATGATATTTTAATAATATCACGGTTTAAAAATATAATATCAATGGGCATACTACAACAAACGGACAGCAACCAAATCGATACATTCATTTTTAATTATTTTGGGGAAAAAAATATAAGTATTTTTAAGGATTTTTGTTGGGTTTAGAGAGAGAAGCCGCGTCTGGAAGGTGTTCTTCAATGACACTTAATTTTTAATTGATATTAGCATCTTAAATTATCGTATTTTAGATCAAACTATATTATTTTAATAATTCTTTCAAACGGTATAATCCCATCAGATTTTTAAATTTATTGTACTCATTTAGATAAAAAAAAAAAAAAAAAAAAACCTTTTTTCGTGGAGCCAAGAGCTGATCCTCTCTTCTTCCTCCTAAAAAACTAAAGGAAAAAAAGAAGAAAACCGAAAGTTGCTGAGAGACCCAAAATCCAATCAACACTCAACGACAAGGTGAATCCATTATTTTGTGTATCGACAAACAATTACTTAACAAGAAAAAAATCCCACCTCATGAAACTTTGAAAAATACATGCTTTCTTGAATTCTACTACATGTCCAAGTCCTAAATTACACCATCTTTGTTGTTGTTGATGGTGATGGTCATAGCAGTATTGTGATATTCTCTGACTGGTGACATAGAAGGGAGATAATTCAGCCATTTGGGTGCAAAAGGAGAATGTCTTGGTGCGAAGAAAGAAATTTTTGGTGTAACTGTTTGTATTGGAGGAAAACCGCCATTTTGTTGCCGCCTGAACCCGACACCTTCTCTTTACCTTCTCCTCTTCCCGATTGGTCTCAAGGTACCCCCATTTTTCATCAATTTTTATTTTCTAGTCTTCTTATCTCATTTATTCTATGATGGGTTCTGATTTGTTTTCTGGTTGGTGGGTGTTTTCGGTTTATTGGATTTTTGCTTCTTCATATAAACATGGATCATTCATGGGCTTATGCTATATTTTTTTTTATGGTTTATTCGGTGTTCTCTTTCTTCCTTCTTCCCTTAGATGTACATGAGTGACTGTATTTAAGCATTTGATCAAGCCCGAGTTTAATTGCTGACGTTTCATTTCTCATGAGGATTGGAACTTCGCCATGATTTTTCAACATGCTTGTTTTCTTGTCAAGTTGGACTCTGTTGTTTTGTTTGTAGTCTACTTTTTGGTTGGCCGATTTAAAGAGGAAACATTTGTGCAAAGATTTTGTCAATTAGTCTCTAGAGGCAAAAGTTTTCCGTTAATCTCTCTTCACTTTCTTGGCTCACATTCGCGAATCTGAATGTGATTCAAGCTTTGCGGCGTTAAAAATGGTATTTTTTTTCTTCAATTATATTCCTAGGATAAAGAAGGGTATTGTCCTGAATTCATTCATTTTGGATCATTTTTTGTGTGCTCTTCATACCTTAATTATTCATACTTTCTTCAATTTTTCCCATGTTACTTTAATTACCAGGCAAATCATTTAAACGAGGATGTCCTCTATAAATTATAAGGCATCATGCACTCCTTGTTGCAGCCCGGAATTTTATTCTTGTTTTATTCCTATATTAACATGACTGGTAATTCTCAGCTTCAAGATGTTTTCCCTTTGCTTTCTTGCCTTTATATACATATACATATACATATATATATATATATATTAAAAAAAAATTATTGCCATCTTGTTTCTTTAACTTTCTTGACATGTTGGGGTGGGGAGCATTTCACTTGATTTTGCTATGTCCTTGTGCATGTGTAGGTTTGGCTAGATTTTTTTGGCCTCCTAATGAATGAAGTTGTATGACAAGTGGTTTTCGAGGCTATTGTGCATTTGTTTGCTTGCCATTTTTTCCCTATGCTAATGCACATGGTTGTCTTTTTTGTTGTTTCATTGCATTATTGTTTTGAATTCCATGGGATCAAATACGTCCAAAATTCTATCCGGCAGCAACTTCACCCTTTACCACCTCCCCGTCTCTCTTCTTTCCTCTCTTCATATATTCTTCTGATAGGATCCTCTGTTTCCGTTTGATAATGTTATTGCAAGTAAATTCCCTTGGCTTTATTACAGTCTTTGAAGAGAGACGAGGAAATTTCTATTAAGCATTCTTGAAACTATTACGGTTGTTATGTCCCTCCTGAGAACTATACAAGTTTTTAGTAGTTACTTCATAGTATTTACATCTGAAAAACTCCGAGCACCCACAAATTCTCTTGTTAGTGTTTCTAAATACTGTCATTGACATCTGTGTCCATGTTTGTTTCTTGAGTTGTTGCTGCTATACGAAATAAATGGAAAAGCCTCCTTTTTTGTTTTTCTGTGGGGAGTCTTCTCTTTGCTTTTATTGCCATACTCTGCTATTGAAGCCTAAAATTTTGTCATAGTTTTAAATGCCATAAATTGGAAAGTAAAAGAATCGTAAAATAGAGTGTTGAAGAGGAACCTTCAAGTTAGAAATGTAGTTTGCTTAATGGTTTCTTGTTTTGTTTACCTCTAACTTCAGGCCGAGGATTTGCTTCTGGAAGAATAAACTTGGGCAAAATTGAAGCCCTCAAAATCTCCAAGTTTGAGTTCATTTGGAGCAGCAATCTCTTGCAGGACAAGAAAAAAGGAGTTTCATTCTATAAACCTGTGGGAGTGCCTAATGGATTCTACAGCCTTGGCCACTATTGCCAATTCAACAATAAGCCCTTGTGGGGTTTTGTTCTTGTGGTTCGTGAGGTGGCTTGTTTCGAGCCAGAAGCTGCCAATTCACCAACTCTTCTAAAACCCCTAGATTATACATTAGTTTGGAGTTCAGATGATGAAAATGAGGAGAAGTATGGAGGATGTGGCTTCTTCTGGCATCCTCAGCCTCCTGAGGGTTATAAGCCCTTGGGGTTTCTAGTCACCAACAATCCAGACAAGCCAGATTTGGATGAAGTACGGTGTGTTCGAGCAGACCTGACAGATGAATGTGAACCCTATCGTCTACTACTTGAATCATATTCTAAATTTTTAAATCTACCAGTTCGAGTTTCGAGTACAAGACCCAGCCATCGAGGAGTGCCAGGGAAAGGTGTTTCAGTTGGCACATTTTTCTGCGGCTACTGGACCTCTGAAGAGGAGTTGAATATTGCATGCTTGAAGAATTTAAACCAACTACATGCCATGCCAAACCTCGAACAAATCCATTTACTCATGAAGCACTATGGGCCTACAGTTTTCTTTCATCCCAATGAGGTCTATTTGCCATCTTCCGTGCCATGGTTCTTGAAAAATGGAGCACTCTTGTACAAAGCTGGGGATTCATCTGGTGAACCCATAGATGCAGAGGGCACTAATTTGCCAGGCGGTGCAACAAATGATGGTGCATTTTGGATAGACTTGCCTTCCGATGGCAAAAGAAATACTGTCAAACAGGGAAGCTTGGAAAGTGCAAAACTTTACGTTCATGTGAAGCCTGCTCTTGGTGGGACTTTTACTGATCTTGCAGTGTGGGTTTTCTATCCCTTCAATGGGCCAGGTACTCTTAAAGTTGGACCATTGAATATTTCGCTTGGCAAGATTGGGCAGCATGTAGGCGATTGGGAGCATTTCACTCTCCGCATATGCAACTTTACTGGAGAGCTGTGGAGTATATACTTCTCTCAGCACAGTGGTGGTGAATGGGTTGATGCTTATGATTTGGAGTACATAGAGGGGAACAAAGCTATTGTTTATTCATCAAAAAATGGACATGCCAGCTTCCCTCATCCCGGGTGTTACATCCAGGGTTCCACTAAACTTGGAATAGGGATACGGAACGATGCAGCACGTAGTAATTTATACGTGGATTCAAGCACCCGTTATGAAATTATTGCAGCAGAGTATCTTGAAGGTAGTGATTTCATTGAGCCTTGTTGGTTACAGTTTATGGGAAAATGGGGCCCAACGATTGTCTATGGTTCAAGAATCGAGCTAGATAAGATAATTAATCATTTGCCCGTGGGTTTTAGATATTCAGTAAAGAACATATTTGACGGGTTTCCAGTGGAACTCTGTGGAGAAGAAGGTCCTACTGGGCCAAAGGATAAGAACAACTGGGTGGGAGATGAAAGAGGCTAGTTTCCTTTTCTCTCTTTTACTGCAGACTCTTATCTCATTGGCTTCATTGCTTTCTGTACTCATTACAACGGCTGTAGAAAGACTGAACTTCGAGGCTTATCGCGCTGTATCTACATTTGTCATTCTTGATTATATATATTGATATAATAATCGAGTTCGAGCATGGTTTCCCTTCAAGCAAATGAGTGATGGTGGATTGGCATGGGAGAGTGGAAGAAGAACAGGGCACTAGGTTGCCATTTATGCTGTCCAGTGATGTTGATGAATGAGCTGTAAGATTACCCCCACAAAGCAAAAGAAAAGAAAATATAACTCGAGAAAGATTTTGATTCCATATTTGATGATAGAAAATGCAGCATTTTATTTATTTATTTATTTATTTTCCATTGTTGCTCTTGGAATGAAACTATGGAAAAAAAGATATATCTTGTGCTGAGTAAATTCTATGATTCAGTCTCTGTATTGTGTATGTTTTTACAAATTTAGTCCTTGTAGTTTTGCAAACCATAAGTTAAGTCCCTTCCACCAAAGTCTACTCACTTAGGCTTTTCCATTATGGGCCTTTGGCTCTTATTGCAGATAATCCGCCCGGTAAAGAAGACAACTGAGTCAGTTTTCGACTCGTGATTTCTTTCTCTCTTTCAATCTGCCTTTCCAGCAGACCACATTGAGTTCGCAGCCTGTCTTTGCTATGCTCCAAATTAAAACGTTGTTTATGGCGACGTTGACCAATCGGTGCCGCTAAATCCCAAACAGCAAATCGGTGTAGCGAAACCGAAATGCCATTTGTGCAAATCCTAAGAGAGAGATGTTGGCGAGAAGATTTATTTCCTTGTTCAAGGGCTCCCAAGCTTCCCAAATTCCGAGGTAACTAACGTTTCTCTTTTAGCAATAACCCACCCTTTTATTCTAATTTACTGCTTTCAATTTTGCATCGGTAGTGGAGTGAAGTCCTTGGATGAAGGAAAGAGCAAGTCATTTGGTCGAAAGGCAGTGTCTTTTTGTGTCGGTTACAGTCACGGGTGGTGTTGCTTTGAGTGCTCTTGATGATCTTGCTATTTATCATGGCTGTAGCAGGTACTTTGCTATTTATCTTGCGATGATGTTACTGGGTTTTCAGAAAGTTTGATATATATATATATATATATATATATATATATATATATATATATATATATATATATAGGATTGGGAAATTGATGCCTTGAAGACAATGTTGCTTTTGTTAGATGAAGACAATGCTGCTTATTTTGTTTGTTGGTGTAATCCAGTGCAGTTTAGTAGTGTTTCTTTGGACTAAGACAGCAGAATGGTGTCTTAAAATTGGCACGAATTGAGAGGTAAAGATGTTTCAAGCCTCTCTTTGCACGATTTTCCTTACTTGAATATGATTATTGAAGACGATCCCTTGTCTAGCATGCTCTTTTGCTTCAATTTTTAAGTGGATAAATTGCAACATTTATTTGTGGTTTTTATATATTCCTAGAGCTTAAGAAAGATAACTTCTATCATGAGAAGAGTTTGTGATTGTTGAAAGCCAAAGTTACTTTAACTTAAGTCAACACCACAGTTATGCTAAGATGACGAACATTACCGTGAACGTACTGCCACTGTTACTTCCCCTTCAACTAGCACAACAAGTGCTATCACCTCTGTCAACATTTCTCATATCACAAACATGTTCATAATGCATTAGTCCTGCATTATATTGACTATTTAAAATCGAGGTACAGCCAGCAATCTAATTGATTGATAATTGTCTAGTCATCTTTAGCTTGATTGATGGAAGGGGAGGCTAGGGGAGAGTGAGTTTTATGTGGATGTTGAGGGTTGGATTGGAAGGACGAGGATTTCGGGGGTTAGCAGAGGATTGTCTAATCAACTTCAGAATTTTAAATTTGTTCTGCAACAGTTGATTGCTGCTCACTTAGTTTATATTATATGATTTCTCATTTTGATAAACATATTATCATTTTCTTTTAAATTTTTAGCAATGCCATGGAGAAAGCCAGTAAGAAAGCATAGTCAAGATTACTCCATTTCTTAACCCTCGTATTATCTAAAGTCATATACAAGCTTAGGATGGAACCAGTCAAGTTGTCTTGGAAGAAATGGATCGGCAACTTATTAATGTGTATGGCCTTCACTATTTTATTACAATATGACTTTAGGTGTGTATTAGGGCATTCAAACCCTGTGTACTTGACGAACTTCAATACTCTAAACTTCCTGGGTACCACTACATTCAATACAAGGCATATCTCAGCTGCTCTAACCGGGTCATAGACGTTAAATCCATCAACAACTCTCAACCTTTCCTCCTAAGTAGCCCACTTATCTTGTTTATGGTGACTAGAAGATTTAATCCCATGGGATTCCCCCTAGTTATATCTTGAGCAGGCATAATTGAGCGAGTCATCAGGATGCTTGTTGTTCCTTGTGGTCTAGCGGTGGGATTTGTCTTCAAGTTTTATAGGTCAATGATAACTAGGGTTGCGAGTGGCGGTTGTGGAGTCAGTTGTTGACTGAATGTCCCTTTCCTTGACTGCGCTTGCGAGAGTTGCTCGAGTAAACTAGTCATTTGAGCCATACATCGTCTAACTCTTTTTGGTAATGAGCCTCAAAGCGAGTCATTTCTTCATTTTTCATCTTTTTACAAAGTCTAGTATTATAGACTTTAGCAGGGACCTATATTTCGAATACTTGTTAAGCACATCCTAAAATTCATAAACATAATTCCATATGGATGCATAGTTATGTATGATGATTCATGTTTGAATGTGGGTTAGCTAAATTTCTGGACTAATATATGACCATCATTTGAGCAAGATTTCCAATCCTTTCGTAATTGCCAAGGGAATTTGATCTAAGCCAATGCTTAATAAATTTATACTCATTAATACAATATGTTGCTCGAAAGATTGGTTCTAAGCCTTTTTCACAAATGTTTAGTGATAACTTTTACATTTGAGGATCAATTCATTTATTATCATTTAAAGAGGGGGCAAAACCTTTGTTTCCTATATCTCTAAGAAAAACATCAATTTCAGCCGTACTTTATTGATATCGATGAAGATCTCTTAATTCTTCAGGCGTAGATAGAAGCTCAGTCAATTTGCTCATCCATGTTACTCATTTTTCAGCTATACATTGTAATGTCAAACGATATTAAGGAAAGGAACAATTTGTGTAAACTAATGAACACAATATGAAATACAACATAAAAATATTGACAGAGGGAAAGAATTCTAATAACTTTATTGCAGAAACCAAGAATTACAAGGAATAGGAAACAAGTAGCCTTACACCACTCAAGAGAATCACTCTCATAGTGGAATCACATCAAATACAAAGAGGTTTTCATTACAACATGTACTACCATACATAATATTCTATAATGAATAGAGTTATATTTGACGATCATTTAATAGATAATTACTAATCAAAGATAAGAACAATGATAATTACAATTAACTTCTACCGCTACTTGGAAATACAAGATTATCTTCATTTATTGGATGCAAATTTCTTCTTATTGCCAACGTGTAATACTGAAATTGTAGCCTTCATAGTGTATTCCTTTACTGGAACTAGCTTGATCTCTGTCAAATCTCATCACACCCTTCTACATGTCTTTGCCTTGAATACTGCCACTTTGATCATAAGAACTTGCATCAACTTACCCATTACCATTGCACATCCTTCCTGTGATGATTTGCCTTATTAACATACTTAGCAACTTGTTTTGCCATTTTACACCTGATGTTTCCATGTAAAAAAGATATAAATGTTGCAAAATCTAGATTGACTTCACTAGTTTTCTGTGGTAACGGTAAATAAGTGATGTTTATAGGTATCTTAGGATGCAATCCATACACTAACTCAAAAGGTGTGTATCCTGTAGTCCTATTGATAGAGTTATTGCATGCAAATTTAGCCTGGGGTAGAACTAATTCCCAATAACACCATGATCATTGGTTAAACACCTTAGAAGATTACCAAGACTCTTGTTAATGACTTTAATTTGGCCATCGGTTTGGGGGTGAAAAGCACAAAAAAAAAGAGTTTTATACCTAACTTAGCCCATAATGTCTTCCAAAAATAACTAATGAATTAGACATCCCCTTTTGAAACAATAGATAGTGGAAGACCATGTAATCGTATATCTTTTTTAGAAACAAAGAAGCAATATGGGATGCATCAAAAGTCTTCTTGCAGGGAATAAAATGTGTCATTTTCAAAAACCGATCTACTACCACTTTGAGTGAATCATTTCCCTGAACTGTCTTTGAAAGCTCCAATACAAAATCCATGCTAAATTCAAGTCAGGGTCGATGCGAAATAGGTAAGGGAGTATAAAGACTATTATTGGTTCTGTTTTCCTAGTATTAACATCCATTTTCATACCTGGCCAATAAAACCTATTAGCAACAAGTGAATATGTTTTATCTTGACCAAAGTGTCCTGCTATTCCTTCTCCATGCAATTCTTGGATGATGAATTCTCATAACGAACCCTTGGTCATGCAAATGCAACCTTCATTAGTTAAGTACCCATCCATGACAGTGTAATCTGCTACTAAAATGGGAGGGTTGATGATGGATTTCCAAATCTTTTGAAAATCTGAATTTATAGAATAAGAGTTCTTCATTGAAACAAAACCTTAGGGGTTAGTTGAAAGAATAGTTAAAGAGTGAGATCTTCTACTAAATGCATCAGCCACCATATTTTCATGACATGTTTTATGTATAATAACAAAACTGAATTGTTATAGAAAACTAATCCACCTAGCATGTCTGGGACTTAACTTATTTTGAGAATATAAATATTTCAAAGAGTCATAATTTGTAAACAAAATGAACTCACGGTGGATAAGATAGGGCCTCCAATACTTCAAGGTTTGAATTAGAGCATAAATCATATGCTGAGTGTTTCTTTCTGGTGTCATTTAATTTCTAATTGTAAAATGCAATGGGATGTCCAGCTTGGCATAACACACCTCCAATGCCCACTTGAGATGCATCACAAGAAATCTAAAAGACTTGGGAAAAATCTGGAAGCTTTAAAACAAATGCCTATTTAATCTTCTGTTTAATGATCTTGAATGCTTTGGTTATCGTGGGAGTCCGCTTAAAACCTTTAGCTTTCAGGCATTCTGTAATTGGAGCCATAATTGCTGAATGCTTGAATAAATCGTCGATAAAAAGTGGCTAAACCATGAAAGCTATGAACTTCAAAGAAAGATTATTCTAACCTTCTCTGGATCAACTTCCACACCTTGTTGTGATATAATAAATTCCAAGAAGTTTATCTTTGATTGAAGAAAAGAACACTTATTGAAATTTGCACAAAACTTTTCTTATCGTAGTACTTGTAGGATTTGTTTCAAATCTTGAAGATGCTCATCCATATATTGGCTAAAAACAAGAATGTTATCAAAGTTCACGACAACACATTTGCTTAGATAGGGTTTCAAAGTCTGAGTCATCACCCTCATGAGAGTGTTTGATGTGTTTGTTAGGCCAAAGGGCATCACTAACCATTTGTATAGCCTATCCTTTGTCTTAAAGGTTGTCTTCCATTCATCTTCAGGTGTGAGATGAATTTGATTGTAACCACCTTTTAAATCCAGTTTAGAGAAGACCTTTGCACTCCCTAATTGATCAAGCATATCGTCCAATCATGGGATTAGAAAGCAATACTTGATAGTAATCTTATTCACTACTCTACTATCAATGCACATCCTCCAGCTGCCATCTTTTTTTGGGTGAGGAGGGCTGGAACAACATAGGGACTTAGGCTTTCCTTAATAAATCCTTTATTCACCAGCTCCTACACCTGACGTTGTAACTCTTTATGTCCTGTTGGGATCATACGGTAATGTGGTAGGTTTGGCAAGGAGGAACTAGGTACTAGATCAATGGCATGCTGAACATCACGTAAAAGAGGTAATTATGAAGGGAGATCTTCTAGAAACATGTTCAAATCATTATAGAAGATATTGAGGAGTTGCTAGTAAAGATTTTCTTACAGTCAAAGACTGGCTGGTAAAGATTCTATTAGTGGAATAAAAAATAGATATTAAACATGGTCATATCTTTGTTATCCCAATAGTCAAAGACTGGTTGTAGATGTTCTTAGTTAGGCCAACATGTTCGTACATGAGTAGAACTATTGGGAGGCCTTACGAGGGTTATTTGATCTTGGTTGACCAATGACTCTTTCTTTCTCTAAGGTTTGTATGAATATGTTAGGAAGGAAGAAGGAAACTTTTTTTTCTTCACACGAGTCCCCATCGAATCAAAGAACTGGCTTGACCAAAGAAAAGAGGAGAGCTGGGCCAATTAGACTGAATGCGGTATGACATTAGTATCAAGTCTTTAATCCTTCAACTATTATCTTGCAAACAAGTATAAACACAACTTGACTCTCAAGTAGTGTTCTATGGAATTTTTGAGGAGATAGAATCATTGCTAACTTTTATGTAAACTCCATGATAGGGAGCGGTTCCAAAATCAAATTTTTATTCTTGAATACCAATGAATAAGTGTTGTCAAATCCATTATAACTCACCTTTTTGTCATACATCCATGGTTGGCCTATGGGCAAATGATATACTGTCATTAGGAGTATATCACTTCAAACTTCATCTTGAAAATGACCTCCCAAAGAAAATGATGATAGACATCAATACGGGACCATAATAAGATGTTTGTCATTGATTCAACTAACACTATATGGATTATGATGTTTTTCCTTCTTTAGGTTTAGTTTCTCCACATCCTCGATACAAATTACATTGAGGCTATTCTTATGGTCAATAATCACATTAGGTGCCTTGCCCTTATATGCTACCCTGGTATGAAATATATTTATCCTCCTACAATCATCTTCTAATTGTGTTATAAGAGTTGCTTAACTGGATAACATTATATGGACTAAACAAAAAGGCTGTTCAGAAGCTTGTAACCTTTCTTCTTTAAACTCTTCAATTTCCTCTTCCACAGTTTCTTGATCTCCAGTTGAAGACTCAAGAACTGCTTCAGTATTCATTTCAGAAGCAAGCATTACCTTCTTTTTTTTTTCTTTTGTAAGAGATATTGCTGCAAAGTGTCCATAGCCTTTGCATTTGGAGCACTATGGTCCCGATGCATTGGTACTTGTCTTGCTTTGATCTCCATATGAAGGTGCACTCTTGACATCATTCATGTTCCTTCGAACATTGTTCTGCAAGGATGTTGGTTTGGAAACTCCACGCCAATCCTTAGTCTATTTGCCTTTAACGATTGTTTGTTGTCTCTCCAACTGTAGAGCTAACTGGTATACGTTTAAGTTGTTATTCCATATTTCCTTACCATGAATGAGCAACCCCTTTTAATTTTAGTTTAACAAATCTAACCCTTCTATTTTCGGGCACTAAAAACCATTCAAAATAGTCTTCTAAACACACCAACCAATCCTAAAAGGCATCAGGATCTAACCTTCCATTAAAATCAAACACTTCTACTTTTATTCTCTTAGAGAGTTCATCAAATTTTGCCATCATCTCTGTTTCTATAACTGCCCAGATGTTCTCCTACATCTTTAGCATCTATAGCCATATCTCTTGATTAACTATAACCCTTCTATTGTAACCAATATTAATCATTTTTTCAATATTATCTAGACGTCCAACAATGGCTCCGAAGATATGGGTAACCAACTCCATTTGTTATTGTAACAAAGATGTAGATTCATGTTGTAGAGGTGTTTGTTGTGGGGGGTCAAAATGGGTTGTAGAGGATTTAAAATAGTTTATGGAAGTGTTTGTTGTGGGGGATTCAAATTGGTTTGGGAAGGACCAGGGTTATGTAATCCTTGATTAGTGGGATTATAAGAATTTCCACTACGGGTTCCAGGCAAAGGAGAACAAAATTCGAAACTTGCTCTGATATCAATTAATGTCAAACGATATTAAGAAAGGGAACAATTTATGTAAACTAGTGAACATGGTATGAAAGACAACATAAAAGTATTGACAGAGGGAAAGAATTCTAATAACTTTATTGCAGAAACCAAGAATTATAAGGAATAAGAAATAAGTAGCCTCACATTACTCAAGAGAATTACTCTCATATTGGAATCACACCACATACAAAGAGGTTTTCATTACAACATGTACTACTATACATAATATTCTATAATAAATAGAGTTACATTTGATGGTTATTTAATAGTTAACTACTAATTAAAGATAATAACAATAACAATAACAATTACAACTAACTTCTACTACCACTTGGAAAGACACGATTATTTATTGGATGCAAATTTCTCCTTATTGCCAACGTGTAATACTGAAATTGTAGCCTCCATAGAGTGTATTCCTTTATTGGAACTAGTTTGATCCCTGTCAAATCTCATCATGCCTTTTTACTTGTCATCACCTTGAATACTACCACTTTGATCATAAGAACTTGCATCACATTGTGGTGCTATCAGGAATTCCAAGACTAATGAGATCAATACTGTCATTTGGAGGAGAAAAAGCCACTTGTCACGGGGATAAAATTTTCATCATAATCTTAATCCCAGCGTGACAGTCTAGTCTCATTACTAGACTCAGCCTTCCTCCCAAGTCATTCATGTTTGCCTAAGGTCTAAGTGTTCCGCACACCCAGAGGTTTTCCCCACATACTCTTACCAATTTCGGAAACCAAGAACACAAGCAATTGATCAAACACAGCATAATAACAACACAAGCAATTTACAGGAACCAACCTAACCTTTATTAATCCATCAACAAAGGAACACACAACAATAATATGTGTGCTATGCACAATCTGATCTATATGCAACACACGTTTAGGCCGTATGTAATACATCAACATATAATGAAAGTTATAAAGAAAATTGCCTCTTGACAAATCCACTAACTCTGGACAACACGTTCGAAAGACAACCAATTGCCTCGTAACCGCCCATAAGTAACTTCCTTGGTTTGCCACCCGACAAACCAAACTGATTTCCCATACTGCCAACCCTCACGTGCAACCCAAGACACCTTAGACAATCCATTGTCTAAGCCAAGAGTGATGCAAAGCATAAACTCGTTGTTCATACGCACCTTTTATCCTCGCTACTAGAATTTGCACTGCCTACACACATATTGCCCTTGCACCTACGTGCTACCACTGCTTAGAAGCAGCTCGTTGGCGCGCCCTTGCGTCTAAGGCTATGAAAAACCTCCCTCACTAGAAGGAGCCGACGCCCTTATCGGATTAGTCCTGAGATAATCCTGCACCAACTCTTTAAATTGCCACAAGTCAATGTCTCTCTCCCACAAAACCTCCTGACCATCTCACAAGAAATTCAGTACGTCGATTTTTCTTGGGCTAACCAGGTCTCCTATGGTCCAAAATCTTCACAATTCCCCACTCAAATTACTTTTGAATCATAGGTGGAGCCCTTAGTGATTTACCCCTTTCCGGATCCTTAAGATCTTCGTGAAAAGGCTTTAGATAACTAACATGGAATGTGGGATGAAGCTTCAACCTTTCTGGTAGCTTCAGCCTATACACAACAACACCCACTTTCCCCATCACCTCAAACGACCCATCATACCTTGGCACTAACCCACGATGTTGATTTTTCCCAACAATCTTTTTTCATATTTACTGAGTCAACTTCAACAGCACCCTGTCGCCAATATCAAACTCCAAAGGTCTCTGCTTCTGATTAACGTATTTCACTAAACGCTTACTTGCCCTTCGCAAGCTGTCTTGTGCTTACTCGAAGAGTTCCTGCCTCTCCCTTGCAAACCTGTACGCGACTAGACTTCTTCCCCCAGTCTTCTAGATTGCTATCTGTATTGGAGTTTAGGGCTGCATCTCCAAAACTAACTCAAATGGACTTAAATTCGTCGCTGATGATTTGTGGAGATTGTAGCTAAACTGGGCACTATCAAACAACTCAAGCCAATTTCTTTGTGTCGTTATCATAGTGTCAAAGATACTCCTCCAACAATGCATTAATCATCTACGTCTGTCCATCCATTTGTGGATAATTGGCTGTCGAAAACTTCAGCCTTGTTCCCATTAACCCAAACACTGTCCAGAATCATCGAGTGAATCGCACGTCATGATCACTAACCACATCTGAAGAAACCCTAAAGTATTTCACCATATGTTTATAAAACAAACCAGCAACCACTTCAACCATGCATACTGATGGTGTAGCCACGAAAACAGCATACTTTAAAAACCTATCAACAATCACTATAACAGTGTCCATCCCATCAACTTTCAAAACTCCCATTACAAAGTCCATCAAAACTAAAATCCAATGCTTTTTAGTATCAGTAAATGCTGCAATAATCCTGCTTCTTTCTACCTCAGCACCTTGTCTTGCTGACAAACCAAGCAAGTTTTGATGTAAAGTTCCACATCAAACTCCATCTTCGACCAATAATAGGTTTTTGCCAAGAGAGCCAACATACTCTCTCGTCTCGGATGACCTGCCTACTGTGGGTCATGCGTTTCGACAAGCAAGTGTTTCCTCAACTTCCTACTTGGAACATAAATTCGACCCCCTTTTGCATAGAGAAGGCCATTATCTAGCTAATAACTTCACACGGTCCCATCTCGTACGAGATGACCTAACTTGACATAAGCTGCATCTTTCACAACAACCTGCCTCAACCGATCCAACATATTGGATTCCATATTATCCATATCAATCAAACCAGCAAGCACCTCACGCCTGATCACTGCATCTGCAACCTGTTGCCCCGGCTTGTGTTCCCACATAAAATCATACTCGGCCAAGAATTCTTGCCACCTAGTTTGTCGTTGCGACAATTTCTTCTGAGTTCTGAAATATATATTAGCCAAGTTATCTGTCTCAACCACAAACTTTGGCCCCAATAGATACACCTTCCATACGCCAAGACAATGCACTACGGTTGCCATTTCTTTCTCATGCGTGGAATACCTCTATTCTGCCTCACTTAGCTTTCGACTCTCGAAAGCCACTAGATGACCCTCCTGCACTAGAACACCCCCAACTGCCTTGTTCGAAGCATAAGTGTGTACCTCAAATGATTTCTCAAAATCTAGCAGTTTTAGCACAAAAGCAGACGTTACAACCCTCCTCGGCTTGTCGAATGCGAGTTGGCATTTGCTAGACCAGTCCCAACACTGATTTTTATTCAACAAATCTGACAAAGGAGCTGCCTTCTTACTGTAACCCTCTATGAACCGACGATAGTAATTTTCCAAACCCAAAAATGACCCCAACTCAGTTACCATTGACGGGACTGCCCAATCCCATATGGCCTACACCTTCTTTGGATCCATCCAAACCTGCCCAAAACTCACCAAATGCCCCAATAACGTGATCTAAGAACAAGCAAACTCACACTTTTCCATCTTCACAAACAGTTTGTGTTCCCTTAGTCTACACATCACCTTATCCAAGTGCACCACATGATCATCCATGCTTCGGCTAAAAATAACAATGTCGTCTAGATAGACAACCATAACCTCATCCAATAACTCATAAAGAACATCATTCATCAAATTACAGAAAGTAGCTGAAGCGTTGGTTAATCTGAATGGCATAACTATAAACTTGTATGAACCATACCTTGTCACGTAAGTCGTCTTGTGCTCATCCCCCTCGGTAACTCTAACCTGCCAATACCCGGATCTCAAGACTAGTTTTGTGAAAATAGAAGCCCCACTCAATCTGTCAAGCAAGTCTTGAATCAGTGACATAGGTATTTATTCTTTATCATTACCTTGTTCAATGCACGATAATCCACACATCTGTAAGCTACCATCTACCTTTTTCTAAAACAAAATAGGAGCACCGTATGGAGCTTTCGACGATCGATCAAAACCTGTGTCAATCAATTATGTCAACTACTTTCTTAACTCGCCCAATTCCCGTGGGGACATTTCAATACGGAGGTTGCGACGGTGGTGTCATACTAGGCACAAGTTCAAACTTATGATCAACAACTCATCTTGGTAAAAGCTTTTTCGACAACTCTGGAGGCATCACATCACTATACCTCTTCAACAGCCAGCAATAACATTTGGCACTGACCCAACCTGTTCTGACTCCTAAGTCACGGTTACTGCCGAGAACACTTTACCACCTTTCTTCGAGGCCTTGCTAATTGTGATGACTAAAACCAAACTACTTCCCTCCTTTCAACTTTCAACCACCATAACCTTATGACAAGGAACAAAATAAGATCACAACTCATTCGCAAGCAGAATCCTATCCCAATGAGGCATCAACACAAGCTTGGCTCTCTTTAGAAAGTCTAAGCCAAAAATGATGTCGAAGTCGTCAAACGTCACAACCAACAAATCCTGCTTTCCCTGCCACTTATCCAGCGTCATGGACACACTGTAGGCCATACCCAGTATCCGTTGTGCCTTAGCATTCACTGCCTTCATCGACATCTGGTTGTTACTCAAGCGCAACCCAAACTGCGTCACCAACCTATCGGCAACGAATGTATTCATAGCACTAAAATGCAACATAACAACTATCTCCCTGTCATTAACTATAATTTTAACATACATTAGAGTATCCACAACACCCGACTTACCCTATCGTAGCACATCAATCCATGCTATGTCAGTTTCGATAAGGCTGGATTCGGTCACCGAATCCTGTAACTCAGCAACCAAGCAATTCAGTACACGTATTAGGTTGATGTGCGTGACTGCCTCCTCTTGTTCACTATCATCCATAAGAATTGCATTCAACCTTTCCTTTTTCAGGAATTTCCTCACATAGTGTGGTCCATCGCAAATGAAACAACCTGCGTTCAACTTATTGAAGTCTCTACTCTGTTGGACATCAGCCTATTTGCCCTTTCCCTTGTCAATCCCAGGTTTGTATCCTCCCCCATCAAACTTCTTTTTCTTCTTTTTTTCATCCTCCTTATCCCTAGTCTTGAATTTTGAGGGGAAAGCAACAGAACCATCTCACGTCACCGTCTTGAAGTCGACCAAACTATCTACGACAACAATGGCAAACGGTAAGTCTTTGACATTCTGCCTTCGCAACTCAGCATGTGCCCAAGGCTATATACCCCATATGAAGTTGAATAGTTTATCCTCTTCGGACATGTTCTCTATGTCTAGGATCAAATAACTGAAATTTTTGACGTAATCCCTCGTCGATTTGTCTTGCTTTAATTTCTTCAAATCTTCCCTAACCAGCCAAGACATGTTGTTCAGCAAGAGTTGTTCTTTCAACTCTTGTTTCAAGCAATCCCAAGTCTCAATCGTAGGATGCCTTGCATTCAATTCAGATCATCCTTGATCCGAGTCCTCCACCACAGCTTCGCATCACCAGACAAATACATCGTTGTGATGTTTACCTGTTTGTTAGCCCCAATCTTAGCCACCCTGAAATACTGCTCTATGTCCCATATAAAATTTTCCAACTCTTTGGAACTTCTTGCGCCACCGAATGGCTTAGGTTCTAGTACTCTAGGTTTAGACGTGCCACCACCCATGGGGACAGTCACTACATCCCTCTTTAACACTTTGATTTCTCCATCAAGAACCTGTATTTTACGACTTACCTCTACCATAAGATCAACATACTGCCTAGGAGCCCTCTCTGTCATTTCCACAGCATACGCAAGTCTGTCATTCACGAACTGATTTTTGTTTTTGGCCAAGGGACCTAGAACACTTTCGAGATGAGTAAGTCTCTCGTGAATCGTCTCCATGCAAGATGACATTAGACGTCAAACAACAATTTCCCAAACAAAATGATATAACGCTCTGATACCAAAATGTTCGTCACAATCTTAATCCCAGCGCGACAGTCTAGTCCCATTACTAGACTCAACATTTCTCCCAAGTCACTCGTGTTTGCCTAAAGTCTAAGTATTTCACACACCCAAAGGTTTTCCCCACAAACTTTTACCAATTTCAACAACCAAGAACACAACAATTGATCAAACACATCACAATAACAACACAAGAAATTTATAGGAACCAATTCAACCTTTATTAATCAATTAACAAAGGAATACATAACAACAATGTGTGTGTGCGCGCTATGCATAATCTGATCTGCATAATACACACGTTTAGGCCCTATGTAATACATCAACATGTAATGGAAGTTACAAAGAAAACTGCCCCTTAACAAATCCACTAACTCTGGACAGCATATTCTGAAGACAGCCAACTGTCTCGTAACCGCCCACAAGCAACTTCCTTGGTCTGCCACCCAATAAAATTTGAAAAGAGTTTTAAATTTTTTCAAATGATCAATGATTATATTATGTAGAGAACATACATGATTTAACGTTGCAGACATACTTCATGTTTTAATGTTAAATCAGAATATTATTGCTGAATTGATTTTAATTACTCTAAGAAACCGGTCACTGAAAGATTAAGTCAAATCACTAATGACTTTTCTAATATTTGAATAATCATGACATGTTACTAGACGATGCATCTAATCTTCAAATATAAATTAATCAATTGTTGAATTGATAATAAATTAAATTGTTTAATTTATTTAATTATAATTATAATTTATATTTATATTTGGGTCAATATCTTAAGAATCTAATGAGTTATACACATTAAAAACTACTAGTAAGAAATTAAGTTGAGATAAATATGGATTTACCTAAATTTTGAGGCCAGGCAGCAATTATGTTGACTGCAGTGGCAATTACATCTGGTTTGAGGATTGAAGGGTTGGTGTAACTTGGTCCTCTAGCTGAAAACTGCACTGTTGGTGGTGCTCTGGATTTCCCAATAACAGTTCCTCCAAATACAATTCGAGCTTTAGGTTTACTAGTAGAGTTTATGTAAGCTTTCAAGCGAGGTGCTTAATCAAAACCAATTAATGTTGCAGGCAAGACATGGACATCAAACGAGTCCTCCTCCAAATTGATTGCAGTATTGGTTAAGATCATTGCAGCACCCCCAGACTCCTTCACCACATGTCCTTTCTCTGTCCTCCCATTAACTCTATCACAAACCACCATTTTCCCACCAACTTTTGCCCTTGGGAGAGAACTTCTGAAACAAAATTCACTCCCATTGTCCTCACCAGTTACATAAACTAGTTCAAATTCTTTTATGGGTGATAACTGGTTCCCAGGATACATGGATTCTCCATAAAGGAATTGTCCATTATCTATTTGAACTAAAGCTGGAAATCTCTTATGAAGTGTGCTTGCACCAACGGTAGCAATCCATGGAGCTTCATTAGCAACTGAGTTTTTAATGGGGCCATTGTTCCCTGCTGCACATACAACTGAAATTCCATGCTCCATTGCTCGAAAACTGCCAATTGCAATGGTATCTGTAAAAAGTGGCAATGGAAATCCACCTAGAGAGAGGGAGAGGACATCAACTCCATCTCTAATCGCGACGTACATTGCTACTAGGATATCAAAGCTGTAACAATCATTGAACCAGCATACCTTGTACACTGCAATGTGAGCACCAGGGGCCAAGTCTCGAGCCACACCAGAACCTAGACCAAACACACTCACCATTGGAACTTAAACTCCTCCAGCTTCCAATGTTGTGTGAGTTCCATGTCCATGGGAATCTTTTGGTGATGCGTGTTCCTGAAAAGTGTCTGGTGATGCTGATGTAGAAGCCATACGATGACCTTTAGTGAACAACCTTGCACCTATGAGTTCCCAATTGCAATTTGAAGAATTAAAGTCTTGCCCTTATCGGCAAATCCCTCTCCACTTCTTGGAACCAGAGGCATTCCTTGATCATTGAAGCTTGGACTGTCAGGCCAAACTCCAGTGTCAAGTACCCCAATTATTGTTCCACGACCAAATCCAGACTTCTACTAAGCATCTTCTCTAGTGGGGCCAAGTCCCAAGA
Organism: Populus simonii; assembly: GCA_007827005.2. NCBI lineage: Eukaryota > Viridiplantae > Streptophyta > Magnoliopsida > Malpighiales > Salicaceae > Populus > Populus simonii. Next base: position 16,400,684 of record CM017477.2, read on the forward strand.
ACTTGTAGGAATATGTCGTCTGAACTTGGAACCTCCTATCTGGTGTAATAACAACAACATCAGGCAACTTTTGCAATGACTCGATCTATGATTCAGAGAGAATAGCCGCAAAACCTTCCATGGCAGAACTGTAAGAATAGAGAAGTCGAGAAGAATGGTGTTCTTCAGATGAGACAGTTCTCTCAAGAAATGAGAGATGCCATCAAAACTTGGAGGAGAACAAAGACCTTATGTATTTTATCTAATATCTAAAATGTTATTTTTTAAATGTAGAAGAGAAAGTGTGAACATTGGATGTTTTAGATAATTTGTCTTTTCTTTTTATTTTGATAAATAAATCATGTACTCCTAATAAGTAAGGAGGGTGATTAATGGACTTTGCAACTAAATCAAGGCAAAAAGAAAAGAAAAAAAATGATGATGATGATGATGATGATGTGAACATTGATGAACATGCATTTATTAAAATATGAATATTTTTTTAATGGAGAAAATTAGAGCAAAAATGACGAATATAAACACAGGGTGGGCTAAAGAATGAAAACAAAATACCAATGGCTTTACGCATCCATTTATTAGAAATACCCATTAGTAATCCAGATATATAGTAAGTTATTGAATGTTAAATTTATTTTTATGAATTATGAACTTTTATAAAATAACATAAATAGTACCAAGAATATATTTTATATCGACTGAAATCCAACAAATATGGATCTAATGTCCCAATCTTTATGATTTCCATGGGAGCGAACAGTTTTGCATATAATTTTTATGCACCTCACATCATGGCAATCCTTTTTCTTTTTTTTTTCCGAAAGAGAAAAGGTAATGGTTATTTTTATTTTATGCGAAAAGAGAGAAATGTCTTCACTTTATGAAAATAAGTTACCATCTAATACTATGATCACTAAAAAAACTCTAATTAGTCTATAGAGATCTGAGATAAAGGACTAATCATATTAAAAGTAAGATATTATCATTGCAAAACATTTTATCTAAGATAGGTTATATTGCTAACTTGTCTTCTATTCATAACAATTTGTTATGCCTAATATATCTACTGGGTCTATTATTGTGAGTTAAATCATCAATTGAAGGTTTAAGTCTAGTTATTTTAGGGTTCAGCTCACTTTTACAATTCTTAGTTATTATCTTTTGAAAATATTTGATAAATAGTCATGTTTAAAGTTGATTACTCGAGATCGTAACTCGTGACTAATGACCTATCAAGTCATATTAGTGAATAACTAATGAGCTTGTGTTGGGCTTGTTGAATCTAACCCAAATCTTGATGAGACGAGTCCATAAATGATGCCTTGATAAGATTTACCTATCCTATAATACTTAGGTTTCACTTGCAAAATTTGTTGAATGATGATTGTATATCCTAATCTTATCTAAGTGATGACCATTAGAGATTCATTTATTTGGAGTGACATGATATCTCTTCTAGACCTTAGTTCAAGCAATAACTTTTTTTTTAAGTTCATTTTCCATTTAGTTATACTAGTTTAACATTTACATTTTGTTTCGGTGGCTACTCATTCATATGAGTGGATTAACTTATTCTATTATATTATTTTTCTTGGTTAAACATGCATAAGAGTCTTATTTTAAAACGCCAACACTTTTATTTTGGTGAATGTTGGATTTAGAAGCTATTTTTGAAAATACAAGAAAGATATTATCTTTTTTTATTATTATTAGGATTTAAACTCATGACCCATACAAAGTCCATAAACTTTAAACACTAAAATCAATAACAAAACAAATTTTTTTTAAGCTTTGGCCCATTTTTGAAAACCAAGAAATGTTACTCCTTGGGTTGTCTAAGGCAATGGGTTGTCGAAGTTAATGGCCCATATGGAGTATATTTATCTTAGACACTTAGAGTGAATAACCAAACCTTTCAATGAACGTTTTTACAAAAACATTGTCGTGGCATGCACGACGTCGAGTGACTGGTTTTATTCCTAGATCGAGAATGTTTTGGATGTGTTGAGATAAATTATAAAATTATAATTTGAAAGGTTCAAGAGCCATCACCTAAAATTATGGTCACTAAAAAATCTAATGGCTTGTGAGAGTTTGGATAAAGAAACTAATTGTGCATAAAAAAAAACACATCACCCCTAATGTACCCTACCTATGGTAAGCTGTATTGTTGATTGATTTTTTTTCTTAAGTCTTATTTTTATTTGTTGGTACATCTAAAGTTCAAAAAAGATCTTTCTCAGTAAGAAGGTCTCTATCTTATCAAGTTAAAACATAATCATTCTAAAGTTCAAATTTTAATAGTGTATTTATTTATATTTTTGTATCTTTAATACCTAGAAATATACTTTACAATATAATTTTATACCTTCAAATATTAAAGTTTATAATTAATTCCTAACATTTTATTAAAATTCATACCCCAAATATTAATTAAACAAAATAATTTTTGAGGTGTTTTTGAGATTTCGGTCAAATCCTAATGGATGATATAAACTAGTTATTATACTCATTGACTAATTTTTTGTATTTTTAAAAGTATGATAAAATGCAATTATTTTTTTATATAAAATAGCATGAATATTTTTTTTAGAATTTGGTCGTATGCACACGATTAAAAACAAAATTTTGCACTTTTTTTAAGTAAGGGATTTTTTGTATTTTTTTGAAAATTTGAAGAAAAGCAGGTACTTTTAATTTCGAGTCAAGATGTAAGAAAAGTGACCCAAACCAAAAGGCATTCACACAAGCCCAAACTACTTTCATATCACAAATAATTATAATTAGATAGGTTGTTCACGCGTTGTCGTGAGTTACTTTTGAAAACGCATGCTGCTTTAAATTATAAGACAATTGAAAGAAAAAAACACTTTCTAAGCATGCAATCAAGAGCCGGTAGTATTAAAAGATATATGATTTGTCTTTCAAGAAACAAATAAGTAATATGCAAAATAACTTGCTTAAATTGTCTTGAATTTCATATAAGAATCAAATTGTAAAATGTAAAGGGACATTAATCTAACATAGGCATTGTTTGAGCAACTCAAAATAAAAAGTGGCGTGATAAACAAAAAGAGTATGGAAGCTCAAATTTTGAGAGAGAAGTGAAGTCCCAGTAACTATTAGCAAGTAAAGAGTAACAAATACTTGCCTACTCCTTGTTATTATAAAGACCTAAATAACTTAGTTAAATGTCTACAAAAAATTTAATGTATCCATTTATATTTTTGGATTCAGTTTATAAAATAAGTATGGTACATACTTCAAACACTTGTCTTAAAAGGTAAATTTTTCCCTCAAGAGAAAGTAACCTAAGAGCACCTAAAACCTTTAAACTTTATTGGACAAACATTGGTCAAATAGTTTTCTCCACCAGATTCTGCATCTATATATATATATATATATATATATATATATATATATATATATATATTAAAAACATTACCCTGTATACAGATGACAAAGTCAAATTGTCTTTCCATCGACGCTCTACAAGTTCCAGATTCTCAGAAGACTCTTCTTCTTCCAATACAATAGATCTGGGAAGAATTTCCAAAATCTCTTCTGTTATCAATATCCCTTATCACACAAATCCTCCTAGAAAATCTACATCTGATATCCCTTCTGCTAGTTTCCAAAATACAGATTTTACTACAAATATACCAAAACCTGTTTATATAGCCATTGAACAACCATCTCCTCCAACATTACCAACCTTTTCAGCTGTTACTGAAACCATCCAAAATGAGTTGAATGTTTTAACTTCAGATAAGCATTTTGTCATAAACAAAACTCTTTTCAAAAGAGATTTTTATGGTGACCATAATTTTAAAAAATGATCTTGGTTTTTTCAAAACTTATTCCAACAGAGAAATGATATCCAAAAACAATTTTATGCTTACATTGAAACCCATAAGGTATAAATTTTATTCTTTGATTGGTTTGAATTTCATTATGCACCAGCATAGTATATTACATATCCATTTGCATCCATTAAACATGCATGTCTTATTACAACCCGTTCCAAAATTCCTGTATGGAACCTCACCAGTGGACTTCCAATTGAGTCTAACCATCCACCTTTGCGCAACATACAACTTACTCACAAAAACCAAACAATTGATGCAGCTCCATACAAGATACCCGGAGAAGATACCCTCACAAATACCAAACATATCATCTAAGAAAACAATTTCACAAATACCAACTTCAATACAATAGGTGAACAACTTACCAAATTGGAAAAACAAATACTAAAGAACCTAGTCAACTTCATGACTTATAAAAACCCAATCGACCTCAAGCTAAAAAACTCAGTATTCAAACCATACCAAGTTACCAAAACAAGCCAAACACAAATTCAAGAAAATCAAACAGATTTTCTTAGTGCCATTAAAACACACTTACATAACCTTGACCGAATAACCTTGACTATCCCAGACACACCTCAACAATCCAACCCTTCATCCTCTACAAATCAAGTTAATACTCTTCCAAATAACCCCATATCAACCTCCGATACAGATACTTTTCAAGAACAACCTCTTGAAATAAACAAACTTATTAGGAAAAACCACAAAACAACCAGTGCTCGTGATATTTCCTCGCCTATAGAACCCAATGTTCTAAACCAACATAAATACAATGGCTCCTCCCTTTATGAATAGAACATACATGAAATGTCTAAATACAATATCTTAAACACCCTCCAACAAATGACCATGGCAGCCAATGCCTACAAAACCCAAACAGGAACCCTAGACAAAGCCATAACCGAACTCCTATTGCAGGTTTCTCTGGTCAGCTTAAAGGATGGTGGGATTACCGCCTCACTGAAATAGATCACCTTCACATCCTAAAACTCCATACAAACCTATGAAGACCAAACACCTATCCTTGACCCTTCAGGAAACACCATCCAAGATGTTGTGTCCACCCTTATCCTTACCATCTCCTTACATTTTGTTGGAGATCCTTCCCATCTGAAAGACAAAACTGCTGAACTTCTCTCCAACCTTCGGTGCAAAAAGCTTAGTGACTTCTAGTGGTACAAAAATATCTTCCTTACTCGTGTTATGCTTCGAGAGGATTCAAACTAGGCTTTTTGGAAAGAAAAATTCCTTGAAGGCTTACCAATTCTCTTAGGAGAAAAAGTTCAAAACCGAATCAAAGACACGTTTACAACCAAAATCATACCATATAACCAGCTTACATACGATGAACTTGTAAGTTTCACCCAGAAAGAAGGACTTAAGATCTACCAGGATCTCAAACTCCAAAAACACTTAAAGTGGGACATGAAATGTACCAAACTCAATGAGCTCTAAATAGATGAAGAAACCATCAACCAAATACAAAACCTATACATTGAAGCCACAGATACTAACCCCTCTCCTTCAGACACTTTTGAAGAAGAATTTCAAATTGATGAAATAGCAACTACCAGTGCTACTTCAGATACCTCTACAAATTCCAAGCAAGTTAACGTCTTAACCCAAGATCAAGAGTTCATTCTTGAGACCATCAAAAGAATTGATGATCTTCAACTCTAAAAGACATATCTAGATAAACTATTGAAAGATTTCAACCAACTAGAGCACTCTTCATCTAAACTTTCAAACCGCTCTATATTACCCTCCACTAGCACCAATACCTATGACCTTACAAAGATCCTTAACAAAAAGAAGTCCAAAACTACAGTCACAATCTCAGAATTACATTCTGAGATCAAGACCCTCAAAACCGAGTTACAAACCCCAAAACAAGCCTAATAGAAAGACTCTGCCATACTACAACATCTTCTGTCCAAAATTGAGAGTCAGTCTGACATTGAGTCTGAACCAGAAGATCACATCATTGAATCTCATGCATTACCTCATACACTTACAAATTTTGAGTATAGTCCAGATGATTTCTTGAATGTGTTAACCCAAATATCTTCCAAAAAATATTTGGTTAAAATTACGCTAATTTTTTCAGAAGATTTCAAACTTGACACTATTGCCTTATTTGACACAGGTGCAGATTTAAACTGTATCAAAGAAGGCATGGTTCCAAAACAATTTTTACAAAATACCTCTGAAAAACTCTTTACTGCTAACAATTCAAAACTGCATATTACAGGCAAAACCCAAGCCTCTGTTTCCAACAACGACATTTCTCTTAAAATATTCTTTATCGTTGCGAAAGATATTAATCATACAATCATTCTTGGCACTCCATTCATTGACATGATCACTCCATATTAAGCACATCATGATTGTAATACCTCCAAAATCAATAACATCAAACTTGTTTTCCCATTCTTAGAAAAATCTAAGACTAGAAATTTGAATTTGATTAAAGCATGCTCCATACATACCTATAATATTAATGCACTAATTCATGGAAAACAATTCCATCTACATGATTTACAAAACTATGTTTCCTTTTGTCGTATTAACAAACAATTACAAAACTCTGATTTACAAAGTAAGATTGAACAACAGATCTGTTCAGACTTACCTAATGCTTTCTGAAAAGAAAACAACACATTGTTGATCTTCCATATGAAGATATTTTTTCAGAAAAACTTATACCTACAAAAGCAAGACCTATGCAAATGAATGCTGATTTAGAACAACATTGCAGACTTAAAATCTGCGATCTCGAGTCTAAAGGTCTTATCCAAAAGTCCCGATCACCATGGTCGTGTGCAGCCTTTTATGTAAATAAAAACTCTGAAATTGAAAGAGGCACACCTAGACTTGTGATCAATTATAAACTTTTAAATTTTGCTTTAAAATGGATAAGATATCCAATCCCCAATAAAAAAGATTTGTTGCAAAAATTGCATTCTGCATTCATATTTTCTAAATTTGATATGAAATCTGGATTTTGGCAAATCCAAATTGATCCTAAGGATAGATACAAATCTGCTTTTACAATTCCTTATGGCTAATATGAATGGAATGTTATGCCCTTTGGCTTAAAGAATGCACCATCTGAATTTCAACGCATCATGAATGAAATCTTCAATGCACATTCAAAATGCTGCATTGTTTACATTGACGATGTACTTATTTTTTCACATTCCATAGATCAACATTTCAAAAATCTACATACATTCTTTCATACTGCAAAACAAAATGGTGTAATTGTTTCTAAAACAAAAATTTCTCTATTTCAAACCCGTGTTCGTTTCCTAGGCGATTATATCTGCCAAGGTATGGTAACACCGATAGAGAGATCTTTAACCTTTACAAATAAATTCCTGATAAGATTACTGATAAAACCCAATTGCAAAGGTTTTTAGGCAGTCCTAACTATGTTCTAAACTATTATCTTAATATTAGTCGTCTTGCCAAACCTTTACATGACAGGTTAAAAACCAACCTCATTCCTTGGTCTGACCTCTGTTGCTACCCAATTTTTGACCCATGTTTTGATAATTTTTCAGAAAAAAACCAAAAATAGCAAAAAAAACAATGAAAACCCAAAAAATGCATTTTTGATATATTTACATCGTTTTTAGCATTTTCAACGTCATCTCAAAAGAATTTAAATTTTTAAAGGTATTTGGAACGCGTTCAACTTTTAACGCGTAAATTTTATGATCACTGATTTTTCTTGTTGAGTTGATGTTGATATTGCTCGCTTTCAAAAATACAAAAAAATAAGAAAAATCAAAATTTACAAAAAAAAGAGGAAAAGAGAAGGAAAGGAAAAGTTGAGGGACTAGTTTGAAAACCTAGCAAAACTTCTCCTATAAATACTATGCTACGGAGAAAAAGAGAAAGGGGGGGAGAAAAATTTATTCACGGGGGCGGAGAAAATTAACAGGTGGGGAACAAAAGAAAAAACCTAACCTAAACTGAAAGAGGGAGAAGCCGCCACCCTTTGAAAACCAAGTTGGCCGACCCTCCCTTTGAAAAAACCAGAGAGCCCCTCTCTGCCCTGGGAGTCTTCTCCCTTCTCCCCATTTCCCTACACGCACTGTCCCTTTCCCCTGACTTTTGCAAAACAAACCAAAGAGACACAGACGGCCGTCGTTCCCCTGGTCTCCTGGTTCTCTCCCAAACCAAAGGGAGCCTGCCTTTTTTTGCTCTGCTGGAGCCGCCAGAAACCCTCCCCTTTGGCCTGTGATTTTGGCTCCTGAAGCAGCCCCCTTTGCCTTGACAAAGCAAGCCAGGCAGCTGCCCCTTTCCCCCCATCTTCCTCTCTACTGAACCGAAAGCCCTCTCCATCTCACTGTCTTCTCCCTCAACCGCAGCCACCTTCCCCCCTTTGGCCTTGAAAAAGCAGAGGAGAGAACCAAGGCAGCCCCGTAGCAGCTCCTCCCCCACGCACGGCAGTGGCCATGGACGGCCTGCAGATGAACCACTGAACCGCTCCCTCAGCCAGTAGCAGCGGTCAGTCCCTTGAGTTGATCTCCCCCGAGTCTCATCGTCGCGTGTGCCGACGCGCCACCAGCCACGACAACTGCTTCTTCGATCTGCAACCATCCAGAGGCAACAAGCAATGGCGGCGTTGAACCTAGAAGAAGAAAGCATTAACGAAGGGAGATGATGGCAGATCTAAAAGAAAAAAGGAAAACGAAAGTGAAATACTGCTTGTGTTGTTGGGATGCTTTGCAGGTGACTGGAGATGCACCGCCGGTACGAACAGGAAGAGAAGAAGGAGGCGATCCCGATCCACCAGTTTGCTGGTCTTCGCCGGCGACGGCACGTGGGTCCACGCGCCGCCAGTGTTCCCGCAAATTCCAGACAGCTTCCCTACAGTTACTGTTATGTTTTGGGAATGTATTTTGTAATTTTGGAATTGTTAAGGTTTTGTTTGGTTAATTTTGATTTCTGTTGACATTGTAAACATGTAAGTACGGGTGAGAAAATAGTAAAGGAGATGTGTGTGTGTGTATAATTTTTTTTTTTATGTTATTGAATTGTAAAAAATCAAAAAAAGACAGAATTAATTGTTTAATTTGAATATGGTTAAATATCTCAAGGATAAATAAAATCATGTTATATTTTCCATGAAAATGTAAGAACATGTTTCTACATATATTCTGGGATTTAATAACTGATTTATTAAAACCTTGGAATTTAATTAATATTTTAAATTTTCAAATCACATCAAAGCTACAAAGCAGCTTACTTCAGGTAGGGTGTGTTAGGGGTGCTAATACCTTCCCTAACCACAACCAGTCCCTTATCCGTGAATCTCTGACAAGACCAGCACCCGGGTTTCCTAGTAGCCTTCAATTAAATACTAGGTGGCGACTCCAACGAACCAATCAAATCAACATAACGAGAAAAATCGCCAAGCCGACGCCGCGCGGATTTTTAGACGTGCGACAACCTCCATATCAACCTCGTCAAACAGATTAAAAAACAGGTCCAAACCATTCCTCTCCTCTATTTAGCTAACTCGTTAGCTCCTAAGATTGTCGAGATCGATGTCTCTGACCTAGGATATGGTGGGATTCTTAAATAAGTACAAGAAAACAAAGAACAAATACTCCAGTACACATCTGCCCACTAGAATGATTGTCAAAAAAATTACTCCACTATCAAAAAGGAGATTCTTTCAATTGTTCTTTGCATTACAAAATTTCAAAGTGATTTATTAAATCAAAAATTTCTTTTACGTGTTGATTGCAAATCTGCGAAAGAAGTTTTACAAAAAGATGTCTAAAATCTTGCTTCAAAACAGATTTTTGCCCGATGACAAGCTATTTTAAGCATTTTTTTTATTTCGATATTGTCTATATTAAAGGAGATTCAAATTACATCCCTAATTTCCTAACCCAAGAATTCCTTCAAAACAGGTCTTGATGCCTCCTAAAGCAAAATCCAAAGACAAGGGGAAAGCTCCCAAACCCAGCCTACAAAACCAGAGAGCTTAAAGCCTTCTGCAAAACTCATGTCTTCAGCCATCCTAGCTGCCAAACCTATCAAATCCTAGTATGAGGCAGTTATTAAAGAAGAAAAAACTACAAAACCACCACAAGTACAAACAGACACAGTTCAACACTAGGTTGACACTATATCCAAATCACCAGAATTACTTCTAGCGTAACAAAAGGTGTCCTAACAGGCCTCCAGTGACTCCATATCACAAATAGGTAGTGTTTCTAAACCTATTTCAAGACCTCGAGGAGGCATTTCTGCTTCAAAAACCCTCCTTTCTTTACAACCTACATAAACTAGTTTTCCAAAAACCAAATCCAAATATATTTACAAAACTACTTTCCAAAATATTTTAACTATGGAAGAAGGATTTTATCATGAAAATCCTTCCATTGTTGCTTCAAAAATGTTTCCTCCAAATTGGTACTACAAACCCTGAAATTTAGCAAAACCACAATCTTACTATGCTGCCATCCTTGACATTACAAACTCTGTCAAGTTCAAACACTTCAAACTTCATTCAAATCATACTAAACGGCATATTCTACATGCATTATTCACAAAGTTATCCATCCTAAAGATTAGGGACAACCCTTACATCAACCTCTCTCTTTCCCTATACACCTCCGTACAAATTATCAAGATTTCAATACCACCTACACATATTGGGATTACCAACAGGCATGGTTCAATGCTTTCTTCCTACAAAATCAAAACCATAGCCATTCTTGGCTTTTCTGCTTTCATAGTGTCATGAATACTACAAACCTCCCCCTCTGGTTCCTCCAATGGTGGGATTATTTTGGATGTCATGTTGACTACCTCAAAGAACATCCTCTGGTTGAAAAAGGTTACCTCTATTTCAAAAATAATTTTGACTACCTCAAAGAACATCCTCTGGTTGAAAATGGTTACCTCTATTTCAAAAATAATTTTCAACCAACCCCTTCTGAAAGGAAGTTTCCTTCCCTTCTCATATTATGACTACCTCAAAGGACATCTAGTACTTGTCCGCAAATTTAAAATCAAATGGTGGGATTCCTTTGCAGCCGAACCCAAAAGTTCCAAATTAGCTGTTACGGAATGGTTACAAAAACATTAAACAACTTCCATTATTGATCATCATCCTCAATCAAAATTTATAGCCCGAAAGGCTCAAACGGCAGTTCTCCTTGCCTCTGCTAGAACTGAGGAAGAATACCTCCAAATAGTACAAGACATTATACACAGCCAAGACCTGAAAACAGTCTTGTCCCAATTCAGCTCATCTGACTCAACATCTCCTGCCATTTCCCTTGGAGACGATAATGAAGATGACTGCTTTGGCATTCTGCCACCTATCAAGAGACATTAAAAAAAAAGTATTTCAGGCTCATCTGTTTCCAGCCCATATCTTTTCGACTCAACTGTTTTGAGTCCTTTTGTGTTGGGCCTTTTTCTACAAATATTACCTGATGCTACAAACAGACAAATCAAGTGTCGGTGGCAAGAAGACAACAAACAAAAATCTCACAAAAAACATGGGCAATTTTCATTTTGTCGTCACCTAATCATGGCAGGCAATAGCACATGGGTTCTGGAGGAATGTCCAGGTTTTCCAAAAGCCATTTTGGCCTCTTCCATGGCAACTCATTTATAAAAGGGGACTCTTAAACCCTTAGAAGGCAGACTATCATTTTCCCTCAGAAAATTTTATTCTCCTTTGTAACCCATATCCATTCTCCTTTGTAACCAATATCTCCTGTATTGATTTACCTTACAAATTTAAGTAAGATTCTATTTCAATTTACATTCTTTACATTCTTGCAACATTTTATATTTCTTTATATTTATGTACATTTAAGTATGCTCTGTGTTTGATCAAAGATCCTAACATTGTTGGTCTTGTCTTGTTCATTCGTATCAGAAATTTATTTACATTTGTTTGCTTTTTTTGTTCCTTTTACAAACTCACTATATCGGCTGGAAACCTATGACCCAATCTAAAGATCATTCTCAGGTAAAAAATGCCACGAACTGTGTCTTTCACCATGGACTGTTTGAAAAACCTATACCGGTATGTATGTGTGTGTGTGTGTGTGTATTGAAACCTTATGCATGCATCTAATTAAACAACCCAATAACCATAGTTTTGAAACCCGACCCGGTCATTGACCCGATCAAGTGATCGGGTCACGGGTTAGATGGGTTGACCCGGGTTAACCCGGGTCAACCCAAAAAAAACCTGTAAAAAAAAAAGATAGATGGTGCTGTCCTGGTGGGCTAGTTCTCTAACGTCTCTCTCACTGAAAATGCCAGCCTGTGAGTGGCTTTCATCACTTCAAGAACTCGCCACGTCACCTTAGGTGAAGTTACCATAAGGGCCTAAGGCTCCTCCTCTTGTTCCAGTCCTTCCCCTTTTTGTTAAATTGTTATTAGCTACATAGTTGGGGGGCTATTATTAAGATTTGGCCAGCAATATCATTCACTCTTGTCAGAAGTAGAGTTCTTTGAAATTCTTTCTTCGTTCTTGAGGCCAGCAAGTAAACTCCAAAAACAAACCAGAACCTACCTAAAAGATTCACTTAAAAGAGAACCACAAGACCCTACAAGATAATGCAAGAATCTTTAGCTGAACCAGAACCAGGAGATGAAGTGGTGAAACTCAAGTTCTTCCTCAGTTATGGCACTCTCTAAGCTTCCTCTCTCCACTATCTTCTTCTTGTTGTACACTTCGCTTTTTACAATATCACAAGGTAATTGATAGAAACCCACTTGTTTATCCACTTTTTCAAGAAACTAAGAACAACCCTTTTGTGATTTTCTTGTTTTTGTGTCAAATTTGCAGCTTTATCATCGAAAATAGCAGTGGCGCAAAATCAAGCCCAAAACGACGTCGATTAACGTCTATTAGTATAAAAAAAAGAGACCGGGTCTCAGGCGGGCTTGACCCGGTGGCCCAGGTCGACCGGGTTTCACCGGGCCAACTCCCAAGCGGGTTTTTGCCTCCACCCGGACCGGTTCCATGCCCGGGTCGGCCGGGTCCCGGGTCGACCCGCCGGGCCGGTCCGGGTTTTAAAACTCTGCCAATAACCATTGTGTAAAGTAATGAAAAAAATAATTCATCAACAATAAACAAAAATAAAATTAAGAAAACCAAGGGAAAAATGAAGATCAAGATATCTCACATTGCAACATTGGTAATTTACCTGGTCATGTATAATAAATTTCTCTTTCAAAATAAATTTGTTATAGAAAAAACACATAAAATTTGTAATAGAAACCAACACACACAAAAATTTTATTAAACAATAATATATATATATAAACAATGTAATGACGCATATAACACATAAAATTTATTAAACAATAATTAAAAAAACAACAATGCAAGGCTGCACATATGAATAATCTTATAAAAAAATCAATATTAAAAAAAAAATTATATAAAATTTTATTTAAAATTTTTTAAAAAATAATCATAATCTAATTAAAATATAAACCAAAATTTTATTTGAAAAATATACACAAATAATGCATTATTTATTAAAAAACAAGAATATATATAAAAAAAGAACCAAGCTAGGTTGTGGGCCTGGCATGGCCTAATGAAACACAGCCCGCGCTCGGGCCTACAATACCAGGCCCAAGCGCGTGCCTTTTTTTAAGTTTAATGAGGCAGATGATGCGTTATTTGCCCTAAATATTTCAACAACAAAAATGTTGCATCACTTACATCAACAGATGACGCATCGCTTACTCCAACCTAGAATCCAACCATTATGGTAGCTAGAAAAACATAATCTGTTATTTTTTCACCCTAAACCATTTTCAGCCCACTTTTGACCCTAAACACCTAGAGAACACTTTAGAGACCTGGTTAAACCAATTTATAGCCACCAAAAAGCCAAAAAATCTCTCAAAACCCTGAAATCCACCTGAAACAAAAATTCTTCTCGAGCTCAGATTGTGATTGCAATGTAAAAAAAACACCTAAACATAACCCCTCTCATCATATGAAACCTTGTGACACAAAAATAAAACGTTTTGGTGGTTAGAATCTTCCCCAACAACCACCGTTTCTCTCTAGGTTGGAATTCGGCAACTCCCTCCCTCTCTTCCCAACAGAAAAGGTCTGAAAAAAAAGGTAAATGAAGTTAGGTATCAAAATGTATTATCTTGAAATCCAAGGGACCGGTCCCCTTATACCTAAAAAACATGGGGGATTAAAATGAATTTTTCAACGAAACTTTCAACCTACCCCCCATATTACCCGAGATTTTCACTTCAGTCCCTTAGCTTTCAATTCAATCCTCTCCCCTAAAAAAATATGCAATTGGGGGCTAATTTGGCTCCAAAGGATCAAATCACGCAAAATAAAAATTCAATGACCAAAGTGAAAAATTTTAAAAATGCACAGCTCTCCAATCCATAGTGAATTATGACACAATAATCCTTTCCCCTAAAACAATATGCAATTGGGGGATAATTTGGCTCCAAAGGGTCAAATCAAGCAAAATAAAATTCGAGGACCAAAGTGAAAATTTTTAAAAATGCACAGCTCTCCAATTCATAGTGAATTATGACATAATAATCTTAAACGCTGATGCTTTTTAGTTATACACTACATAGGCGACCCACACTACGCTGAGGGTTAAATTTTTATTTTCATAAAAAATATCAAAAAAAATATAAGACCAAAAGTGTTGGATCTTGTTACAATGTTGGATATAAGAGCTTCGAGTCTATTTAACTTGTCTGCCTAAATTCTTATATTTTTTTAATCTTAAAAAAAAAATTGGTTTTTGTTCAATAGTAATAATAGTATTTTTAAAAAATTTATTAATGATAACAATAACAATAATAATTTTAAATTTTATCATTCAAATCAAATCTAAGGTTTTTTTCAATATTGATAATAATTGTTTTTCAAATTTATTAATTATTTTATTAATAATATTAATTATAATAAAAATAATAATATTTTTAATACAAATAATAATATTTTTAATATTAATACTATTAATTTTAATAAAAATAATAATATTTTTTATATTAATACTTTTAATTATAATAAAAATAACAATATTTAAAACACAAATAATAATATTTAGAAACCTAAGACCTAAGAACCTTGAGTCATGATGAGAGACCTAAGACTACTAGGTCCTGATGCAGGACCCAAGAGAATTGGGTTCGAAAGCAGGACCCAATCGAAATGGGTCCTGACACATTACCCAATCAAAATGGGTCTTGACGCAGGACCCACAAACCTAGGGACCTCATGCATGATCCATCACCCTTAGGTCTTGACGCAAGACCCAAGAGAATTGGTTTCTAATGCAAAACCCAAGAAAATTGGGTGCAGAGGCAGGACCCAATCGAAATTGATCCTGACGCAAGACCTATTAACCTTGGGTCATGAGGCATGACTCTTTTTCTTTGGGTCCTGATGCAAGACCCAAGAGAATTGGGTCATGACATTGGACCTAGTACTTTTGGGTCCCCAAACTTATTAGGTCCTGTTGTGCTGTCAAATTCAAAGCCATTACATGATTTATTTATGTATTTAATAATACATATAATTCAAAACTACTGAATAAAAAATTTAAAGACAATAAAACATTGATAAAACCTTGAATCTCATACACTAATGTTATAAAGTTAAAATATGTTCTATTAACCAAAATAATATTATATTATAATAATTACAAATTATTTTTTAATGGATTTTATTGTTCAAGAATTCTCTTATATAATACAAATATATAAAGTATATGATGTGAATCAAAAATTTATTGAGAGCTCCATCAACTTTAATATGATAATATGAGAGAAACAAATCAAAAAATTTCAAATTTTTTTCAAAGAATTTTTGAAACACAAAAACATTATGATCACCCAACTTTTAAACAATATAAAAATAAACTCCCATCAATTTATTTCCTGCTTAGGACATAACCCGTGTTGATGGGTCATTCTTGCAGCAGGACCCAAGGCTGACGGGTCCAGCTGCAGCAGGACCCAAAGCTATTTTGAGTCCTTTTGGGGCAGGACCTAAAGCTATTTTGAGTCGTTTTATATTCTTCTTGGGTCTGGCTGCACAGTCACACCCAATCTCAATATATTTTAAAAAAAATACAAAAACATCAAAAATATGAATTTGAAGTAAAGAAAACAATAAAAAAAAATTTAAAGTTTTTTCAAAGCATTTTTAAAACGTAAAAACAAATATATTTTAATAAGAAAATTCAACCCAACTTCAAATGAAAAAAAAATTATTATCACTCAACTTTTATATAATATAAAAAAGTCATATTAATTTATTTTCTCTTTACAGTATGAAAAAAATCAATAAAAAAAATTCAAGAGGAAAAACAATAAAATTGGGAATATCTTAAAATATGTTTTAAAAAAAATATATTGAGATAATATTTTTTATTTTTTAAAATCTATTTTTTATATAATCACATCAAAATAATACAAAAACATCTTAATATGAATTAAGGAAAAAATATTAATTTGAAGTAAAGAAAAAAAAAATAATTGATTTTGCCCTTAAAATCAAATCTATGTTTTTTTCTATAACAATAGTATTTATTTTAATTTTAATAATTTTAATAATTTTAATAATATTTATAATATTAATAATAATATTTAACTTGTCTATCCAAACTCTTATATTTTTCAATCTTTAAAAAAAAATTATGTTTTTCTTTGATGGTAGTAATAATGTTTTAAAAAAATCTGGTAATCACAATAATAATAGTAATAATAATTTTTAATTTTACTATTCAAATCAAATCTATTATTTTTTTCAATATTAATAATATTTTCTATAAATTTATTAATTATTATATGAATAATGTTAATTACAATAAAAATTATAATATTTATAATAAAAATAATAGTATTTTTAGTACTAATACTTTTAATTATAATAAAAGTAATAATATTTAAATACAAATAATAATATTTATCATATTAATAATAGTATGGAACTTCTTTGGTCAAATTTTTTTTATAGTAATAACCTTTTTTAAAAAAATATTAATGATAACAATAATAATAATAATTGATATTATTATTTTTTATTTTTCTTCTTTGTAGGGTTTGCAAACCTAGCCGCCCAGGTCAGCAGACCTAAGGCGCGGGTCAGAGTTGACCCCGGCATGCGGGTTTGCACCCAACGCCCGTCTGCAGAGTCAGGTGCGTTGGGCGCAGACCCCAGGCTCGCGGGTCTGCAGACCTAAGGTGCGGGTCAGAGTTGACCCCGGCGTGCGGGTTTGCAGAGTCAGTCGTGCTAGGCGCAAACCCCAGGCTTGCAGGTTTGCAGCTCAAGGCACACTGATCTGCAGACCCGCTCGACTGGGTGGGTCTGCAAACCCCTGCGCGTGAGCTTGCAGACTTTCTTGTCGGGTCTTTAGTGAGGTGTGCGGGTTTTCCTAGCGCACAGGGCATGGCATGGCAGGCCAATGCTATGTGTTTGCAGCCTGATGCTGCTGCCAGACTTGTTGGCTGGCCCTAGCGCCTGATGTTTGTTTCCTAGGCTACTGTCAGGCGTGCGGGTCTAGCCCTAGCGTTCTACCTTGAAGCCAAGTGCAAGATGTCTGCTTCATGGGTCGTGCAGCCCCACCAAAATTCAAACTGAACCTTTTCTCCCCACCCAAAAAAATAACCTCACCTCCTTGTAGTCTTTGTAACTCTTTGTGGCAATGACAATTCTATTATTACGCCTCTTCAACTCATAGTGATTTTAGAAAAGAACAAACTTAAATAGTGTATTCTATAGTGAAATTATTTATACTCTGCCGTAATTCCCCCTACAGTAAAAGACTTATATTTTTTAGCTATAGTTAATATATATATATATATATAAGGCCTTACCAAGATCCCAAGCCTGATCCACGGGTTTCTCTCTCAAAACCAAACTTCAATCCTTATGTCCAGTAGAATTATTTCCCAGACGCACACACATTGTCACAGAGTTGGGATTCATGCAAGCTAGCTAAAACGTACGACTAGGTTCAAACAATATCAGAATCAAAGAGCAGGAGTACCGACTACAAGAAACTATGCACGACAGCTTAATACATTCATTGTCTAGGGGGGGAAAACAACACGACGCTTCATGAGATAAAGAAGGGACTTCACTGCATGATTTCCTTAAAACAATTACAACCGTTTGCTTGCTTGGTTGAGAGGTCGTTATGGCTGCTACTGGGTTGAACGGCAAGTGCTGCTGCTGTTGCTCGTGGCTGCTGCTGGAGCTATTGTCGTCCACGGATGTTGCTACTGTGAAGAAACCGTTTGAGTAGTGGAAAGGCGATGCAGTTGTTGATGAATGTTGCTGCTCTCGGTCTGTAGTTGGTGCATAGGAAGGAGATCACGATGCTATAAATTGCTGGACCCGTATCACTGTGGCTGCTACTGGACTGAGAAGACAGCTACCAAGCTGCTGCTCTGTGGAGTGGATCTATGCTGCCTTGTGATGTGGAGAAACTGCCAGCATGGAGAGGCTGGACGCTATTGCCTGAGTTCACGTTGCTGAGCAGAGAAGAGATGTGCAGCCGTTGCTGGTGTTCTTGGCTGGAACTTATATCATTGTGGCTGTTATGGAAGGAGATATCACCGTGGCTGTTGTGGAAGGGTTGTGATGATTTTAGGGTTATTTCTGGGTTTGTTTCAGGCTGAAATGGTTGAGGAGAAAGAATATTTGCATGGTTTCATGCTCTCTCTTGTGTTCACTACTTGGGTAAAGCGGGGGTTTTGTTTCAGGCTGAGATTTCGATTCTTGTCGTTGAAGAATAGATATTAAATTCATTTTTTTATTATTATTATTAGGGCTGTTATTGTTTAAAATTAGTCAATTAATTTTTTTAAACTTGTATATTTTGATCTTTCTCAAATATTTTTTAACAATTTTCTATGTGTTCTTCATGTATATATATTTTTTTAATTTTTAATTTTTTTAATTTTTTTTGTATATTTAGTAAAAACACTTATAGAAAAGAATATTTTTTTTTTATCAAAAAGACCAAAGATTACATTAATCAATTTTGACAAAATCATATATCTTAATTTTCTTCTATTTTTAGTTTATTGACTTATTCTTTAGTTTATATTAACAATGTTTTTTATTATTTATTAAAAAATATATTTCTTGATCTGTTCTATTAAATGGACGCATCAAATCTTCAACTCACAAATAAAAATTTTCTTGATGCTAGAGAATATGTTAACAGTGCTTGTAAACCCCAATCTAAAAATGGTAGATTAAAAGGGTAATCTTCAAAAGAAAAAACAAAATGGTAGATTAAAAGAGAAAATTGTCATAATATAGGATAAAAATCCCTAGTAAATCAACTTAAATTTCAGATGAAATAAAATAATAAAATCAGTACGCAAAGTGGTAACTAGTCACTACAACATTTAACAGTTTTACAAACAAAAGTTTTTCATCAGCGTGAGATTACCATTTCATTGGTGAAAATGTTACTGACTAATTCACCGACGGAATGAATCCGTCGATATAACGTTCGTCGGTAATTCCATCATCTGTCGCTAATCCTATCGGTAAAAATAAAAACTGATGGTTTTACGGAAGAAAAATGCACGCAAAAAAATATATTACCCACTGGAAATATGTCGACGAAATTATTCCGTCGGTGATTGTGCAATATGCAATAAAATTTTCCCAACTCTCTAGAAAATATAGACGGATTTAGTCCGTCGATATTCCCATCGGTAAATCACCAACGGAATTAGTCTATTGGTGATTGTGGTGTATGCAGTAAAGTTTTTTCAACTTTCTGAAAAATACCAACAGATTGATGTCATCGGTAACTCCGTCTATAATATTTAAAAAAGATTTTTAAAAATAAAATTGTATAGAATAATAAAAATAAAATTGCATAGAATAATAAAAAAAATAAACAAATAAAATTGAAACATGTAAAAATAAAATTAAATAATATAAAATTCAAATATTTATTACAATTTTATTTGTACAAATAAAAATTAAAGTAGAACAATGGCGCCGCTAGAGGAGGAGGAGGAGTAGGTTGGTTGTTCCTGGGACCATACAACTAAAAAGGGGGCGCACACATACCACTTATATGTGATCTCATGTCCATGACCATTTGGCAGATTTGTTCATAATTCACCAATAGTTGCTCATATTTTTTGGTGAGATGAGTAGTGTGTTGTTGTAAGGCCATGAACTCCTGAGATTGGATGCTCAATACCGATTGGGAGCTTCCAATGGTTGAGATACTACGAGCCACCAGCAAGTTCTCGGTCGTAATGTTGGAGAGTCCGTACACCCGATTTCTATTGAGTCCACTAAACAATCTTACCTCCATCCACAAATCCAGATTAAAATTCGGGTGGGTCAAAGGATCGTCCCCGTATCTCTCTCTCAACCGGCTATTATATGTCTCCTAAAAAATAAAAAAGAAATCATCAAATTCAATTCAAAAAAATAATAACTTACAAAAAAAAAATGGTTGAACGAACATACCACAAAGTGTTGAGCGTGGTTGTCGACGAACTGTTGTACCCTCTTTTGGCGGTCTTCACTCCGCATGTGCGTCTCCACAAAAAGCTCCATTGGGTTCGGTTCACATCCACGAGATGTAGCCTGTAAGAAAAAAATATTGCAAGTTGAATATATTTATAAATAACAACAAATTAATTAAAGATAGATGTCATTAAAATTAATCTTATCATATGTTTTGCATTGCAATGAACAGAACGAAGTTGTCGGTATGCGTGGTAACCGAACCGTGAATTTACCAATTTCGGTTCTCGGCACCAGACTATGAGCGTCGTGTAAACCTCTCAGACATCACGTGTTGAATATACTACACTCATATATCCTCCAGGATGTATGGCGGATTGAAATCCCTCCAAACCGCCACGTCATTCCAGCCTAGTAGAGCGTTATCTCTCACATACTTTTTAGCTTTGTTTTGCGCTTCATACCAAAAATCACGCAACCTACATGATACAAATGTATTTTATATGAGTTAATGACAAATTAGATTTTAATATATAAAATGTTTTTTTAAAAAATATCATATTGTTTTCGATGTTACCTAGTTGCAGCGTGATTCTCTCACACCCTCATCACAACATTGTCATTTGCGCAATCCCACTCGAATTTGTTATATGTATAAATAATCTATTAAAAATAAATCAATAATTTCAATATAACATAAAAAATAGTTAAAATTTTAACTTAACACTAACCTTAAATCTTTTAAACCATGCATCAATATAAGGTTCCAATCAGGATGTCTGAAAACTTGACTCTATTGAAATAATGAAATCTCTATCGACGATTTAAACGTCGATGTTATTACTCGGGCGGCCTCAATGTTTGTGAACCTGAAAATCAATAAAATTAATGAAATATTAATTAGTTTTTAAAAAATTGTTAAACTCAAACTAACTCAAATCAAAACAAACTTACATTGAAAGGTTGTCATTTCAATGTGTCTTGTACTTGTGAGAGAATTGACCCCGCTGTGAAGGGACACCGCCTCTACGTTGTAGAACCACGTTGGAAGAGGCAGTGCCATAAGTCGACGCAGGTGCCTCTTCTTGGTCAGTGACACGACCAAATAGTTGATGTCTTCTCCCAAATGCAGGAGTGTCGAAGTAATAAATAACCCGGCAAGACCGGGGTCGAACCACAAGGAGCTTAATTGTATAAACTATAAATAAAGAAATAGATAATAACAGAAAAGGAGTTGAAGAGAGTTTTGAGATGTGATATTGATATAAGGATTAAACAATGATAAAATAATTGTCAAGGTTAGAGGATCCACTAATGGTATTTCAAACAAGTATAAACTCTTTTTATTACTGAACTGGAAACCACACACAAAGGAGGTTCCAATCGAATTATAAATTGTTAACATGATTACATTAGTTATCTTATTCGAATAATGCAAATACTTGTAAATGTTGTCAGGTATTCATGATTATAACTTGTGTTAACAACAAATCAAGTTCCTTTCATAGCACAGGTGTCGGTTATACCATACGGTTGGGCTATGAAAGTGCCAAGTATTTGTTGTACCAAGGGTTATACAACATAAATCTAGATTAACAATTTAACAAGCAAAGTAATAAAAGTGAACAAGATAACAAATACAAAACATGTTACTATCAAACATTAAAGTCCATGTTGAGTTTATACTATACTTATTCTTACACCATTGGTGTAACATATTCACCTTAACATAATAAACTTAGCTAAACATAATGAAAGAGAGAAACATAAATAAACAAGATAAGAACATAAATAAGATATAAGTTAACTAAGTAAAGGAAATGAAATGAAAAGCATAAACAAGAGATTAATATAAACAAAAATTAAGCATTACAAAAAAAAAAGAGAGAGCAAGAACATAATCTTGATCTGAAAATCAAGATGCCTAAATGCTTGGCAAATGCTTCCTTTTATAGGCAAAAAATCAAAACTATTGATTTGATGATTAATTGTTGAGTGGGTGGCCACATTTTGACTTGGTGACAATCCTTATCTTCTTGTCTGAACAAAACGTCATTGCTAACATCAGAATTTGAACAGATAGTCTTCAAGAAAGTTCTGGGAAATTGTCTCGGCTTTCCAACAAAACAAGAATCGGTGCATTTGGATTTCGATAACTCAAGATATGGGTTGAACACTAAACAGTGTCTAGGCTGCAGGACAGATTCCGACTTCTCCATTGTTGCTACCATTTGAACTCGAAAATGACTCCTCATGAAAGTTTTAGGCTCATGTCATGTCTTAGCTTTCCATACATATAAACCAGACCTAAATCCAAGTTCTATAGCTCTAGGTATGATCCAATAACCGAATAGTGTTCCAGTTTGGACTGAAACAATATCTTTTTTCTAAGCTTGCCCCTCTCTTTGTCTTCTCAATTTCAGTAGTTAAACTCATCAATCAATCTTTTGATTTATGTGATAGGCCTGCATTTAAGATAAACATTTACCATAAATTAAAGGTATCTTATAATATGAGACTTGTTATTATAAAACATGCTTTAGTTAAGGAGTTATTGATACTTCAAGTGCAAAATGATGATATAAAACATTGATAAAAATGCACTTTTAAGTACTAATCAGTCAGCACCTAATGACATGTCATCATCGCTCTTTGAAGAACTAGTTGCGATCATCTGCTTACGACGTCTAGTTGATTTTGTTCTACACATCTATACAAATTTGAAGTATAATTACATAATCAAATTTGATTTAAAAAAAAAATTGGCAACACCTCCCCTATAATATAGACTACCCAAAATGTTCAAACCTACAAATATTCAAAATATATGCCACAAACTTGATGATCCGACTTAATGGTAAAATACTCTCACCCATTCGACAATTCTGTCATAACTGGCCTCACTCAACCTATAATCCGACTTGATGGTGAACACTTGTGCAACGACCGATAATTTACTATGATTTGTGCATCCATCCCATAATGGTTCATCAGAATCTTTCAAAAAACCTGATTACATCTGCATTAGGTTCTTCTTCTACGATTGGACATTGACTGGCATTATCTTGATTCATTTTCATTGCATCCATAATCATATTTTATAAGGATTACTGTTATCATTTACAACACCATGCACGTTCCTAGTATTACAAGTTGATCCAACCATCCTTTCTACCATACTCTCGTTACGAACAAATAGTTCTCTGTGTAGAAGATGCATCGTTACAACATCTAGATGAAGAAACTTTTTATTTTTACACCTCTTGCATGGACACCTAATATCGCCTCCATTAATATTTCTTGAAATAGATGTTGTGAAATTAATAAAACTCTGAACTCCATTACAATAATCTATCATCCGTAATCCTTGGGGTGAATCTCGATACATCCATGACTTCTATCGAACCTCTATAAAATAATGATGACAACATGCATTAATTAACTATGTTAAGTAAATAAATTTGTAAAAATATTGGTTTATCTCAAGATTATCCAACTTACTTTCAAACTTCTCTTAAATATTCATTATCAATTATCTACGTATATACAAATTTATACACATTAATTTACGGAAATTACAACTCAGCAATAAAATTGACAAAAATTAAAATGGACCCATTAAACAAGTCATTATTTATTTCATCACAACACACCTAAGTTGGTAATTCAACATAATTCTCAACAATTTAGAAACAAATACAATTTTACAAAATCTAAAACAAATTATAACAAGTATAAATTATAAATCCATATACACTACAAGTTTGTTTGAGAAAAAATAATAAAACAAGTAAACACTCAAACAAAATACATATACTAAAAAAACATTCAATAATAAAATTGACATTTAAAAATTGTGTTGAAATTAATAAAAGATAGATTTACTTACTAAAAATAAAAAATCTGCAATAAATCATAACACGGATGTTGTGACTATAAAAGTTAAAGAACGACGAGTTGTGTTGAGATGAGGGGGGGGAGTTTTTTTTTTTCAGGGGGGCGGGGTGGTTGTTTGCAGTGTGAGGGGGTGTTAGTTTAGATGCAGAGGGGAAGAAGAAGGAGAAATAGGGTAGGAGAGGGTCGATGCCCAGGTCATATATTAACTATTGCAGATGGAATTACTGATGGAATATGTCTATCTATAAATCTGTCCATCATTCTGTCGGTGAAGTAGACACGTCACTGTACAAACATCTCGGTTTGAATTCCACTATAATTTCGTCGGTAAAATCATCTACAAAAACTTCCACGTCATCACACTACTTTGGTTTTTAAAATTCTTTATATTTTGTCTATGATTCCCTCAGTATATACTGATAGAATGTTTATGTCGATATAGACTAATAATTTTAGCGAGGGAATTAATTCGATCGATAAATATCACCACAAAATACCGACATAAACATTTCATCGGCAATTCCGTTTGTATTTGTTGAATTTCTAGTAGTGACATTGCCTTCCACAACGACATTGGAATCATGCCAACATCCTTTTCCTGGTGGTACATCATGTATATGAGGAGGCGCGACGGTTAGGCTCCGAAAAGCTTTTTTCTTCTCCTCCCTCTTTTCTCTCTCTTCTCCTTGCCATATTATGAAGGTGTCCTCTTTTTTATATTTAATATCTAATTTGTTCCTCGTTCGTTTGATTATTGTGTTTTTTTTTTTTATCTTCTTTTGATTGATTTTTTTTCTTCAATTTCATCCCTCATCATTTGGTGTAATTTTATTTCTATATCAAATTTGGTTCATCATTTTTTATTTTTTTAATCCTTTTACTAGTTAAATTTTATTTTCAATTACATCCCTCAATATTTGATTTTTATTTATTCTTATGTTGAATTTTAACCTCATTTTTTTATTGCTTTTTTTAATCATTTTTTATTGTATTTTGTTTTTCAATCTCACCCCTCAATATTTTTTTTATTGAAGTTTTTTTTTTTTTGCCTTTTATGGGTTTAGTCACGACGTCATGATTAAGGTCACAAGTTTCAAAGGTTAACATAGGTTAACCCAAATCTTTTTTTATTTCTTAAAAAAATAATTGTTTTTCAATTTCTCCATCAATATTAGATTATTTGATAGTTAGACTTCATAATTTTACTCAATTCGTTTCCATTAATATTTTTTAACTTTTATTAGCACGAATAATTGATTGATTAAATAAAATGTTTATTCTAAGAAATAAAGCTATTAAAAACAATTAAATACATGACCCGTGTTGTGAGATCAAATATATAAATCTTAGTTATGTCTTGATGAAATATTAATTTATATTAATTAGATACGTGTATAAATATTTTGATTTATGATTGAGAATTTTTTTTATATCAAAAAAACATGTTGAAAAGACCTATATATTTATTTACTAAAATACAATATTTGAACCAGAGAAATGCATCTCAAATAGCTAGTTATTATCATTACGAAATATGGTCACTAGATATCATGTTTTTAAGTTTCAAAACTTGAACCTTATTTTATGGTCACTAGATATGACTGAAAAATGATGCAAAGGGAAAAAAAAAATAGAGTAGACTTAGAAAAAAATCAACCAAGTACACATGGACTTTTAGATCCCTAACTAGGCACGCGAGGCTGGCTTGTTAGGCCTGCTAAGCATATTTTTTAAAATTTTTTATTTAAATTTATTTAATACCCTCTTTTTTATTTGTTTGTTTATTTATTTTTTTTATTTTTAATATGCATATAAATTTTATTTAAAACCCTCTCTTATTTTTTAAATTATTTAGTTTACCTTTTTAGAAATAGTAATTAATATTTTAATTGTTTTTTAATTGAACAATGCTTCAAATTGATTATTGTAATTTATCCTTAAATTGTTTTTTCTTTTTTCTTTTATATACATAAATTGTATTTATGTGATGTATCTACAATGATAAAAAGTAAATATTTACAAGAAAAATAACGATTAAAATTATGGGAAAGAAACTTATTGTTTCATTCAAAGCAGAAAAAAAATTGAGAAAACTATAACAATTTTAAATAAAAAGGAAAAGGAAAGAGTGTATATTCTCAATTAAAAAAAATTAATAATGTTATTCATGTATTTTTTTCATGAAAAACTTAATATGATTCAAGTATAAATTAAAAAAATTATGAACCAATCATCTCTCAATATCTATGAAAAGGAAAGATATTAGGTGCGAAGTTTTCAAAACTCAATTCCACAAACTCTTCCATACAACATGAGAGAAACAACGCCATCCCTTCACCTTTAGTAGAATGGAGAAAAAATAAATAAATAAATAAATCATTTCAAACTCCAAAGAACATGAATGAATACCAAAATCGTCAAACCACAAGAACAAACACATAACAGAAACATCTCTGCTACCAAGAAAAAACCATCACCTTTTTTCCTTTCTAAAAGTCGCAAAAATGACAGTCATACAGCCCTGTAGATAATGATGGGCATCTACAATTCAGCTTCTTCCTAACTGCGCAAACAATCAGGAAATTGCCCCCTCTTCAAACACTTACAAGCAAGATCATTTGGTCCATATCTTTGTTCCCTTGAGAAATTGCTAGCGTCATGTGTGTTCCAAGTTTCCAAATTGGCAATGGACCACAAGCATTTCAAAACGAAAGATCAAAGAATCTTAAGGGAAGGAATCAGGGGAAACCCTTTCACTGATTGTTGAACCAAATTGTGGGCCACCCTTACGATATGAGATTAGAAACTCAACAGGGTATCCCTTCAGCTTATGTGGTACAATCCCAAGATCACTGAATGTTAAAGCTGCAAGCCGGACCCCCAAAGGCAACCACCAATAATGTGAGAAAATATTGAAACAACACAGTAAAGAAGGAAAACATTTAACTTAATGAACTCACCATTCTCTGACACGACTGTATCCATGGTAAGGGCATTGATCTCATCCAGGTTGAACATCTTGGGATTAGGTAACGGAAATGGAACCTTATTAAGCAATATTTCTCGTGGTGTTGCAAAGGCCTACAAACATTCAAAACACAGGTGCAATTCAGTGATATGAAGATGTCCAGTTGAAAGCTTCAAACTAGCAAAGATAGACATGAGGATGCATAGCCACAAAAATATTGGTGAAAGACACGCCAACACTAATTTTATTTGGCATTGTGCATAATAGAAGATATCTACTGGGTATCAGGAAGTTTGTGCACATATCTGCGTATGCACATGCCTACATGGTAATATAATATATCTGCTGGATACTAGAAGTCTGTTTGTTCCAATACAAGCGTTATCATCTCTTTTTGGTACATGTGAATTTCAGATCAAACAGCTCAAACTCAAGCATTATTGTCTACTCAGTGCAGGTGAAACAGACACTTTCAAACGACCTAGAGTCTTATGGGTAGTTGACGGCAGTTTTAAAAGTACATTCTTCTTTTGAGTTAAATTACCTTGGCAATGGGAAATGGAACTTTCACATAGCGAGGCCATTCACGAATCACATCATACATAAGCTCTGCCTGCATTGCACACAAGACTTCTGTAGTTTCAGGCTTTCAGCAAGTATCACAGTATGAAAATTAACAAAACAGGAGAGAGGTTACCAATTCATGCACGGTAAAGATTTCTGGCCCACCAAGCTCATATACTTTCCCCATACTGGTTCCATCATCTTTCAGGCTGCAATAATTGCAGCAGCAATATCAACAACATATACAGGTTGGATTCTGCAAACAAGACCCTATTAGGAATATATACACAAAAAGTTCAGAAAGTTTTTTTTTTTTTTTCATTACATTATTGACGTACTTGGTAGATCCATCTCCAATGAGCGGGAGAAAGGAATATTTTTTTGTGAAGTGGGCCCACCGGTTCAAAATACGATCCTCTGTACCAATCATCACAGCAGGTCTCATGACTGTTGCCTGTTGAAGGTCAATGTATGTAAAGACTTACCTTTTGAAAAAGCAACATGCTTACAACTAAAAGGCGGGGGGAAATGCTAGAAGGTGGAGCATTTTCTTGCATGGTCTTAAATCAGCTTTGATTTGCACCTTATAAGCATGGTTGTCCAGCCAATTTTTTTTTGCCTTTCCGTCTGCAATATGTTATGGATACCACAGTGGACAACTAAAGGAGGTCATGTATGTATTTGTATTTGAGTTGTCCCTGTTGTGGGAACTTCAAACTTAAAAAATGTCCAGATATGATGCATCTTCCAAGTAATGTCTAAAGAAGTGACAGCATATCTCACAACAATGTCTAGAACCAATAGCTAACATAAAACTAAAAGACTTCCACATAGAGTCAGTTGATTTTCCTTTGTTTTCTAGGTAATTATACAGTTTTTATTGGGAATATCGTGAGCCAACAATTAAGTTGACTCAAGAAGACCATGCAACAGTTAAAAGGTCTACCCAATCCTGGAGCAACATGCTTCATGATAACACTAAAGGAAATAAAGCTTTCCTTCTTCTTTGTATTAAAATATTTATACCCATTAAAAAAAATCTTGAGTCATCTCCAAAAAATACATGATATTCTTGTAGTTCCCTTACAACCCAGGGCACATAGTTGAAGTTATTCAAAATAAAATGGGTTACCAAACTCAAACCAGATTAAGAGGCTGATTCTCGCAAACTCTTTTTACAGTTTTCTATGGGTCCAGAGACAAAAGCACAAGTCGTCAATTATAATTTTAAGCATCCAAATACTTCTCAAATCCCATGAAGCAAAGTCATGAAAAAAACCATATAGATACATAAATATTATTGCAGTAAAGAAAATTTGATCTTCAAACAATACTGTCTGATTGCAATTGGCTGAAGCAAATATGAAAGCATTTCAAACAATCAAAAAATAAAAAAATAAAAAGAAATCAAGCAGATATCAAAAGCAAGCAGACAGAACACAACAATGCAACAATCCCTTGTCACTTAGCTTTGAATCAATAAAAACACATTAAAACACAAATGCATGCAAAACCACCACCGCGTTCCTTTTGGTGGGAGGAAATTGGAAGGCAAGACAAAGAAGTGAAAGGAAAGGAAAGAGAGCAGCCATTGTTTTGTTGTTTGGCAAAGGAGCTTCCCTTCCGAAATAACAAAAACATTTCCATCCTAAAGTGGATAGAATTGGGGGAAAAACATACTTTTGTTGGATCAAGGTAACAAAATCCTTTCCACCAAAAGTAGGATACTAAAATGTATGATGAAATTTTGGCATTGGAGATTGGATCGGCCATTGGATTTAAAGCAAAATGACAGCTTCAATACCCCCATGTCCTTGAAAACCAATTTCACTGCTCACAGCCTATAGTTCACCTTAATAAGCACGAAGCACATAAAAGATGGTTGGAGTATGGGGGCAAAAACAACCCCTAAGAGCATAAGCAGTGTATGCATCAAGATCGATGTAGGGTAGAAGAAACTTAGCTCCCATGCTATGATACCTAAAGAAATCCAAATGATGCATCATTAGCATAGGCCATAGTAAAACCAAGACTACATATTTACCTCAGGCATTTCTCTCAAAACAGCTTCCTCTCCAGCAGCCTTAGCTCTTAGCAGTCGTGATGGTGATGATGCAGATGCTCCTAAACAAGAAACTTGAATAAATCTCATTATACCTCCATGTTCTTTAGAAATCTGCAGAAGTCGAGAAAGATAATGCAGTAAATGAGTGAAAGGAAAAAAGAAACTTCTGACTTGAATTTGTCAGAGAACAGGGTCACAAATGATGAAGACCTAGGATAGTAAGACAACATAGGACATATGTTGCTTCCTCAAAATCCACAGCCAGGAGAATCAGAACACCTGCAGTATCATAACCCAACAGCATTATCAGGATTTAACGAGAAGTGCTGAACATACCATAGCAAGTTGTCCGGCCATGGCATGATTCAATTCCTCAAAACTGTAGTTTCTTGTCTCATAATCCCTTCCTGCCAATGATAGCGCATAATTGAATGAGAAGACTTGCAAACTCTAAGAATTAGAAAGCTCAAAGATATCACAAGTGAAGAGGTTACCAATAAGATTAATAACAACGTTGGCCTTTGCCATTACAGCCTTAATGGAATTCTCATCTCTCGGGTTGTACTTCATTGGTACTATCTGAACAAGTAAAACGAGAAAGTATCAACATTATCAGGAATACCATAAACATAATAAACAACATCCTAGTACATGCAACAATAAAAACTTATGCTTCAGTCCAGACAGACTTTACATGATGAAAAACTCTATATTAATTCACTACTCTACCTGACCCAAATCACCCATCAACTTGAGGTGGCGAGGATCATCATCAGAACCTCTGAACGGAACTAAAACTTGAGAGCCCATTTTTGCTGGAGCACAAATCAAGCAGGAAATAAGAATTGCAGACAAAAACTAAAAACACTTCAAGCGAAGAAGTTTTTGATAATAAACTAACACTACAAGCAACTCACCAAGCTGTTGCACAACATATCTACCAAGGAACCCTGTAGCTCCAAACACCGTAGCAACAATTCCACTGCAAAAAATAAAAATTTAATTAACTCTAAAACATCTGCAAAAATTAAACAAACAATGCAATCTTCTGCAAATAAAACTCATTCTATTTTATGTTTCCTCAGAGATACCGAATTCAATAAGAACGAATACAATTAACAAGAAAACATCTTTCATTGAGATTGTTGAGATGAAAGATACAGAATTACCTGACAGAGGATCTTCCACCAGTGCCCTTGCGAATAAGGTGGCCTACACCTCTGGTTGCCAGAGTAGATCCGTATCGTGGGTGATCAGCTCCAAAAACTGCAAATTAATAATAAAATGAAAAATGTCGTCGTAACTTGAAATTAAGAAGGAAAAACCCTAGAAATGCGGAGGATTACGGTGATCGGATAGCGGGTAAATTGATTTGAAAGAAGATATCGGGGATCGGTGACCTAATCGCCTCGATATGGCCTGCATCCTTCTTCGTTCGAGGGACAGGGAATGGAGTCTGGAAGTTCTGCTAGAGAGAGATGCTGTGGATTGAGGGATTTGGATTTAGGATCTGGATCTGGATTTGCGACCCGGTCCACTTAGATTTACTGTAGCAGTTTGTACTCTTGTAAATTGTAATTGATTGGTATTTTTGTTTTCTTTTTCTTTTATTTTAAGGCAATAATACTGTATTCTTACAACAAAAATACGGAATAATTACGTAAGTTGACATAAATTCTTATAGTATAGCCCTACCTCAAAAGCATATTACAAAATATATCTTCTAATACATTAAAAAAAAAAAAGTATTCTTCTTTCCTCTACCAAGGCTTGCATACAAGTGTGTATTTTATTTTCACCGTATAAAAATTCTTCTTCTCTTTCAAGTTGTATGTATAGAGGTTTCGGTTTGTTTATTTTAATTAATAAAAAAAATATTTTCCGTATTTATTCTATTTTTAATGTAGAAATAAAGTGATTTGATTATTTAAGTTTGTTTGGTTGGTTGTTGAAGAAGCGTATTAATTAAAAAAAATATTTTTCCGTGTTTTTTCTAATTTTTAAGTGTGTTTAGTATTGTGGTAATTTTTATATTTATAATTTAAAAAAATTGTTTTATAAAAAGTATTTTTAGTTGAGGTTGGTTGGTAAATATATATGTTTGGTTAAAACTGTGGTTGAAATTGAGGTTCAATAAAAGTAGTTTAATGTATTTGGTTAAAAATACTTTTCAAATTGAGATTATAAAATAACTAAATATATATATATATATATATATATATATATATATATATATATTAATATTGATGGTTTTTAATTTAAATATTGTAGATTTAACTACCACTATTACATCATTAAATAAATAATACTTTATATCAAATATTTTTTATTATTCCATTAACTTATTTACAATTTCATCACATATGAAATTCATCCGATAAGGACTATAGTTTTCATGGTATTTTGAGCGTGCAACAAAATCAGGTAAAATATCATCATAAACAAAATTGAAATTGCGATCAAATTCCGCAAATGCTACATCATCATGCGATATCCTTCTAATTTATGTAGTGTTATTAAATAATATTAAACACAAGTTTTTAGAGTAAAACACAATTTTTTAAAAAAATTATCGGGTCAGACGCGATCCAATGAACAGTTGAGACATTGTTCACGTGAACGGTACCAAGTGAGGTTCACCTGGGCACTGTTCACTTTAAGAAGTGAATAGTACCTTGGTGAATTAATTCACCTGGCATAGACGTGCTCGTGTGAGAAGCAGTTGAGAGCTGCTTTTGACAAACCGGTGGTTTTAACAAGCCCCATATACACAGTAATTTGAGTTTTAATGTTATCAAACGTATTGTTTACGCGGTTTGCTTTAAAAGCTGCCGCAGCCGCGTAAACAAACGATCTCTAAGAATATGTTTATTTTTGTGGTTGAGGTTGGGTATAACTTAATTATGCACAAAATCCATCCACAAAAACTATTTTTTCTTGTTTTTTCTAGCTATTTTAGTATGCCAACCTCAACCATAAAAAAATAGTATAATTGTTGAGTCACGTAGGACAATTTACATCTACCGTTTGCATAAATCGATAGGCAAAATTCATCTTAAGAACAAAGGGTACAATTCTTATGATAATTACCTTTTCTTGTTATACCATTTAATAAGCCCTTCAATAAGGAAGTGTGATTTAATTTGTTTATGTTTTCTAATACTTTAATATCTTTTAGATGGCATGTTAGTTTAATAATTTATGTTTCTTTGTATGCATGTTTATTTTATTCTTTGTAATATGTAATTTGATGTTTAATATAATATTTAGATTTAAATATTAGTTAGCTTCAATTTAAATAAATTTAGTTTTATTTATCTTTGAAAAATAAATTAAACTGTAATTAAATTTAAATCCAACAATCTTAAGTCAAATTTTAAAGTTTAATAGTTTTGAAAATCTGGTTTAATTAACAATTTATGAAGGATTTAATTCAATTAGTTTTCATTTGAGTATTATTGTTGTTATTGTTGTTATTGTTGTTTGTTTATTAATCAAATAATTTTGAATTATTTAATTGAAAAACAAAAACTAAATATGTTGCTTCATGATTTTGATTTAGTTTAAAATCATTTATTGGTTACATGTTGTTACAAAACTATACAATATGAGTTTTATTATTTTAATAAAATGTTAAAAAGTTTATAGCATTCTATATTCTCACGCGAGAGGTGTTATAACCCATTTTTTACCCTTTCAAAATTTTCAAAAAACATTGTCTTCAAAAATCATTTTTAAAAAATCATGTTTGAAGAGAATGTTTTCAAGAAAAATATTAAAAAAAAAAGATTTCAAAAATAAAATATGGTTTGGGGTTTGAAATCGGGCAAGAATTTAATTTACAAGATTTCAAAAATCATGGTTAGAAGTCATGTGAGCATGCAATTTGGCGTTTAGTTGAAGAAAATCAAAAGAAATTGGTCATAATTGAAAAAAAAAATTAAAACAATAGGAATAAAGTGGAAAAGATGGCAATGTTTGAAAGTCCAATTCATTCAATTAGAAGTCTAATTGAGGAGGAAATTTCAAATTGTAGATTAAATTTGATAAATTTACAAGCTAATGACCAAAATAAAAGAGATGAAAAGTGTGGAATTCCAATTAATTCAATTAGAAACTCAATTGAAGAGATGGTTAGAAGCCATGTGAGCATGCAATTTGGGGTTTAATCGAAGAAAATCAAAAGAAATTGGTCATAATTGAAAAAAAAATAAAAGAATAGGAACAAAGTGGAAAAGATGGCAATGTTTGAAAGTCCAATTCATTCAATTAGAAGTCTAATTGAGGAGGAAATTTGAAATTATAGATAAAATTTGATAAATTTACAAGCCAATAACCAAAATAAAAGAGATGGAAAAGTGTGGAATTCTAATTAATTCAATCAGGAACTTAATTGAAGAGATAAATAAAAATTTAGAGTTAATTTGAAAAAAATAGAAAGAATTAAAGAACTAATGATTTAAATGGAAGAGGTGCTGGAATTTTAGGATCCTATTAATTCAATAAGGGGTGAATTGAAGAGAAAAAAATAAATTAAAGGACCAATGACTAAAATGAAATAGGTGTTAGAATTTAGAGACCCAATTAATTCAATTAAACGCTTAATTGAAGAGATAATAATAATAATAATAATAATAATAATAATAATAATAAAACTATTAAATGAAACATTGTTTAGCACCATAAAAAAAATACCAAAAGTATTAAAACAACACTGTTTTGAAGGGGGAAGACAACCTTTTCTTCTCCCTCACACCAAGCATGCATGCTTATTTTTTATTATTATTATTATTCTTTTTACAATTGTTTTTAGAGCTACTTTGGACCATCATTTCTCTCTCTCACGTGAACATTAATGTCCCAAGAGATAGTCATTCTCTTCCTTTGCACTTGTGCTTCATTTTAGCCAAAGACCTGCTTCATTGCCTCTTTCTGGTGGTAGAAAATGCCTGTCAAAGAAGCCAATCGAGCATGTTGTATAAAGTGTACAACAATGGTGGATGGCCAAGATTGATCATAGGAGATCGATGAATGAGATTAACCCACCAAAAGAGGTTTTAAGACCTTTCCTTATGCCTATAAATAGAAGGGCATGTGAAGAAAAAGGGAGAACAAGCCTAGAGAGAGAAATACCAAAATTTAAGAGAGATAATAGAGAAGAAGGTGTAAACTTAAACCAACTTGTCCAAAAGGTTGAGGGACGAGAGGAGAGAAGAAAAAAAAAGAAAAACACATTAAAAAAAAACTGAATTGTAAATAAAAGGGAAAAGTTGGTTTTTGGCACCATACCATATCATTTTAAACCAAAGAATTCCAAATGGTATAAAAGAGTAAGAGAAGAAGAAAAGAAAGAAGAAAGCAAATAAAAATAGCACTAACCAAGGAGAAAGAAGAAACTATATTCTAGATAGAGAAAACAACCATAATCCTCTCCACCACCGATCAGCCATTGTCGGAGCCACCAAAAGCCTCCACAACACCTCCCCATTTAGTTGAAATCATCCTTGAGGTAAATCACAACCCATTTTCCCTTTGTTTTCTTTCTTTAGAGTTTATGATAAAATAGTACAAAATGATACTTTATATGCTTTTTTTATTTTGAAATGCATAAAAATTATATTAAAAAAATGGTGTTTTTAGGCTTAGCTAAGTCTAATCTAGATATTGTGTGTTTTTATTTTATATATATATATATGGTGGCTAAATTTGTGAAAAAATGCATGAATAAAAATATAAAATTTGGCTTTTAGGGTTTGTTTGTGTGTCATTTAGGTTTTGCATGCCTTTTATGTTAAAATACAAAAAAAAATAATCAAATTTTAATGTGTGATTTTGATGCATGAATGAATAATATGAGACGCTTTATTCAAAAGTTTAAGTTGTCATCTTTGGTTTGTATTCTTATGCTTGCTTTCATTTTCATATTCATGCTAAAAAATATATTTTAAAATCCTTTGCATATGGATTGAACTTCTCATCAAATAAGCTCGCTAAAAAAAAAAGCATTCGTACTTTCTTTTAATGTCAATTTTAGAAAGTTTACATGCATAGTCATTCTAGTGTTTATGTTCTAATATTTCTAAGAAGAAAATCTCAAAAAATTATGTTCTCATCATATTTTATACATATTATATAATATAATAAAATGACTTAGTGCCCCTATTACTATTTATCTAGACACAAAGCATTGTGGATTGAAGTAGTGTAATGGCAGAGCTACCCTTGCCACAGCGAGTTGCAAGGACAATAGGGGAAATGTGGGGTTGTCTTTTTACTGGGATGCATTTGGCATTGAAGGGATGGTTAGGAAGAAAATGGTTAGTTCCAGTTTTGGTGGGTTGCAGGCCCTGAATGTGGACACTTGGTGTTGGGGTTGGCAAGCCTTGAGCACTGAGCCAGACCCACGCGTCACGTGGAGACACCTGTCGCTGGGGTTGCCTTGCTTGTATGCTGGGTCAGACCCGCACGCATGACTGTAGACCCTGGTGAGGCCCAAGGCTCATGGGTCCAGCGTCAAGACCCAGTTCTCTTAGGTCCTCGTCAAGACCCAAGGCTCATGGATCCTGCAATAGGACCCAGTGCTCTTGGGTCCTGCAACAGGACCTAGTGCTATTGGGTCTGCATCAAGACTCAAGGCTGGAACCTTCAATTATAATAAAAATAATAATATTTATAGCACAAATAATAATAATAATAATAATAATAATAATAATAATAATAATTTTATCCTTCAAATCAACTATATGGTTTTTTTTTGTGGTAATAATATTTTATTTCAAATTTATTAATGTCAATAATGATAATAAAAATAATAATTTATACTTTTACAATTCAAATGAATCCTGAGTTAGGATCCAATTCGTTTTGGTCCTGCGCCAGGACCCAAGGGTAACGGGTACTGTCTTAGGACCTAATTCTCTTGGGTCCTTCATCAAGACCCAAGGTTCTTAGGTCTTAAGTTTATAAATATAATTATTTTTATTTTAAATATTTTATTTTTATTATAATTGAAAGTATTAATATGAAAAATAGTTTTATTTGTGTTATAAATATTATTATTTTTATTATAATTGAAAGTATTAATATTAAAATATTATCATTTGTGTTATAAATATTATTATTTTTATTATAATTAATATTATTAATAAAATAATTAATAAATTTGAAAAAAATATTATTATTAATATTAAAAATATTATTATTTGTATTATAAATTTTTATCATATTTTTTATGAAAATAAAAAGTAAACCCGCGGCGTAGCGCGGGCACCTAACTAGTTGGGTTATATAACTTGTTTACAAAACCCATTGAGGTTTGATCCAAATTAAAAAGACCTTTCTAGACCGACATTTCAAAACCATTTCAAAAAACATTTTTTTAAAATCATATAAAAAATAAATGTTTTATTATTCACTTGTGATGTTTGAGATAATTAGACTCACTCATAAGTGAGGGAAACACTTAAACACTAGAGATTAAAGAGAGGGGAAGTGAATTTAGAGAGAAAAGGTAAAGAAATAGATGGAGGAAGGAAAAAGCCTGGAAAAAATTCAATAGAGTAGCTTTTAAGTATATTACTAGGTATAATGTTTAGAACCCATCCATACCAATTTGAATAAAGGTTAGTTGACTTTGATCAAAATCCTAGCAAAATCAAATTAGGGTTCTTAGTGAAATATGTGTATACACACATACACACATACTCGAGATTAATTGTTCGATATGAAATTAAATTTCATATAGATTTAAGAATTAAGTGGAATAAATTTTTAAAGATAACTATGGTTATAGAAGATACATGGGTGTAGGAAATTTCAAGATTTCTTTGTTATTAAAGTGAAAAATTTGGATTTAATGAGAATTGAAAATGAATTTCAATTATAGTTGAAGTATTTATGATAATGTTTTTTGTTGGAACAAGAGAGACTGACAACTTAGGACAACAACAGGGGATAACATCACGAGCACAAGGTCTAGGTAGGTGCTTAACACCTTGATACTTTTATGTTGAATCAAGTAACTATGCTTTTCGTAAATGTTGTATGTTTCTCTATGTGTGTGTGTGTGTGTGTGTGTGTGTGTGTGTGTGTGTGTGTTGATGTAAGTGGAACTAGCTATTATGTAATGGAACTAGTGTCTGAAAATGGGTAGTGTGATTAGTACTTAAAAGTGTATTTTTATCAAGGTTTTATATCATCATTTTGCACTTGAAGTATCAATAACTCCTTAACTAAAGCATGTTTTATAATAACATATCTAATAATATAAGATACCTTTAATTTATGGTAAATATTCATCTTAAATGTAGGCCTAGCACATAAATGAAAGAATTGATTGATGAGTTGAAGTACTGAAATTGAAAGGACAAAGAGATGGCCAAACTTAGAAAAGAGATGTTGATGTAGTCTAAACTAGAACATTATTCGGTAATCGGGTCATATCTGGAGCTGTAGATCTTGGATTCAGGTCTACTTTATATGGATGGAAAGATAAGACATATGCCTACAACTTTCATGGGGAGTCCAAGATTTAACAAGGCCGTTTTCAAGTCCAAATTATAGCAACAACGAAGAAGTCTGAATCTATCCTGCAGCCCAGACATTGTTCAGTGTTCAGCCCATATCTCGAGTTCTAGAAGTCCAAATGATCTCAATGTTTTACCCTAGAAAGCTGAGACAATTTCCTAGAACTTTCATGATTTAAGTCTGTTCAAATTATGATGTTATCAATGATTTTTTTGGCAGACAAGAAGATAAGAATTGTCACCAAGTCAAGATGTGGCCACCCACTCATCAATTAGTCAACAAATCAATAGTTCCGAATTTTGGTCTATAAAAGGAGGCATTTGCCATGTATTTAGGCATCTTGGTGTTCAGATCAAGATCATGCTCTTTCTCTCTCTTTTGTAATACTTAAGTTTTGTTTATATTAATCTCTTGTTTATGCCTTTCATTTCCTTTTCTTTACTTAGTTAACTTTTTTCTCATTTATGTTATTATCTTGTTTATTTATGTTTCTTTCTTTCATTATGTGTAGCTAAGTTAATTATGTCAAGGTGAAAAGGATACACTAATGGTGTAAGAATAAGTATAATATAAACTTAACTTGGACCTTAATGTTGGATACTAACATGATTTATATTTGTTATCTTGTTCACTTTTAATACTTTGCTTGTTAAATGGTTAATCTAGATTTATGTTGAATAACATTTGGTACAACAAATACTTGGCACTTTCATAGCCCATACTGTATGGTATAACTGACACCTGAGCTATGAAAGGAACTTGATTTGTTGTTAACATAAGTTATAATCATGAATGTCTGACAACATTTACAAGTATTAGCATTATTCGAATAAGATAACTAATGTAATCATGTTAACAATTTATAATCTGATTGGAACCTCCTTTGTGTGTGGTTTCCAATTGAATAATAAGAATTTATACTATACTTGTTTGAAATACCATTAGTGGATCCTCTAATCTTAACATTTGTTGTTATCATTGTTTAATCCTTACGTTAATCTTTCATCTCAAAGTTCTCATCAACTTCTTCTTCTTCATCATCTTTATTATTATCATTATTAATAGTATTATTGGTACTATTATTATTATTACTACTATTATTATTACTATTATTATTATTACTGTTATTGTTATTGTTATTGTTATTATTGTTACTATTGTTGTTGTATTATTGTTGTTTATAATTTATACAATTAACCTTCATGTGGTTCGACCCCGGTCTTACTAGGTTATTTATTACTTTGACACTCCTGCATTTGGGAAAAGACATCAATCTTTTGATCGTGTCATAGTGGAACTAGCTAGTCTATAATGGAGCAAGTGCCTAGTAAGGCGTAATGGAACTAGTTATCCTCTAATGGAGCTACTGCCCGGAAATAGACAGTGCAACTAATTATCCAGTGATGGGACTAGTGCTTGGTAATTGGGCGGTTAAATTAGTTCACTAGTAATTGGGATTATGTCCGGAAATGGGCTAATGGCATCGGTTCGAGAATGACTAGAACATATGACCTAGTAAGATGATTCAATAAGACCATGAAGTTGATTAAAAGATAATTTAAGCTTATAATATAGCATGAGAGTTGTCTTATTTTTTGTATGTTTGTTATATGGTTTTAATTGTACATAATGTTAAATCAATTTTACATACTTTGCAACCTTGTGCAGCGATGTTGAGAATTCCTTTTGTTAACAAATGAAGATGTAATTTTGAAATATCAATCCTTTTGTGATATAAATTTGGGTATGTAAATAATATCAAGATTTATGATATTTGTATAACTTTAGATAAGAATTTCTTTTTAAGATTTTATAATATCATGACTTCTTTTTAGTACATTGGGATTTAGAATGTATGAACTCACTTTATAATGTTTCCCTATGAATTTGTCTATGTATTGTATTTGTTCAGTATTTGTGAAATTGAGTTACGAAATATGATGTGTTTAATTTTGGGATTAGATATTTCCTATTTCACTAATATAATGATGTGAGATAAAGTCCAGGATGGTTAGACTATGATTGTGATATGAATTGTAATATGAGAGAAGTAAGTGGTAACTTGATATAATCCAAAAATAGAGAAATCTTTGTCGATGATTATGTATAAATGTTGCCAATTCATGAAAAATAAATGTCGCGCTAAAAGTTAATAAAAGAACAAAAAGGAAAATGATAAAAATATATGATTCTGCTCCGTTCGGTTAACCGATTAGGTTTGCTAATTGATCTAGTCAACTGCTTGATGGAATGAATAGTTAAAATCACTATCATCTCAATTAGTTGGTAGAACTGGTTGACTGTTTGATCATCCAGTAAGAGATATCTAAGAAATTACTAGAGAAACCGGTCGACCAAATTGTTAGGCCTAGTTAATTCAGCCAATTGTTAAAGTAACAACAAATGGTCAAATAAAAAAACACTACATCGTTTTTAAAATTATAGAAAAGGAAAGCATGTGAAAATTGTATTGAATAGTTGGGTTTGTTACAATTGGTATCAGAACCCAAGTTTAGGTTCAAGGTTTGTAATGAAAATTGATACATGTTGAACTATTTCAAAATGGTTTGCACGAGGTATGGTATGAGGACAGATCCCTCTCCAATACAGAAGAGGGTTCAATGTGTAGATTCTAATGAGGTTCAGGGGGAGGATCCCTTAGTAGACATTGCTTCTCATATGCCATCAACATCTATTTAGTCGAGGC
The DNA here is from genome assembly GCA_007827005.2 of Populus simonii. NCBI lineage: Eukaryota > Viridiplantae > Streptophyta > Magnoliopsida > Malpighiales > Salicaceae > Populus > Populus simonii. The sequence continues at coordinate 16,441,796 of CM017477.2, forward strand.
AAGGGGAATTATTTGGACTCTGAGATGACAATACTTCAAAACAGGCTGGAGTGTCGTAGCTAAAAAGGTTAAGTCATTAAGGATAGATAACCACACCTTTACTAGTAGCGTTTGCAGGACCCCCCACATCATTTATTGACCCTGCTTTTGTAGCACAGTTGGTGAAGATAATAGTTGATACGAAAAATAATGTATTGGCCCTAGTAGCCCGAGTAGTGTCAGTAGCTCCAATAGTCACGACACCCATAAATAATGTGGTTACCTTAGTACGGATTATGAAGAGTATGAGGGAGATGAGCTTTGAGCCTTTCTTAAGGGAATAAGATACAAAGATTGTTGAGAGATGGGTTAGGAAAGTGGAGAAGACCTTGATTTAGATCAAAGTGCTAAAGGACTTACGGGTTGATTGTGTCACCCAACTATTATCAGACAAAGCATAGTCTTGGTGGGAGATTGTAGAATCAAGGAGGGTCGTAAAGTTATAGGTATTAAGTGATTTTAGAGTAGAGTTTGAAAATCAATTTTATCCTAGATATCACCACAAGATGAAAGAGTAAGAGTTTCTAGTTATGCGGCAAGATGATCTGTCGATGTTTGATTATGAGAGGAGATTTGGTGACCTCTCTATGTTTGCCTCACATTATATTACCATTGAGCAGTATATGATTAAGAGGTTGCATAATGGATTACAATAAGATTTGAAATAAAGGTTGATTGTATTATAATTTAAGACGGTGAGAGAACTAATAGAAGCAATTCAGGTCTTAGAGGCATGTCTTATTGAGGATTGGCAATACCAATTTAGGTTTGGTAAAAGGAAAGATATTGACTTCTCTTCAGATAGAACTTTTTTCTAAGAGGGGTAAAAAGGGACAATTTAGTCAGCTGAAAAAAAGAGAGGAGATGTTGGACAAGAAAGGTCAGTAATTGGGTTTTGTAGAATATAGGTGAAAGGTCATTTGGAAGACAATCGAACCCTAAAGGTAGTTTTGTTGGATGGGCTTTAGAACAAAAGACTATTACTTATCCTCACAATGTTTGGTGCAAGCTGAGGCATCCAGGAGAATGTTCTACATTACCAGGCCGGTGCTATATTTATAGACGAGAGGGATATAGGTGGTAGGAGTGTCGTAATTAGGCTGTAGATGTTATTATTATATGAGGCAGGAACATTTCAAGAAGGATTGCCTTTAAAGAACTTGTTCTAGGATTAAGACAATAAAAACACCTAGGGAGTGAATTAGGTGTTCCACTAATAATAACAAATATTACAATTAACTCAATTAAACACAATAAACATAATTAACCAACAATAAAATTAAAATGCTTAAAGTAAACAGTATAGAGATAGAAATTAGAAACTTAGTTTTTAACGTGGTTTGATAAGCCTACATCTATACCTCAAGCACCAAACCAATCTTGAATATTGTATTCTTTATTAATCCAAGTTAAAGATTACAATGTCCTTGATGAATCTTTATCAAGTCTTTTTTCACCATTTGAAGAAATACTCTCTTCAAGATTTTTCACCTTGGTGATGTACTTCACCAAAGACCAAGAGTTTTTCACTTAAACTCTTAAAGGATTACAATTGTTTGAAATATAGCAACACTTTTTCAAAGTGTAGATAATATAATTGAAGCTTTTATCTCTACAGCTTACTTAATAGTACTTAAAATTGGTCAGGACAATCGGTTGATTGGTTCCTGCAGATTCTAGGTGTTCATCCTTTATGAATAAGCAGTCGACTAATTCAACTTAAAACCCAAATTTGACAGTTTTAAACCTAATGAATCTTGAACTGACTAAATGCATATCAATTCTATAATACATGCAATATGAAGTGTATGACTTCATTTTAATTTGTGCTATCAAGTAATATATAAAGATTTACAAAATTAACATTAAATTAAATCCTTAGGAACGAAGTCTTCACTTGCTTTGTATCTTGGACTTGTTAATTTATTTCTTCATTTATTTCTTCATGATTGTTGATGTTCTTCATATAAACCTATTTAAACTTAATCTCAACCAAGCATATCATTAGTCCATTTTAATTTAATTATTATCATCAAAATATATAAATATTAATATATACCCAAAGGTCAACAATCTCCCTCTTTTTTATGATGACAATTAATATATATATATATATATATATATATATATATATATATATATATATCAGCTCACAAACACGAGTATGGGCCCATTACATGTTCCAAATGGGCCAATGACTCGGTCTAAGATAAAGGCATTGAAAGAGACATTGAATGCATTGGTTTTAAAGGTTTCAACTAATTTAAATTTGAAGGGTCCATTAAAGTATTAAGAGGAGGCTTTAGTACATCTTATCCATGTGTAAGAGGGGCTCAATCCAACCTTATTTGGGCTATGAGGTTTCGGCAACAAAGCTGCCAATTTTTCAAAATTTTAGTCAGCCTTGTGTTTATAATGTTTCCATGTGTTTTGTGAATTCCTAATTAGTTTTACACTTCTTATTATGTATGAGAACATTAATTATTTCCTTTAAGTATTAGGATTTATTAATTTGTTTATTTTCTTGTTAGGTGAGGAGAAAACATAGTAAAAGAAATAAAAGAATCCTACTACAACTTTGAAACAACGTGGGTGACTACATTTTTCTTTAGTTTCTAGGATTATTGGGCTACAAAGAAGGCTATAAATAAACCTTGAATAAGTTATGTAATATTTTCTTTCATTCTCTTTTTTCTCACAGCAGAACTTAGATTTAATATTATGAGCTGTATTTTATTTTGTAAACTATAGCCCACGACTTGTTTGAGCTTAATTAATATTTTGTTTTCAGCTAGGATCCAAGACCTGTTTGGATAGGGATATAGGCTTTTTAGTTTAAGATTTTTGGGTTAGTTTTATAAGTGGGCCAAATCAGTCCACTAGGGTAGATCCATTAGGGTTAATTTTTCAAGAATTATTTAAACTCATGTAACCTAAATTTTGACAAGTATTGATGAATAATACTTCTGAATGTTTTTGTTTTAATGTGTGAGAGTGATTCTTGTATTCTTCAGTTCTTGAACGAACTGAATCTGACTTATCAAAGATTAACTAACTTAGTGGCATCATTTGACCTCATTCCAATAGTGTTGATGCCTTGGGATAGATTTTCATTGTGTCACACTCCTATCAGACCTATTTTGACTTTCTAGGATCAAATCTCAATCTTGATTGTGGGTTGCGTAACCATGTGATCACGAGGTTTGTATGAATATAGTGTGTGTTCCTGCTAGTTCCTTGTGTGAATTGCTTGTTCGTAAAACACATGGGGGTGGTTTAATATATCACTTTGGGGTTGTAAAAACTTTAGATGTATTGCATAAGCATTTTTATTGGCCAAGGATGAAAAAGGATGTGCAACGAATCTATGAACAATGTATCGCTTGTTGAAAGGCAAAATCTAGAGTACAACCGCATGGACTATATACACAATTGCTTGTACCTACTGAACTTTGGGCAGATATTTCTATAAACTTTGTTTTAAGTTTACCTAGGTCAAAGGAACGTAGAGACTCTATTTTTGTCGTGGTTGATAGGTTTTCTAAGATGACATATTTCATCTGAAAAGTTGCGAAGAATGTTTGCCCTTTTGTTGAGTTTGCTTATAATAGAACTGTGCATTCGACTAATGACTTTTCTCTTTTTGTAATTGTTTATAGGTTTAATCCACTAACTCCTATGAACTTAATTCCTTTACCTTTTGAAGAAAAGGCAAGTTTAGATGGTGGAAATAAGGCAAAGATGGTGAGACAACTTCATAAGGGAGTTCGACTCCAAATAGAGAAAAGGAACCTACTGTACGATTCTAAAGCAAATAAGGGGTATAGACAAGTTGTTTTCCAATCATGTGATTGAGTTTAGATGCACATGTGTAAGGAACGATTTCCTAACCAAAGAAAATCAAAATTACAGCCTCGTGGTGATGGTCCATTTCAGATTTTAAAGAGGATCGATGACAACGCAAACAAAATTGATCTTCCAAATGAGTATGGTGTTATTGATACCTTTAATGTTATTATCTTACTTTATTTAACACAGGTTTTGATTTGAGTTCGAATCCTTTCGAGGAGAGAGAGAGAATGATGTGTGTTATAATCTATTTCTGGGTTATTCCCCAAATTCTTTTTTTTTCTTTCCAATAAAAAAATTAAAAAAATAAAATAATGATAGCAAGAAGGCTGACATTTTGGCAAAAGCAAATTATGAGGATTTCATATGTAGAAAAAATCAAACTGTAATTTTGGAAGAAATTGGGAGCTTAATTGTACCCCATTTTACCAAAAACTAAAGAGACAATGCAAATTCAAGGTCAAATCAAATCATTATCGGATGAATCTGCATAAAAATTAAGCATAAAGATATAATAAGATTTTTAATAAGTCAATTTGATTTAATCATTGGCCAAATTAAAGTTTAATTATGTTTAAAAATTAATGTGGATCCCATTAAATGATTTAATTAGGTGCAAGGACTAATTATACTTTAAATTGGTCAAATTAATTTTATCAGGGGCTTTATTGATGAAAAATTAAGTTTGAAAGCTCAATTTGAACTTAATTGAGAAAATAAGAATTTTAAGAGACCAAATCTAATTTTTACCAAGTCAATTGATTGAAATCAGGGGTAAAATTGCAAGAAAATAAAAGTTTTTTAGGCTAATTAAGAGCTAAATTGAATAAATTCATTGCCAAAGACCACTTTGCAAAAGGTACTGAACTATAAGAACCTAATTGAATGAAATTAGGGGTGAAATTGAAGAGAATTTAAAGCTTAATGGTCAATTTCCATAAATCCAAGACCAAGGACCAAAATGAAAAGGACGCTGAAATTCAAGGATGACATTGAAGTTAACCAGGGGTAAAATTGTATAAAACTGAAAGTTTATGGTCAATTAGAGGTGCAATTGAAAGCAATCAAAAGACAGGGGACCAAATTGAACTCCAGCCAAAACCCTAAATTAAAATCCTAAGAGCCAAAACAAAATCATTTGACCAAACAGAACAAAAAAAAAGGGGACTAGACAACTCATCGTCTAGTGATTGTTTATCTTCTTCTTCATTTCACAAGAAAATGTTGCTTAGGTGGCCTTTTTTCTAAGGCATCTGATGCTTCATCTCTCTACTAAATTTGACAAAACTTGCACGTAAATGATGGTCTGACATCTGACTACACCCCAGTGCATTCATTTCTGGGCGATTAACATTATAACGATTGTGGCACCACTCCAGAGTGGCCAACCCGACTAGCCTCTTTTTGTATTAACTCTTCAAGACCATGATGACAACCTTGAGCCAACAGTTGGGATCCTTCTGGGTCAAATCAAGGACCAAGATTTGGCACCATTAAAGATAAATTATCTATTTTCCACCCCTTATAAATAGGGGTGGATTCCATGGTCAAGGGGGAAGAAATCAGGGTCTAAAGTTGACAAAAAACTAGCCTCCCTCAAGTTTTTTTCTTCTCTTTACCGTCAGTTCTCTCTCTCTCTTTCTACCGCCTCTTCAGCCACCATAACCCCAGAACCACCATGAACAACTACCGCACAACCTCCTCCTCTCCAATCCATCTTGTTGGTGACAAAGACAGCCACAACTAGCTTCTCTCTCTCTCTCTCTCCTCTACTAGCTTCTTTTTTTTCCTTATCCAGCAGCTAACGTCGGCCACCATTTTCTCCACTAACGCCTCCTTAACCACCAGCTAGACCTCCTCATCACAGCTAAAGCCTCTATGCCAGGTTACTTTCTTCTTTTTCCTTTCTCTTCCCTCCGCTGCTGCAGTTGTTGCATGTAGAATTCATTTTGCATGCAACAATAGAATTAATTAACATGGTCGCTGAGCTAGGCCAAGTCCAACACACCAAAAAAAAAAAGAAAAAAAAAAGAAGGGTCTGTTGGGTCGCCAGTTGGCCCAACCTGACTGGGTCGAGCTATACCAGTTTCGGCCTAGCCCAATTTAATAATAATAATAATAATTAAAAATTAAAAAAACAAAAAATCCAAAACAAATCCAAGGGTTATTAAAAAAAATTATGATTTTCTTACATGTTTTTCTACCAATTTTGCACAATATCAGGTTGTATATTTACATTATAAGATACGGATCCAATATTAAATTACCTGGTTTTCTCCGAAATGTTTCTTAAAAAAATTTATCATTAAAATATATTAATATTAATATGACCCAAAGGTCAACAAAACTGAGTGTGTTCGAGGACTGAGATAACTAGTGTAAAGACAACAACAATTTGTTACTATAAATAGGTCCGAGAGGCCAGATCAATCAGGGGCTAGTGGTAACAAAGGATGACCTAGAGCTCAAGTGGATAAAACCTAGGGAATAGTGTTCCATATGACCCAAGAAGAAATCAAAACTACATTGAATGTTGTAGAAAGTACATTACTGTTAGATTCTCAGTAAGTTTATTGTTTAATTGATCTTGGAGCTACATATCCTTGTATGGAAAGAAAAAATAAAGGTAAACTAAAAGTACAACCAATTAGACTAAAAAAATGGGTTCATAATTAGTACACCTTTAAGGGATGTTGTGTTTGTGGGTTACATGTATAAGGATGCTAGGGGAGAAAGGAATGTCATATTGAGTAGTATAATTTTGACTATGACAGCTAGAAACTTATTGAGAAAAGGGTGTATGACATACCTTTCTTAAATAATGGATTCTAAAAACAGTAGGGTAGAATTGAATAATCTTCTCATAGTAAGAGAATTTTCGGATGTGTTTCCGAAAGAGTTATATGGATTGGTTCAAGAGAGGGAGGTTTAAGTTTCCATTAATGTACTTCGTAGTACATATTCTATAGCTCAATGCCTTATAAAATAGCACATATGGAGTTCGCTAAATTAAAAATTTAGTTACAAGAATTAATAGACAAGGGGTTCATACGCCCAAGTAATTCTCCCTAAGGAGCTCTCATGTTATTTGTTAAAAACAAGGATAGGACCCTCAGACCCTGTATTAACTATAGACAACTGAATAGCATGACAATGAAGAATGAATATTTGTTTCCGTATATAGATGATTTGTTTGATCAACTCAAGAGAGCTAGGATATTTTTAAAGATAGACCTAAGTTTGGGGTACTATGAGTTAAGGATTAAGGAGCATGATATGTTAAAGACTGCATTTAGAACTCGTTATAGACATTATGAGTTACTAGTAATGCCATTTAGATTGACAAATGCACCAACGGTGTTTAAAGATTTGATGAATCAAGTATTTTGACCTTACTTAGATAAGGTTTTAGTAGTGTTTATAGATGATATTATGATCTATTCTAGTTCATAAATGGAGCATGAACTATTGGATTCTCGAATATCATATACACAGCGGAAACAATAAAACAAAATTATTTGGGAATCTCTAGGATCCTGTTAGATAGATCTAGAGTTATTTAGGGATTTATTACCTAAAGATTTGATCTTATTTGTCTTTGAATAATTCTTTAAAGGCTGGGTTATTGCAAACCACAAGTCATCCAATTGTCTAGTCTCCAACGGCAATCCACACAAACCATTAGTGAGAAATCTCCTAAATCCATATTTAGGAGAGATTGATTACTATGCCTAGAATGTTAGCTCTCTATCCTATGACTTACGTATTTTTTTTTTCCTAATAAACAATCATTTTAAGAAAAAATAGGCATAACGTACTATTTATAGGGAATCTGAAAAACCCTATAAAATGGTAAAATATCAATTTGTCTCCTGAATAATATCCATATATTAACCCTATTAATTCAGGACAATTTTATAAATTAACTTAGGATAACTTTATAAATTAACTCAATCAAGTCCTTACTTGATTTTTCTAGGTTTAAAAATATAATCTCTGTATTAATTATATTTTATCCCTTAATTTCTAAAATATATTTTAATAAAGTCATACTTAATTCAATCATCCATGTATTAAATTATATTTTAATCAAGTCAACTATTGAAAAGAATTTCAAATCTTATTCAAACGATCAATGACTATTATTTAGAAAACAAACATGATTTAATATGACAAACATTCTTCATGCTTTAATGTTAAAATCACTATTGTCTTAATCGGTTGATGGAACCAATTGACTGTTTGATCATCCATTAAGAGACATCTAAGAAATTATTGGAAAAATCAGTTGACCAAATTATTGGATCCAAATAATTAAATCATATTAAACATGATTTAAAATGACAAATATTCTTCATGCTTTAATGTTAAAATCACTATTGTCTCAATCGGTTGATGGAAGCAATTGACTGTTTGATCATCCATTAAGAGACATCTAAGAAATTACTGGAAAAATCAGTTGACCAAATTATTGGATCCAAATAATTTGGTCAACCGTTAAACTAACAGTAAACAGTCATACAAAAAAATTACAATGTGTTTGAAATGATAGAAAAGGAAAGTATATGGGAATTGTAATCAATAGTTGGGGTTGTTATAACTCCTCCTATGATCCAAGTTGGGTTAAATGAACCTAATATAGGCTCATCCAATTATTCGTTGACATAGTCTGATAAATGATTAATAACCACATGTTATGATCAAGAGTAAATGATCTGTCAATTCACCAAGCAATTAAGAGTGACAAAGATAACTTGGATTTTAGAATAGATAGGCTTGAACTCATTCATCCACCTAGGGTTTAACTCATTGTAGTAGACTCATTCTTACCCATGTAGATAGACAACTTATAGATCAAGCACAACACACCATTATAAATAAAAGACAAGTAACAATGTAGCTTACCTTAGTGGTATGAATTTTAAAAAGCAACAACAGAAGATGCTCTTATATCTCAATATGTTGAGCTAGGCAAAATTCTTGTAGAATTTGCATCAAAGATGTTAGACAAAATGTCTAATATCACTATAGTGGAAGTTGTCGAGGCATGAAAGCATCATGATTTTGTGTGCAAGAACTACATCTTAAATTTATTAGAAAATACACTCTATGATGTGTATAATTCCATTGATAATGCTAAGGCACTACGAGAATCCTTAGATCAAAAGTACAAGGCTAAGGATGTCGACTTGATAAAATTATTAGTTTGCAAATTTCTTGAATTCAAAATGGTTGATGTAAGGATAATTATAAGCCAAGTTCAAGATTTTAAAATCATCCCACATGATATTTATGTTGAGGAAATGGTTACGAACGAATATTTCTAAGTGGTTATTCTATCTTAAAATGACTTCAAGAACTACCTTAAACATTAGTAAAAGGAGATGAAAATTTAAAGATAACATTTTAAGGTTGATGATAAAATAAAATAATATGTTGTTTAAAAGAAGAGTGAGCTCCTCCTTATTAGCCCTTAGTATAAATACAGTGAATAAGTGAAAATGTCTTATAAGAACTGCAACTAAAAGAATAAGCTCATTATAAAAAGCAAAGATATTGCCAAAATCTTTAATGAAAAATGCTTTATCTAGAACAAGGTTGGATATTAAGTCAAGGATTGCAGAAGTAAGCTATAGCAAGACAATCCTAATAAAGGAAAGGTTGTATAAGCTAATATTGCTGAAACGAATGACCTCACTAGAGTTGTCAAAAATGAACTTGTATATAGTTATCTTAGAAAGTAGTAATCTTTTGAACAATCCTGAATAATGGTGGATTGAAATTAGATCTACAAGGCATGTTTTGGTTGAGAGAAGGATGTTTTCTATTTATATAAAAGGAACTCTCCAACCTTACAAGTACAGGGTAATGAGAATGTCATATTGAAGATGAATTTTGAGGAATTTCTCACCTTCAACAATGTGCAACAAGTTGCTGACATTAGAAAGAATTTAATGTATGGTTTATTGTTGAGCAAACATGATTTTAAAATATTCTTTGATGAGTTACAAATTTGTACTCATAATGAACGAGATGTTCGTGGTAAGAGTTATATGTGTAATAGCCTCTTTAAGATGAAAGTTGTGGTCATTGCTATCAAGGATGAAAATTATAATAAAATTGTTTTTTCTTTTATTTTCTTGAGTTTATAACATATGGCGTGATAGGTTATGACATGCAAATTATAATTTTATACAAAGATTGGTAAAACTTGCCGACTATGGTTTTTTAGAAAAATTATAAGGATGAAGTTTATATGAAATTAAAATTCATAAAGACTTCATTTCAAATTGTTGAAAGAAGTAATGAACTTGTAGATTTAATTCACTTTTATATTGGAGATTTAGAAATGATGAAAACTAGAGGTGCAGAAAATATATATATAACATTACTTTTATAGATTGTTACACAATGCATTTCAATACCTATTTACTAAGAAGGAAAGATAAGGCTCTTGAAATACTTAAATATTGTAAGAATGAAGTTGAGAACCAACTCAACAGAAATATAAAGGTAATGAAAAAAAATAAAGATGGTTAATACGAGACATCTTTTGTTGAATTTATTTCCAAATGATATTATTTACCAAACCATTGCTCTCTATTTTCCTTAATAAAATGCATTGTTGAATGTAAAATCCCAACTCTAAAAAAATTATGAATTTCATGTTGATAAGTACAAGAACACCTCAAAATTTATGGGGAGAGGTAATTTTAACTACCTATTACATACTTAACAAAGTACCTCATAAGAAATTAGAAAAAACACTAATGAGTTTTGAAAAGAAAAAAAGACCTTCCTACAAATACCTCATCATGTAAGGGTGTCATTATAAAATGGCGATACATTATCCTAAAAAGTTCAAGATATAATCTAAAATTATGAATTGTATATTAATTTGATATACTTATAATAGTAGAGCATATCAATTTTTTATATACAGGTGAAGTATTGAGGATGTTCATCCTGATACAATAATGGAGTCAAGGAATGCCATATTTTTTGAAGATATATTTCATTTTAAGGAAGCATAATAAATTTGTTTACTTAAAAAGACAAATGAGACAATCTCAAGTGGTAAAAATTAAATATAAGATGATGAAATTGAGCTGAGAAGGATTACATAAGAGAGCATAAATATTAAAAATATTTGGTCTTAATTTTCTAACTTACTTTTTTGAATGAGCCTTGAAGTTACTTTGAGATAATGTTCTACTCTAAAGCTTCTTATTAGAAAAAAAACAATCAATAACAAAATTGAGTTTATCATGCAAAACCGTATGTGAGAACTAGTAAATATTTCACTTAGAAGTAAAGCATTAGGCTATAAAGTGGATCTTTAAGAGGAAGACAAAAGTTGACAAAATCATTGAAAAATATAAACCAACATTTGTTGTGAAATGACTCGAATAACAAGAAAGTATAGATAATATTGATAAATACTCATTTGTGTCAAGAATATCTTTTACATGAATGGTACTAGCCATCAAATCTATTAACAAACTTGAAATACATCAAATGAATATAAAAATAACTTTCCTAAATGATGGCCTGAGAAGTTTGTTGTTAAAGAGAAGGAAAATAAAGTTTGTAAACTTATTAAGGCATTATATGATTTGAAACAAGTTTCAAAATAATAGCATGAAGATTTTGACAATGTTATGTTATTAAATGATTTTAAAATCAACAAGGTTAATAAATATGTTTATATATGAAATACATATAAAGGTTATGTCATTGTTTTTCTCTATGTGAATGACATGTAGTTTTTGGCAGCAATTAACACATGATCAAATATACCAAGAAAATGTGAACTAATAAGTTTGACATGAAAGACTTGGATACTATTGATTTTAAAAATTTCTAAGACATCTGGTGAATTGGTAGTTTCTTAATCTCATTATACTGAAAAAACTCAATAAATTTTCTAAAGGTAATTATAGTACTGTAAAAAAACTCCAATAGATATAAGTATATATTTGTCCAAAAACAAAGATAAAATGATATTTTAATTACAATATTCTTAAATTATTCGAAGCTTGATGTATGTTATGAATTGCATAAGATTAGATAGCATACTTTATTAGCAAACTTAGTAGATTTACCAATAATCCAAGTGTAGATCATTAAAAAGAAATAAATAGGACACTCAAATATTTAAAATACACATTGGACTATGAACTATACTATAATGGATACTTGACAATACTTAAGGGATATAGTAATGCGAATTAGATATTTAACATTAAGAATTCAAAGTTCATTGGTGGATATGTTTTCATGCTCGATGGAGCATTTATAACGTGGAAATCCTTTAAGAAAATATGCATCGTAAGATCCATGATGAAATTAAAGTTTATTGCTTCAAACAACGCTATAAAGGAACTGAGTGGCTTTTAAGCCTTTCATATGATATTTCATATTGACCAAAGCTAGGTACTAGTAATTTGTGTCCATTGTGACAACTAGTCAACAATTAGAAGCACGAAAGGTTGTGTGTGTGTGTGTGTGTGTGTGTGTGTGTGTGTGTGTGATGGTAAGTTTAGACATATACTTTGTAAACATAATACTATTAAATAATTGCTCTTAAAAGTAATTGTGTTTTATTAACTGCAAGGTCAAATGAAAATATTGCAGATTCACTTACCAAAGTTTTAACAAGAAAGCTTGGAGAATAAACTTAAGTCTATATAAAGATGAAAATGTGTTATAATGATAACCTATATGAGTGAAAAATATGATTGTTTTAATAAGAATTTCAAAAGACTGAATTCTCTAAAACACTCATAAAATCAAAAGTTGTTCAATGTCAAAATCAACATAACCATGAGAACTAAAGATATTCGAAGAAGGAAACTATATGAGTTTTATTATCATAATATACATAAAAAATCAAATAGTTCAAGATATTGTATTCGCTAACTAAGTAAGTAAATCTAATAGTATTTCATTAGAAAAAATTCAACGTCAAAAATTCTATTGATGTAATGACCAACCAATTCACTCCCTTTCCATGATTATGATTATGTATGTTTTTGTATGCCAATTAATCAATTTCCATTAGTGTGTAGAATTGTTAGTAAACTTGGCATCTAGACATGATGATTGGGTACATTAAAGGCCTAATTAAAGTTAAGATTCACTAATTTTTTGGGTTAAGACTTGTTAAAAAATATTCTCCAATTCATTTATTATAATATGAAAATTAAAATGTGTAAAATTAATTATAAATGAATGAATAATTGATATCAAATAATCTTGATAGAGTTGGCGAAAAACCAAAATTCCACCATAAGGGTATCCCACGTAGGATATAAATTCTTCTTTCCTCTTCAAAGACCCATGCATGAGTGTATTGCATTTGTCCCATATCAAAAATATATAAATTCGTCTTCACATAACCTTTGTCCTACATCAAACTAGAGTTCTTTGTTGGATTTAAATCCAACATTCGTCGACATTGACAGGCCTTGCATCTTTCCAAGAGTCAAGCAACCCCTTCTGTTTGCTTGCATCGCCATCAACAATCTGTCACATGCATCGTTACAATAAATAGCATTTACTTCAAGAAGATTAATCTTTAACTAGGGGTAGAAGTAAAGTATAGATTAGAAAACTTGGGAGTTTCGAATCAAAAGTCTCAGCTTCACTTTGTCCGGGCAATCGAACTATCCATGCATATGGCTTGTGAATGATGGCGTACATGCATAAGATACAAATGCAAAGAAGAAGTCGAAGTGGAGAGAATTCAGAGAGAAATGGTTGACAAAATTTCCTAGTATCCAAAAGTTTCTAGTTTAACACTGAATTGGGGCGGAATAAGTGGGATTGGCATTTGACTAGTTCAGCTCTAAAGATCTTCCTGGGAAATACAGAAACCTGCCTCAACCTAGACCCTACTTTATGCACATCGTTGAACAAATACCACTCAGTTCCCTTTTTTATTTGTTCTTTTCACGTAATTTATTGCCAACGCTAAATTGCACCTTTCCAACTAGACTTATTTTCAGGGAGATGAATTGCTTGCCTTGATAAATTACTTACTCCTAGAGGGACTACGTGCAAGTACCTACACGTTTGCTTACGGCCTTCCCATCTGTCTTCTAGTTTGACGAAAGCAACAGCTGCAAGGAAAGCGGCATCAGCCACTTCGTATTGAAACCCTTGGCCTGCTCTTGCTGCCTCTGCCCTGATGTTTTGGGCAAGCCCTCTAGTTTAAAAATCCAGTACGCTACTTGACCTTGAAGAATACTCCATTACCAGCTTTAGAAACATGGATGATTTATCCTCTAACAGCCGTGATGGGGAATCAAACTCTGCAACTCGACCTGCACAAAAGAACAGGTTTCATGAGCATTTTGTAGTGGCTCAATTACACACATAGGATAGATAACCATAGCAGTCCTAAACAATTGTAAGGAGTTCACTAAGAGGGGCAATAGGGACGGTTGAATAACCAAATTACTCCCAAAGATTATGCTGTCAAGTTTGTGAAACCAATGACCTGGAAACTCTAGAATTACAAACAAAATAGAACATGAAAAACAGATAGGATTATGCTGGTTTAGTGATGGTTATAACTATATTCTTAAAAAAAAAATGGTGTTCATAGCTGGAGGTAGTGATTGAAATTGTTGACCATATCAGGGTTCCAAGCCACATTTACCAAGTAACCTCTTGATTCTTCAAACAAAAAAAACCCAAAGAAAATTTAACTGGCTCTCAGTCCAGATGAAAATTTAGAGTCACTTCATAGCTCCTCCAAAATGAAATTTTCACTTGATCAAAGATGTTTAAGTTAATTGTCCCATGCTGCTTAGAGTTCAAAATATAATCATACACACCGTCTCTGAGAACCAAAACAAGGTCACTGTCAATGACTGTTGGGATGCGATGTGCAATTGTGCACACGGTGCAATCCTTAAACTCTGTCCGGATAATCTTTTGAATGAGATTATCAGTAGCTGTATCAACAGATGCTGTCGCTTCATCAAGCACCAGAATTCTTGCCTGCTTGAGCAAAGCACGACCCAGGGCAACAAGTTGCCGCTGTCCCACACTCCAGTTATCTCCATTTTCTAGAACTGCAGATTATGCATTCCATTACAACCAATCATTTATTTGAGTGCAACAATAAACTTTAACAGTCAGGAGGAAGAGGAAAGGAAATTGATACTGCTACATATTCCAATCTGGTGGTACATACCTGGTGAGTCAAGCTTTTGCTCCTTCTGTTGGACTATCTGTCTGAGTTGAGACTTATCAAGGGCCTGTGCCAAATAATTGAAC
This sequence comes from Populus simonii, assembly GCA_007827005.2. Lineage (NCBI taxonomy): Eukaryota > Viridiplantae > Streptophyta > Magnoliopsida > Malpighiales > Salicaceae > Populus > Populus simonii. Next base: position 16,456,973 of record CM017477.2, read on the forward strand.
TGTTAATTGGGGTGGGCGCATCATCATAAATGTGCATGCACATAATTTTAAGTTTCAATGTGGTTTACATTTTGGCCTAAAAACAATATATTGTTCAAGGCTGGAAATCAAGTCATAGTGATTTAAAATGTATCATTCAGCAATAGAATTGCAATTTGGAAAAAGATTCCTTTTGAATTTCAATTCCAACACAAACCAAATAAATTTATAACATCGACAATATTAAGAAAAGATATTTCAAGATTAGTCATAGTTTTATAATTTAGGCACCACTTGGGAATTTATGCTTCAAGAATGATTAAGGCCCCGTTTGTTAACGTGGTGCACTGCATTAACAAACACACACTAAGATTCTCTTTGTTCTAAGTTTCACAAATCCAGGTCACTGTGTGTTTAGGAACATAAATGCATAACAAATTACTTATGGAAGTAGAGAAAGACCTGCCAAATTTCCTGATCTGAATGCTCTTCAAGGGGATCAAGGTTTCCCCTAATGGTCCCTTCAAATAAGGTAGGATCCTGAGGTATGATACTCAGGCAGCTACGAAGATCATGGAGGCCAATTGAAGAAATATCAATGTTGTCTATAATGATTCTCCCACTAGCTGGTTCAATTAACCGAAATAATGCTTGGATCAGTGTAGATTTACCACTTCCAGTTCGCCCCACAATTCCAATTTTTTTCCCACCAGGAAAAGTACAGGATACCCCATGAAGCACCATAGGAAGATTCTCACCATAACGAACCTTCAGAAATAAAAACAACCAGCACTTCTTGAACCAATTACTATATTAAAAATGAGCCACATACTCCCACTTCCATTGAAAAAAATATGTCAGCCATGGAAACAGACTCATAATGATTCATGGTCAAAAAAGAAGAGAAATCAATCCCAAAATGAAGGGATGATGATTCTCCCTTGGGGTATGCTTTAAAAAGAACAGAAAATTTAACAAACTAATAAATCAGACTAGAAATAATATTGAAAAATTTAAAGAGTTCCTCAAGGTGAGGATGCACAAGCATACTGGAATAACTTAACACAATACCTTTAAATCAATCAAATCAATTGTTCCATTCTCTGGCCATGAGGATAGAGGGCGAGAATCCTCAATAATTAGTGGGGCTTCACCAGGTAGTTGGCTATACTGATAGATCCTTTCAATGGAAATAATTTTGTTTTCAAGCTTGCAAAAGCCAAGTATCCACCGTGATAAGCGTGCATTTAAATTAAGGCCATATGTCACAGCAAGCCCAGCCATGCCTGTAGAAAACAAGCAAATGTGAATGGTAAAATCATAAATTCACAAATTCCAAATGCTACAAATTATCAGATAGATGAAGTGAAGTATATTCTTACTTGGATCAATACTTCCATGAGGAAAGCTAACAAGTAAAATCATGCAGAAAGCAAATACAAAGGTTGAAAGTAATTCCATGCGTAGGCAGAGCCACTCAATAGCAGAAAGGCTGCAAAAGAATGGACGAGCAAAACAATCAAGAAGATACAGATTCCTTTTCATGAACCTCTTCTCTTGCCCAAAGCCTCTTATTGTGGCCGCTCCAGCAATTGACTCTCCAAAAAGATGGATGATGGGAGATTTCTGGATGCTAACAATACGGACCAGTTCCCTAGATGAGGCCATGTAGTATTTCTGCAATCGGGCATACAAATATTAAGGCATTTTATCCTTCAATAACATTTTCCCAAAAGATTTCAGATTATGAATCGTTAAATTAGCAGTTTAAGTCAAATTACAATATGATTTATGTTCATCATCAACAACCTCAGAGTCTTCTCTAATTATTGGGTAGAAATTAAATTTCAACAGTGATGGGTGGAACAGCTCAGGTGCAGGGAGAGAAATGATGGGGTTTCAAGCATTTGAAACATCCAATCAAAAACCTTTTAGTTTCTGCAACCTTATAGATATCAATTTACACAATGAGCATGGCTCTACTGTGCGCGACTTTCAGTTGAAAAGGGGTAATTTGTTTAAAGAGGTTAAGACTCCATTGAGTGAACCTTCAAGGAACAAAGGATTGTTACCATAATGGAAGTCAAAATAAAAAAAAATAAAAAAAGATTGAAAATTAACTCTCAACATCCACCATATGGTTTTTATGCTCTTCTCAAAACAAGGTTCTTGTGAATTCTTAGTGAAACAATTATGAGACCTCTGCAGAGTATATTTGAAGCAATGATATGTCTACTTTCAACCATGACCACACATTGCATATCAGTGATTTCGAGTTGCACAATTCCACAGCATATCCATTCATTTCGCTAATCTTGTCCAACAACCAACAAAAACATTACTAACTCAGGGAAATCAAATTAATTACCTGCATCCACAAGCAAGCAACAGCCATTGGAACAACAAGCAGCAAAACTTGCCAGGTGACTTTGGTCATTACACCAACAATCCCAACAAGCTGTATGGTTGTGGAAGCAAATCCACCAAGCCTAAAAGGAATATCAAGATCCACTACACTTTGGTCAATTGACACCTGTCAGATTGTGAATGATCAGCATCAAGCAAAGTGAAAGACAGAAGAGAGACAGAGAAGCAAAGAAAAAGAAAATAGTCATCTACCACATATATATGGAGAGCATGTAGATGACATATATTCCCAGCAAAAACAGATGTACTTACACGATTTAAGATCCGTCCAGCTGGAGTAGAGTCAAAAAAAGACATTGGTGCTCGAAACACACTTGAAAGCATCTTTAAAAACAATTTCTGCGCTGCAGCTAGACCAAATGTAGCAACCAGAACAGCCCTGACAAATATAAACCACGAACTCCCAAAAGCAAGGGCCATATAAACACCAAGAAGGACCATAGGACTCACCCTAGGCTGGCCTCCTTCCATTTGGGGATTTGCCCAGGCCATCCACCAACTGCTAGCTATTTGAAGAAATTGAAATAAACTTTGTGCAAGGATTATGAGTGGAATCAATAAGCCTTTATATGCTGCAGCCATATAGGACAAGTAAACCTTCATGCTGACTCTTCCTCTCACCCTTTCCTCTTCCTGAACAAGCTGTTTTTTCCTTGAACGTTTAGCGCTTTTTTTCTCTGTAATTGCTTTCTGATCTGAAGCCGATGCACTGTCTTGCACTTCTTTCGCCAAACTTTCAATACTACATTCCGACGCATCACATTTTTTATTAAGTATGGCAGACCCATCCAAAGACAAGCTTTCATCTGATGAGTGATTTGGAATATCCATAGCCCCAATTGCTTCATGGTGAGCTGAGACTAAGGTGTTAAAATCAGTTCCTGCTTGCAAAAGATCATCATATTTTCCTGCCTGTATTATGCAGCCTTCCTTGAGAACCTGAGGCAATGATGACAGGCATGAGAGATGAATTTTCTTTGGAATAGAGAACAAAGAAAAAGACCAAAGCATCAAATACTCAGTCTCTGATTTACCTTCTTTAAGGCCCCCCCCCAAAAAAATGTTAAGCGGGGGTCCTACAAAATGAAGCGAAGCACAAACATGATCTAATATTTTTTTTGAAATGTGTTGTAACATTTTTAGGCAAATAAATGCTAATATTCTACAAAACGAAGATGCCTGGTTGTAGATGCTTATAAGCTGAAAAGAAAGAATTTTTTTTTAAAAAAAAAAAAAAAAACAAAGAGACTTCCAAAAAATTAGTCAAGTTCAAAAGGTGAGATGACTATGCGCCAAGGTTAGAATGTCTATCCAATACTCTAATTAAACACAGCCTAATAATATTTAACCCGAGCTTAAATAAAAATTAAGAAAAAAAAATACATTGATCAAGGCAACAAAAGAGGGGCGCCACCTCCTATGCAGTGGGAAATATACGACTCTCTGAGATGCAAAACATAAACCATAGATAACAAACCAGTTCTTTCATTGCACAAGCATTGCATAGAAGTGAGATACTAAAACAATTCCGTACCAGAATTAAATCGGCAGCAGGCAGAAATTCAATCTGATGAGTCACAAAAACCAGAGTCTTACTTGCTAGTGCTGTCAATATGTATTCCTGCAGTTCACATCACACGTTTAGGCAAACTGCATTTATTTGAAAAGTTGATTTCCACATGGAAAGTTCAACCTTGAACAACTCTGAACCAGTATGTGCATCAACAGCACTGAAGGGATCATCAAGCAAATAAATGTCTGCATCTTGATATAGTGCCCTTGCTAGTTGCACCCGCTGCTTCTGGCCACCGCTCAAGTTTATACCTCTATCACCGAGAACTGTCTGATCACCATATGAGAAGAGTTCCAAATCCTTTTTCAGTGAGCAAACATTGATTACATTTGTATACTTTGCTTTATCCATTGGACTTCCGAATAGAATATTTTCTTCAATATTTCCCGATTGTATCCATGCTGACTGTGAGACATAAGCAGCAGTGCCACTAATTCTCACCTGCAAAAGGAAAAGGGAGAACAGGAACAAATCTTCAATGCATAATAAATTCAAGAAAGAAGAAATCACATTTAACAGAAAGTGCCATTAAGATACAAAATAAAGAAACAGGTCCATAAATCAGTCTTACTTCGCCAGAGATTTTGGGAATCTCGCCTAGGATGCAGGAGAGAAAGCTTGATTTGCCAGAGCCAACCATGCCACAAACAGCTACCCGCATCCCTCTCTCGACTTTCATTTGTATCCCTGATAACGTGAACCTCAAAGAGGAAGGGTCCCAGCAGAACGCAGCATCTTTAATTTCTATGGCCAAGTTTGTCATGCCTCGAGGCAGAACAACGGTTGCATCTTCCTGCAACTCTTCCTCCTGCAGGAATCCGGAAATTCTATCAAGAGAAACTTTAGTCTGGGCCATCATCGACACCAAGTCAGGGAAATTCCTCAGTGGTTCTTGTAGTATTCTGAAGGTTGCCAAAGCAGAAAGAACACCTCCCGCTGTGAGCTGACCACCTAGCAATATAGAAGTACCAAAAGTGACAGCTGAAACAAATATGGGAGAGCTCCAGAAAACAAAGGTGATAAAAGCTTGAGAATAGAGGGCTTTCCGAAGCCACCGGAACTCCACACATCGCATGTCCTCCAATTTTACTCTATACCTGTCCTCCCAAGCTTGCAACTTCAGAATCCTCATGTTCCTGAGGCACTCTGATGTTTTCCTCATCCTTTCATCCTTGGCAGCCATTAATCTGTCTTGATAATCTTCTTGTATCTTAGCGACAGGGATAGTGATCACAATGGAGATAATGGTGGCAATCAAAGTTGCAACAGAAGCAATTCCAACATTCTTATACAGAACCGCAAGAGCAAGAATTATTTGCAAGGGAAGCATCCATATATCATGGAGATACCAAGAGTAATCCCCTATTCTTTGGACATCAACTGCCATATAGTTAACAACCTCTCCACTAGTGTGACTTTGCTTGGCCAAGCTCGACAGCTTCAACCCCTTTTGGTACACCATTGCAGTTAAAGCTGACCTCACATGCATACCCAAAATGTCAACCCCAAGATACCATTGGCGGGTCGTTAATGTCTCCACAAGCTTGGCTGAGAAGAATATCCCAGCAAGAATATAGCCCTCATGAGGGAAAGTCTCCTTACCCCCAAGATAATCAACAAAATAGCTAACCATGTACGGACCCACATATGAAACGAGAGTGTTCAACAAGGCAAAGATGGCATTGCAAGCTGCTTCCTTCCAGAATGACTTCAGAATTGCCCAAGCTAAAGAAGGCTGCCTGGAAGGATTTTCAGCTTTTCTTCTTTCCAAATTTGAATTCAAAATCTTATAGTTTGTCTTGGCACGATCTCTCGGTGCAAGAAGGGGGATGTCCTTCAGCTCAAGTGGTCTCTTTGAACCAATAGAAAGAAGTGGATTTAACCAAGAAAGGGTTGCTAAGCTGAATAGCCCAGCCTCAAAATAAGGAGTGACCTTAAGACACCCTGCCTCCTCTTCAAGAAGCAATGGCTCTTGAAGTTCAGAGTTCCTACAAACTTGTATGCCAGTAACACCTCTAATTGCAACAAAACAAAGAAAAGCAAGAGTTGGGGTTGCAGTGAAATTCGCTGCAACATGAGAACTCAAATGCTTTGAACCTCCAGTAAAAAAACTGCTCCCATCAACGTACAAAGTACACAAACAAATAAAAAATGAGAAAAACCACCATACCCTCAACAAGACTGGGAATTTCTCAGACGGCTTAAATTTACAATGAAGAACTGAAAAGCTCAAGACAAACCAAGCTAAACCTTGTGCAGCAGGTAAACAGATTACAGACCAATCCACATCTTTCCCATTAACAGCCTCTTTAATCAAAGCAACGCCATCAAACCCCAACACCAAAAATTGCAAAAGCAAAACATAGAAACAACCAAACAGACACAACTTAAAACCCGTACCGATTATAACATCACGAATATCTCCATCGATACTAGACATTCTAACTGGAGTCGAATTGGCAACTGCAGAATCATCCTTAAGGATTCTAATCCTGCCAACACAGACAAATATTTGCCTTGCAGAGCTAATGAAGAGAAACACAATAAAAAGTGTCAAATTGACACAAATAGAGGCTAGTTCCAGAGTGGGCAGGCCTTGAATTGCCTTCAAAACAGGGTGGGTTGATTGTGAAGTGATAATATTAAGCAAAAAAAGCGATACCCATTATTGGAAACAGGAGGCGGTGATTGAAGAGAGTGAGTCCTTGCCCTTGTTGTTAATAAAAGGCAGCAACTTGAAGAATAGGAGAAGAGATCAAATTGAATACAGAAGGGGGGCATTTCACCATCTGGGCAATGAGCGGAAAGATGCAGCTACATTGGAGATAGGATCTGCAGACACATTGCACAAAGAAACAAACAGAGTTCTATCAACACTGGACACGAGTACAGAAAGAGAAAGATTATATATATATAGAAAAAAGAAAAAGAATCCTTCATTGCTTTGTGACCCGATTCACGCACACCCCCTCTCCGCGTGTTATCTATCTTAAAGAGCAAAAGAGAGAAACAGAAGGAGACAACGAGAGATGGAAGGCAAAATCTCGAAATCTGCAAGAAAGAGAAACACCAAAAAAACTGACCGTAAAAATCGTTATGGTAAGCCGGCGGTGATTGTCGAGGTAAGAGCAGCATGTGATGGATAGCCACCTTTTACTAGCATTACCTCAAACACAAAACCTCTTCTCCTTCTCCACACACAAGCATAGAGACGGAGAGAGAGAGTAGCGAAAAAACTAAACTCTCCAAAGCAAAAACTAGGAGAGGGAGGGAGAGAGAGACAACAGCTTTTAAATAAAAAAAATGGTGATAGAGTTTATTTTTTAAATATTTTTTATTTGAAAATATATTAAAATAATATTATTATATTATTATATCACCTCATTAAAATAATAAAAAACTAAAAATATATTATTTTAAAGCTTCTTAGGAGGAGGATGATCACCCATGCAGAGTAGACGTTGGAAACCTTAACTCATTCTCATTTCTCACATGACAACGCATCAAACCCCCCCCCCCCCCCAAGGGAAGGGAGTCGGCCTTGACAAGGGACCCGGTGCAGAAGAGTGGTGATGGGTTAGTCGGCGGCCTTGTCGTCGGGGGACCTGGTGCAGAAGAGTACTGGTGATGGGTTAGTAAGAACAGAAGTGAGAGTAGTGTCGTAATTACCATTTTTTTTTGTTGTGTTCAATACAGTCAGCTACCCCATTATCAAGTGTTGTCGTCAAAAACATTAAGAAGATGACCAAACTTTCCGGCTGTTACCCAGCAAAGCTCATTCTTGTTTGCTATAACCATGCCCATCAGTTTCTTTCTTTCTTTCAAATTACCCTACGCATCCAAATTCCTGAATTTTATACGTGTAAACCTCCAATCTAAAATCTAAAAATCAGTAAACTAGTATTAAATATGATAATTTTCAATTGAAAATAGTAATTTTAGAGAAAAACTATTATGATTTGGGATTTAAATATGTGGAATATCAGCCAAGGATAAATCACATGGAACTTTCAATTTGGTAAAATAATATTTTAAAAGAAAATTTTTTATGAATTGTGGCAAATCCCTTAGAAAAATACGATGAAACCTCAAATAAATGAATATATGAATTTACGGAGTCATTGTGATTAGAAATGAAAAATTTGGCGTGAAAACTCGGAATAATTTAAAGAACAAATATGTGCACAAGAATATCAACAGTCAGGGTAGACTCATGTTTAATGGTGGGATTTTAAAATAAATAATAATAAAATTTAGAGAAATTTTATAATGAATGGTGATGAAAATTTTCAGTAGGAAACCCGGATGAAATTATGCGTGAAAAATATTGGCAGACATGGATTTGTCAGAAATAACACATAAATAATCAATGGGTAATTATAAGCAATCTTACAAGGCTGGCCGACGGTTTTCCAGCAGCTCTAGGAAGGGGGGGTTCTCATTTTTTTTTCGTTCTTCTTTTTCTGTTCTCGATTATCTGGGGAGAGTTCGGTTGAGTGAGGATTTTTGAGGAGAAATTATAGAGAAAAAAGAGTTGGAAGCTTGGAAAACCAAGAGGGGAATGTGACGATTTTGGAATGAAATGATGGAGATTGTAGAAGAAGTTGCATCTAACTCATTAAATTTAGTTTAGTTATAGCTGGGTAAGATATGATTTCTACAACTGTGTTTTTGAAAAGGAAATGAGAAACCTCAAATTTTGAATTTGGTTAGGGTTTATGTTTGGTTTTTTAACATGCTAAATTGGATAATGTGTGATATAATGACATGTTTACTGATCAAAGTAATGAATTTTAGGTAATCATGTGGTTTTGCTATGAACAGCTAAAGCATGATAAAACAAGAGAAATTTAAAATGAATCAATAGATGAATTGTCTATCTAGGCCTATCCATGGACAACAGGGGAGATGGAAACTTTGTTTAAATTGTGTGATTTGGAGTGTCAAATTTATGTAAAGGTCAAAAGAATGAAAGTTGGTGCATATTATATGTGTGTACGAGGGAAATAGAAAAGTGAAATTTTGTGTGATTTTATGATTTTGAATGCTTAGGGTTTAATGTGGAAGCCTTAGAAATTGGAAATGATGATGGCATGTTGTGTTATATATTTGAAAAATATAAGTATGGAAGTTAAGAAATTTGTTCGACTTTTATGAGAAATCATTGAATTGGATTGGGTACGGTGTTTTGGTATAAAAAATTAGCATGTTTGATAAATAAATTATGCAAATTATGACAAATTACAAGTTCATTCGGAAATTGACTGAAAAGTTAGATTAGAGCAGCTTGGAGATTTACTAAAATGGATTCCTTGTGATGTTCTAATTGTGTTAAGAAATGCTTGAAATTTGTGTTGAATATTTTAATGAGAAATAATAGGAGTTTAATTGTGTTGTGTCATTTATTGAAATGTTGGAAATGATAGATTTTGGCTAAATTTGATAGAATTATGTTAGTCTTGATGTCTTAATGATGTAAGGATGTTTAAATGTGAATATCATTATTATAAATTAGTTTTTGATATGTGAACCATTAATTAGAGATTTTGAGAAGATTGAAATATAAATTAATCACGATGTTTTGGCATTATAATGATGTGAAAAACATTTATGATTGTTTATTAAGGTAGGTTAATGCAAGTCTAGTTAATATTTTCACATGTTTGGAATGATAGAAAATGTGGAAAGTGGATAAATGATTTTTGGGTTTTTAATGATGTTGTGATGTCTAAACTTAATTATTAAGGCGATAAAATTAAGTTTGATCATGCTTATGATTCATGTGAAATAAAATGCTTAGAATTTGGAGTAGGTTTGTGGTATGATTATATATATTCTCCCTAATTGTTAGGGTTATATGGAACTAGATTTTTCATTTGGGAAGTGATAAATTGATTTAAAACTTAAAGATTTTATATGTTGGAGTGATGCATTAGAAATAAAAGAATTAGATGTGTATGACTTGTTGGAAGCCAAATAAGAGAATTTAAAAATCAATTTTTTAGCAATTTTATCCTCATGGTAGTTGGCTATATGTTTGGTTCCTGAATTATTGGGGAATTGATAAAATTATGGGCTAGCTAATATTTAGTGATGCTAGAATTATATGAGATTGGTTGTTGATGTTTGAAGTGGTTCATTAAATGTTTATTTAGGGTATCTCAGTATATTTAAATTATGAAAAGTTGAGCAATTGATATAAATTATTGTTTTAATGTGAATAAATTGGTTAGTAGGTTATGATGACCAGATATGGGAAATGGGAATTGAAATTTGTAGTAGTGTGGAAAGTTATATGTGAAAACTTAAATTGATAAGGTAAAAATTTATTTTTAAGTTGTGATGTATTAAACATGAAATTTGAAATTTGAAAAGTAAAGGTTCTAAGTGAAGATTTTAATTGATGGCATGAATAGAAACTTATGGATTTTTATATTAATTATTGGTTGAAATATGTGGATATTAATTTGAGGTTTTAAGATGTATGTAGATATTAAATTGCCTATTAGAGTGTGAAATTAGTAATGTGAAATTATAAATTTGGGTGTGAAATTATAAATTTGGGTGTTGGATGTTAAATTTCAATATTTAAATACAGATTTAAAATAGGTTAAGAGTATGTCAAAACATGTGGTGATTTGTGAAATTATGTGTTTCATTAATTTTGTTATAAAATAAATAATGGGATGATGTATCTGGATAAATGAACATTAATTGTTATTGTTTGAGAGTTGTAGAGAAACGTTTGGAGTGATGTAAACCCTACAAAAATTTAAAAGTAAACAATAGTACATAATTAAATGAATACAAATAATTTATTGAGTACAAATACATGATAAATAAGTGAGGAAAAGAAAGTATGGTGTGAAGAAATATTGGATGAAAGAACAAAAAAATCAGGTATGGATATGAGTGATAGGGCCATATGTGTGGATAATTGGATAGAAGAAGAGGAAGGAGAACTTAACGAAAGCTTTTGAAATTGTGTATAATTTATATGTGTGGTTAATTAAATGGGGTTCTGGAATGAATTTAAACTAAAATTCTTAGTAGTGATTAAATGATAAATGTGTATCAAAACTTAAAGTTTGAAAAATAATAGAGATACATATATTATAATTATGTGTTGGATTATGAAAATGTGAAACAATGCTAAGGATATGAATTGAGATGAAAATATGGGTTTACTTAATGAAGAATGATTTTATAGAAAAATATATGCAAGTATAGGAAATTTCATTTCCTCACTTAAGTAAGTGTGCGTATTGAAATGTAATAAAAATGAATTAAACTAAGAATTTGATTGGAATGAAGTATTTTGTGAAATAAAAAAAAAATGAAGAAAAGAAAAATTATGCTAGCATGTACATATGTGTGTGATGAATTAAAAATGAGAAAATATTACTATTGATCTTCTCTCGGAAATAGAAGGGGCACTTAGAGCTGGATCATTCACAAAGAGAGAAGTACATGCAACTAGATCAAGTGGAGCAGGTAGGTGACCTATCATTGCTTATTATTTAGGTAAAATTTGCATAGGATTAATTTTTTATCTTTAAGTATGATGCAAAAAGAAATAGCATGAGTATGATGTTGTGAATGGTGGGAATCAATGAGGAAAGAAATGAATGACTGAGGAGTTGAACTAAATAAATATAGTATGACGTTTGGACTTAGACTATTGGTATGAATGTTGATAGACTGCTGCATGAATGAAGTCTTATTAATATTGCTAAATGTTATGGTTTAGTGTTTGGATGTAGACCTGGATGTTAATTTGTGGTAAGCTGTTGTTTGGATGAAGTCCTACACAATAAATAATTATATTTATATTGTAGTTTGGCGTTTAGACGTAGACTATCGATGTTAAATGTGATAGGTTGTCGTTAGGACGGAGTCAATGTTATTGCTTAGTATTATGGTATGACATTTGGACGTAGACCTGGATATTAATTTGTGATAAGCTGTTTGGACAGACTATCAATGTTAAATATGATAAGTTGTTGTTTGGACGGAGTCCTACATATTGTTGTTGAGTATTACGATCTGACATTTGAACGTAGACTTGGTGATGAGAAATTATTGTATGCGATAATTATTATTGAAATTGGAAAGTGAAGTTATATATATATATATATATATATATATATATATATATATATATATATATATATAAACTAATCAATAACATGTAAATCATAATAAATTTATTTTCATTACTTGTTATAAATTTGATTAATCCTCTGCAGCACAGTAGAAATCTATAAACATAAATTTCTTTATATACCTAAACTCTTGAATTCAGTCACGTCAATGTGTATTCATTTCTATCATCATTCATCATTCTTCCTTGGATTAATCAAATTTATAACAAGTAATGAAAATGAATTTATTATGATTTACATGTTATTGATTTGATTAGTTTATATATTCTAATTACTATATATATATATATATTCTTTCTATGATCATTTAATGTCTTATACTTAGTGATGATGTAAGGAACAGGTTAGAAATCATCCATAATGTTTAAAATGAACTGGGCATGTTTGAAGTTGTCATGTGTGGATTTTCTATTGTAGGATGTTTCTGAAGAACTGAAACGATGAAAATTAAGAGGAAATTCTGCTGATATTTTGTTAAGAGTTAAGATTGAACTATTTTTTTTAAAAAAAATCCCCAAACTTCTAAAAATATGACAATAATGGTTTAAATGTGTATTGAAATGTTATGGTTTAGTGTTTGGATGTAGACCTGGATATTAATTTATGGTAAACTGTTGTTTGGATGAAGTCCTACACAATAAATAATTATATTTATATTGTAGTCTGGTGTTTAGACGTAGACTATCAATGTTAAATATGATAAGCTGTCGTTAGGACGAAGTCAATGTTATTGCTTAGTATTATGGTTCTAGGTTATTACAAGTGAGACCTAACTTCACAAGAGTATGTAAAGCAGAAGATCAAGGTAAGGGTTGCCCCTTTACCTTTTTAATTATTTAAAATGGTTTGTAATTGTTAGTTTACATTGAAATTCATATGTGTTGTGTATAATTGCTATCATAAGAAATTATGCTGATAAGGCAACACACACACACACACACACATATAACCGTAATGACAAAACCAATAATATATCTTCCTAGGTCAATTATTGCATGAAAAAACATCAAATTAATGTTTTTTTTTCATTTTGATGTATTGATGTCATAATAAAAAAAATTATTTTGATGCATTTTCAATTGAAAAACACTTCACACCACATTACCAAACACGAGTGTTTGTTTTTACATGTGATCTCTAAAAAGCATCTATGTATTAGTTTTAGGTATCCTTCATACCTTAACTTATAAGAACAATTGTTTCATTTAATAACAGAAATAATATAATATGTATTAATTTCAATAACTTTCATTAATGTCAAGTCTTAATAGAGCATCAACCAATGTTATAGGAATCTTATAATTATAATCATTTTATAATTTTCTTTTCAAGAATTTTGTCATAAGAACTTTATTTTTACTCTATATTTATTAATCAAACATAAAATAATATTAAAGATAAAAAATACTTTTATTAATAATAAATATATTTTGCATGGACAAAATCAGTGTCACACATAACAAATTAATTGGACAAGGGCATATACATTAACAACACACACAAAATACATTGAAACCTAAGGAAATATAGTGTTTTCAATATAAATGCAGACTCTTATCATTAATTTATCTTTACATTTGCTTCTAAGATATAGGGACAACTCTTTTGCTTTTAGGGTTTATCATAGGGAGTTGGTGAGAGAGAAGATATGCTCTTTCATGGATAGGTTATGCCAACCATTAACTATCAAAATTAAACTTGCGTGCTTTATCATGGCTAGGTCATCCTAACCATTGACTTCCAAAATTAGACCCATTATAAAAAAAATAGGTTTGGTTTTTTTCATAATCTCATTAAAAAACTCCATGAAAAGAGAGGATAAAAAATAAATGCTTCAACTCATTGCACATAACCAAGACAACCACCAATACAACATACAAAGTACTTAAACTACAGAAGTTTTCCTTACAAAAGAAATTCCTAGCACTAGATCCACCTCATATGGTGTACAGTGTAAGAGCCTAATAAATCAGTGAAAAATAATTGTTGTAATAGTCTAACAAAAAACTCATCTATCAAATCAAAGGAAAATTTGTTTAATAAAATTAAGGATCCCCTTATGAATAACTGACTAAGAAGATGGAATGGATGGTCATCCCCTAAAGAAGGACCTAGTTTAAAAGGATGGATTTTGTTTTAAATCATGATAGGTTAAGGATTGATTTGTGAAATACTGGCTTTGTTTGATAATGTGGTTTGATTTGCCTTTTAAAATGCTTTTTGCTTGAAAAAACATGAAATTAATGTTTTTATGATTATTTTGATGTGCTGATATGAAAATTAAAAAAATTAAAAAAAAATCACTTTAATGCATTTTCAATTGAAAAACTCCACACCACATTACTAAACACGAGTGTTTGTTTTTGTGTTATACCTAGTTTTCAAAATGCTTTTTAAATTATTTTTCACTTGAAAAGGTATCAAATTGATGCTTATTGGCTTTTTTTTTAAAATTATTTTGATATGCTGATTTTAAAAATAAAAAATCTAAAAAATATCATTTTAATATATTTTTATCTAAATTGTTTTTTTAAAAAAATATTCTACACCACATTAATGAACATACTTAATAAATTGAGTTAGGGGTGAGTAAAAAAAACCAACAAACCGAGATAACCGAGAAAATTGAATCATGAAAAAAATTGATTAAACCGATTAAAATATTTTTTAAAAAATTAGGTTCAATTCGGTTTCATAAGCTTAAAATAAAAAAACCGAACCAAACGAGTTTAGTTAAAAATAAACAAAACCAAACCGAACCGAAAAGAACCCATTAGAAAGTAAAAAAAAACCCAAAAAACAATATAATTTTCAGTATTTAATATTAAATTAACCAAACTGAACCAAAATCGAATTAAATCGAACTAAACCGAATCAAAACCGATCAGTTGGAACTAATTTTAGTTTTTTTATATATTTTTATAAAATTTTAGTTTAATTGTTTTTATAGGTGAAAACTGAACTGAACTAAAAATAATTACTCCTAATTTAGGTAATATATAAGTTTTTTTTTTATTATTTTATTTTACGCGCGTGTGTGTCTGTGTGTCTCCCCCGTATATACGTGTGTGTATCGCCACCGGCACGACATCTTGCGTTTAACCAAACCCTATAAATCATCCACGAAACCGGAAAAAAGAAATCTCCGGAAAAACCACGACTATAGTATTAAAGAAAAGAGATGGAAGAGGAGGAAGCAGAAATATACGACGGAGTTAGAGCACAGTTCCCTCTAACATTCGGCAAACAATCAAAATCTCAAACACCTCTCGAACAAATCCATAACACCACTATCCGAAAAGCACCACCCACCTCCGCCGCCAACGCCGAAACCCAATCCTCCTCTTCTAAAGCCTGGCCCGATTCTCTCCGTCCCACACCTAAATCATCCTCCAACCCCACCCCTTCACTTGGACCGCCACCACCGCGGCCTACTGGTTCCAATTCATTCGTCGCCCATGTTTCGATTGGACCTCCTCGACCACAAGCTCGGGGTGTAGACGACGAAGATGATGGGGAGGTTATGGTGGGGCCTCCGCGGCCTCCGCCGGGACTGGCTGCTGCTGCTGCTGCTGATGATGATGATGATGATGAGGAGGAGGAGGATGGTGTGATGATTGGACCACTTCGTCCGCCGGAACCAGCGGATTCGGATGAGGAGGATTTTCTGTATCGGATTCCAACGAGTAATGAGATTGTACTTGGAGGCCACTCTAAGGTAACTCTAGTTATGTTTTGATAAAAAAATGGTGAAATTTTGCTCTTGGGATTTTAATTTGAGTGACTGTTTGTCTGTCAGGTTGTTTCAGCTCTTGCTGTAGATCATACTGGGTCTAGAGTTCTGTCTGGTAGTTATGACTATACAGTTAGAATGTACGATTTTCAAGGGATGAATTCGCGTTTACAATCATTTAGGCAGCTTGAACCATCTGAAGGCCATCAAGTTCGTAATTTGAGCTGGAGTCCTTCCGCAGACCGGTTTTTATGCGTCACTGGTTCTGCTCAAGCTAAGGTATGATTTATTTATTTCTTCATGTGGGTATCTTTGGTTATTACCATTTGATCGGAACCACGGCAAGGATTGTGGAACTCTCGTTTGTTTTTGTTTGTGTCTCAGATATTTGACCGTGATGGGCTTACACTAGGTGAGTTTGTCAAGGGGGATATGTACATTCGTGACTTGAAGAATACAAAGGGTCACATTTCTGGATTGACTTGCGGGGAGTGGCATCCTCAAGCCAAGGAGACAATTCTAACATCATCAGAGGACGGTTCACTACGTATATGGGATGTGAATGATTTCAAAAGTCAAAAGCAGGTTTGCTGTTTTTTCAAGTTGCTCAATTCTGCTACTTGAAATTATGATGAGTTCCATACAACCATTATGTTTTGGGGAACTTGGTTGCACTTCATTTGACAGTCAACGAAGCTGTTTTAGTGGCTCCTAGGTTGCTTTTTTGCATGTGCAATGGAGGGTTATAATGTTTCTGTTTCCATGTGTGCTTATGGGTTACATTAATTGTGATATATTTGAAAGTGTTATTCTCATTCAACTAGGAAATATATGAAAGAAGGTAAACTAACATTGCAGTTGTTCATTTTAACTAGGTCATTAAACCAAAGCTTGCTCGGCCTGGAAGAGTTCCAGTGACCACATGTGCTTGGGATCGTGAAGGAAAGCGCATTGCCGGCGGCATTGGAGATGGTTCTATACAGGTTTGTGTTTCTGAATTCTGGTTGTTGTCTTCTTTTTTTCATTGAACCCTCTTTCACTTCAGTTATTTCATTTTTCTTGACACACATGTTGCTTAATTTGTATTCACAGATATGGAGCCTTAAGCCTGGATGGGGAAGCAGGCCAGATGTTTTTGTTGAGAAGGGTCATTCAGATGACATCACTTGCCTCAAATTTTCAAGTGATGGACAAATTTTACTCTCAAGAAGCTCTGATTGTTCACTGAAGGTAGTGATGAAACATTCATTTAGAGAGTATTGTGTTTTCACTTCACTAATATATGTTTATTCTCGATACCCTTCTTCATATCTATATTTTCATGTGTTAGGTTTGGGATTTGCGGCAAATGAAAGAGGCCCTTAAAGTCTTTGAGAATCTTCCAAATAACTATGCTCAAACAAATATTGCATTTAGTCCTGATGAGCAGCTTTTCTTGACTGGAACATCTTTTGAAAGGGAGAGCAAAACTGGAGGTGTATTGTGCTTTTACAACCGGGCAAAACTTGAACTTGTTTCAAGAGTTGGTATTTCTCTGACTAGCAGTGTTGTGCAGTGTGCTTGGCATCCAAAGCTAAATCAGGTAACACCAAATGATATATGCTGCTTTATTCTTATTGTCAATATAGGTGGGGTCTTGGATGCACCAAGATATGATATATGCTACTTTATTCTTATTGTCACTATAAGGTGGTCTTGGATGCACCAAGACATTGCCTCTATGTTTATTTATTTATTTATTCTTGTGCAAATGAGGGATACATTAGTTTTCCTCAACCTAGGAGCATTTGTTTCGTGTAAAATATTTTACAAATGGTATTCTGGTTAAACATTTTACATGGAAAAGATTTTATGATGTTTGGTAGCAATGAAATGAAAAATATGGTGGTAATGGAATTGTGAAAAGAGGATGGTGGTGATGAGGTAGTAGTGTAGAAAGTGATGACAAAAAGAGTGGTGGTGGTATTGGTGTGGTGAAATAGTTGGACAATCGTGAATTGATTGATGTGTGTAAAGAACTTTATGAACTTAAAATATTTTTCAACAAATGAACAAAATTTATAACAAACACAGGAAAATTTAGTAAAATATTTTACGCAAAACACATACCCCTCTCAGTAGCACTTTTTTTAATACACATGCCCATCCATACAAACTGAAGCCTTGCCTACTTTGTTTGTTTAAAGATCTTTGCAACAGCTGGAGATAAAAGCCGAGGAGGAACCCACGTACTATATGATCCAACCTTCAGTGAGAGAGGAGCTCTTGTATGTGTTGCATCCGCACCTCGGAAAAAATCTTTGGATGATTTTGAGGTGCAGCCCGTCATTCACAACCCCCATGCACTACCCTTGTTTAGAGATCAGCCAAGCCGAAAGCGTCAGCGAGAGAAAACATTGAAGGATCCCCTTAAGTCCCACAAACCTGAACTTCCAATGACAGGACCAGGTTTTGGTGGAAGAGTTGGTGCTAGTAAAGGAAGCTTATTGACTCAATATCTTCTTAAGGTCATGTTTCCTGTCTAACCATTTTCTCATCGTTATTTAATTCTTAATGAAGCCAGCGGGAAAAACTGACATTTGGATTTCATTACAGCAAGGGGGAATGATCAAGGAGACATGGATGGAGGAAGACCCACGAGAAGCTATATTGAAGTATGCTGATGCTGCGGAAAAAGATCCCAAATACATTGCTCCAGCATATGCGCAAACCCAGCCTGACCCAGTTTTCGCAAAGTCGGATTCCGAGGATGAAGAAAAATGATTCAAAGTATGATGATGTGTTTCATTTGCTACTCATTTCCCTGTAATGGGATTTATAATATTTTTCCTTAGTTGTGACAATGTAATTGATTGGCATGTCTAAGGAAATTCTTTGCGCAACTTCCATCATTCTATTGATTTTCAATGCTTTTTATTTGCATGCAAGGTCAGGTCGGTCTGCCTCTACATCAACCTGAATTTTATTTCAGAAGCTGAAACACTGAAGTGAACATCAATGAATATGCAGAGGTATCGTAATTTCTCTCATGCAATGCTCATGGAAGTGATTCCATGAAATCACAACCTGGCTTCTACAAAATAGGTTTTTCATGGCTTCTACAAGTTTCTAACATAAAAATAGAGACAAAAATGGTGAGAAACCGGAAGAGGATCTGCTTTCTTTGCCCATGGTTTATGTATTTTTAGGCTATTTTTGTAGCTTTTGTATCGAATGTTCAAAATATTAGGAATTGGGTGCTTGTGGAGGCATCTGCAAAATCTAAGGCAGTCAAATATGGTTTCAACTAAGGTGATTGAACTTGTAGAATACTCTGATTCTTGAGCAGTTTATTCGTGTCTATAAGTGACCAATCAGTCTTGTATATTTGCCATATTAGATATTTTTGTAGCTTTTGTATCATATTGCATGTGTCTTCAACCGATACTACAAACAATATCAAAATGTTTCTATATTACGAAGTTCATTATTCTGTTTTCCTTGCAACTCTCAGCTAAACATCACCAATTCACGGTTGATGGCTCCAAAAGCCTTTTGTCTGTAACAGCAGTAACCGAGGCCATCATCCTGCATTGCTTAGATTATCTTAGTTACCATCTGGAAAAATTGCTCCAGGACTTGGAAATGATCAAGTTAGGAGCTCTCATGCTCAAAGCTCGACAAGCGAGAGCCTGACAGCACGGCAAACAGTTGTGTGTCTACGAAATGCTGCAAAACCCAAAAACCATTGAAAGCCAATTCGAAAATCAAGACTGCAAATCAGCTTGTGAAAACGAGTATGAACGAAAGTGGACTTTTAAGGGAATGAAAGTCTCCTTAATAAATGATCGGTCCCTGAAGGGAGAGAGAGAGGAAACAGTAAGAACATTTGGAAAGTACCATGCTTAAAGAAGTACATGCTCTCAAATCATATGAGAAAGTCTTAATGGAGGAAGTGATGCATGGACAAGATTAGAGGTTTTTATCTTCGAGTCAGCAGGTTTGTGCTGTATACCAACCTGCAAGAGAAAAAAGCAGTATTAAAACGTTCTGGATAATTCTATTTTATGGATGGTGCTTCTCGTAGCTAGCCTCCAATATCCTATTTTATTTGACTGATTAACTCGAGTTACTAACACGAAGGATTGGATAAAGCACGTTTCATACAAAATGTTCATAGTGTAGGCCACCCCAAGTCCTAACACAAACCATTCCGACCCCATCACACCTGTATACATGGAGGCCAGATCAACAGCTCCAAAACAGAGAAGTTGCTGTAAGGTCTTGTCACAGCACCTGATTGATTCTTCCTTTGACCGAACCCCTTATTCAATGGCTCCCAGTAAACTAGCATATGATACATCCCAGTCAATGGCCATTGACTGACAAGTATTTATTCCCAGTAATTTTAAGTTTGTGAGCTCTTCAACTACAAACTGACAAGGATGTTGTTACATGGAACAATATTTTTGTGAAGATGAAAAGAAACTCCATTCAGATTTATCCAAAACTGGCACCAGCCACCAACCACCAGCCCAATGCTTGGCCAACAATAGAACTTTCCACCATCACTTGATACCAGTCTCTATCTTTAAAAAAGTGAAAGGAATATATCCTTAGAAAAATAAAAAGAATATCAAATATAGGCTTTACTCATTTCAATTGACATCAGTTAAAACCAATAAACCTTGTCAACATCCAGCGGAATGATTTGAATTTGCAAGAGACTATGTTATGCGAGTCCATAACAAGTGAATTTACTATCAACTATTACTCATGCATATAAAATATAGCTCCAAGACATAATTTTGACTGATAATTTTTCCATTTTCATATTTTTGATTTGTTTCATCATCTCTTTCAAGGCAAATTGCTTAGAACATGATTCCAAACAAACCAATGATTTATTTCCTTGAAATCGCAAACAAAAAGGTAATTGGTTATGAATTTCTTCAATTTAACTATTAATTGATTCTAAACTTTGATTTTCTTGTAATTTTATTTCTGATTTCAATCAATTGACTTTGTAAAAATTGAGTTTGATCCTGTAAAATATAAATCTTCTTGATTAAGCCTAAATTAGACTTCCAAACTTAATTTTTACCAAATAAGTCCCTAAAGAAATTAATTTGATCCATTAAAAGTATAATTAAGTTCTTACACCAAATTAATTCTTAAACATAATTAAACTTTTAATTCGACCCATGATTAAATCAAATTAACCTATTAAAAATCTAATTAAGTCCCTGGATTTAATTTTTTTATACAAATTCATCCAATAATCATTTAATTTAACCTTGAATTTGCATTTTCTCTTCAGTCTTAGGTACAATAGGGTATGATTAGTATCCCAATTTTATCCAAAACTCCACCTTGATTCATTTACATATTTGAAACCTTTTCCAGTCTGTTTTTGCCTAGTTGTCAGTCTTTTTGTTCTTATTACTTTTATTTTTTATTTTTTTGAAAGGAAAAAAGTAAATTTGGGGGAAGAACCCAAAAATAGGTTATAACACTAACGTTTCTCTAGTAGAAAAAAAAATAAATCATGTGGGGGTGACCCGATCAACTTAGAGGGTCCAAAGGCAACCTAAAAGATCGCTAAGAACATAGTTTGACTAAAAAAAATCAAGATATTTTTTTTAAAAAAAATATTACGATGACAATTTATTGGATCGATCTGGGTTAACTTGTTAAATTTGCGATTTGGGTCACCATAATAATCTCATATAAAAAAAATCAAAACAAATTATGATACTTAATTTCCAAGCAACCTAATGTTAAAGGATGAAATTAAAAATTAAAAAAAAGAACATAAAAAGACCCGAGTTAAGCGGGTTAACCCGCTAAACCCATGACTTAGGTCATGTGACCTGGATAACTTCATAGAAATTAAATAAAAAAAATAACCCAAGTAAACCCGGGTTAAAATGTCAAACTTGTGCTGAGCCATGAGATTGGGATAATCTTATACAAATCAAATCGAAAAAAATTATAAAGTCTGATTCCCAATAAATTCATTTTGGAAAGATGGAATTAGAAAACAAATCAATTTTAAAAAAGGACACAATAAAACCTTTGAAGTCTATCGAGGTTAACCCACAAAATACGTGACTCAGGTTATGAGATCGAAATAACCTTATGGAAAACAAACTGAACAAATCATACAGATTAATTTCTAATCAACCAAATGTTGAAGGATGAGATTGAAAAAAAAATCAATTAAAACAAAAAACTTGAGTCAACCAGGTTGACTTGCTAAACTAGCGACATGAGTCATGAGACTAAGATAACTATATAGAAAGCAAGCCGCAACTAATCATGAAACCCAATCTATAATAAACCAAATATTAAATGATGAAATTAGAGGAAAAACCATATATTTTAATTAAAAAATCAAAGGCAAAAAATATATTTATTGCAAACAATAGTGTTTTTTGAGGTGATGCATAGTAAAAGTATAGTTATGAAACTCGGTCCGGGGGTTGACTAGGCTAAGAGGCCGAGTCCGAGGTCACATAAATTGACTTGGGTCAACTCAGGAAAATAAAAAAAAATGTTTGAGGTTTTAATATCCCATATGAAAAAGTTAAGAAATAATCCATGTGGATGTAGATTATATATGTTGTAAATAATGAAGTTTAAAAGATTATTTCAGAAAGTTTTTTATCCCATTTTTTATGTTCTTTTTTTAAGTTGAATTATTTAAACCAAAAAGATTTCTTATCTCACATTGGAAAAAAAAAAAAACACAAACATAAAGTATATATACCAGTGGGCTTCCAATCTCACACTGGAAAAATAAAAGTCTTTTCTAATATTTATATAATGAACTTTGATATATGTTAGTAACCAATAAGGAAAGGGTGGCAGGCTCGTGTGTATAAGGTTGGGCCGAGTATGATAAAAACATTTGATTGCCTCTTATGTGAGCGAGGCAACGCTTGTGCTCTCTCGACCTTATCTTTTGCCTTTATTTATAATTTGTTTTTGTCCCTCTTTTAACTAAAACCACTATTTTTTTTTGTAAATTTTTTTTGTCCTCTCTTTAACTAAAACCACTATTTTGTTTCTCTTTTTTATCCCTCCTTTTGTTCCACATAAAGAGATTCATACACATAGTTTCAAAAAATGTGATTGACTTAATTTTTCATATTGTTAAAAAATGTAATTTTTTTTTTCATATGGAAATGTTCATGGACATGCTATAGAAGTTTTTATAAGAAAAATAGAATGTTAATTAGATCAAAGATTAAAATTTTCAGTTTGTTATAAAAATATTAACATAAAAAAAATACAGGTCTTTGCTAGGTTTTTTTGAGTTGCGGGTTGGCCAGGCAGGTCAAGTAGAATTCACTAGGCTAATTGCATGCCCGATTTTTACCTTCTTCATACCTAGCTAGGACCCCGAGTCACTCGGGTCCTAGGTCAACCTATCAGGCCAGGCCGGGTCTGATAATTATGAGTAAAAAGTACTCTTTTAGTTTTGTAATAATAATAATAATAATAATAATAATAATAATAATAATAATTAGCATAAATAAAAATAAAGAAAAAAATAACTTATTGCAAAATTAAAAGTTCAAAAACCTTTTAACCCATAAACAAACTAAGCGGTTAAAAACCTAAAACTCCTTTCTCTGATTTGAACGAACGACGATACTAGCTGTTATTGCTTCTACTTGAAAGTAGTCAATAGTTTCTCTTTTGTCTGTGTGTCTTTAGGATAGCGTTTGATTACTGTCTTGAGATGGAAGAGACATAAACAGTGGAGACAAGACAAAAAATAAGACTAAGACAATTATGTTTGGTAGTGATGTACAAAATAAAGTGATTGTCTTTATATCCTGTTTGTTTATGGTGGACAAAACATAATAAAATATGAAAAAAAATTATTTTTCCTTTAATATGTATTGTTATCAAACTTATATATTTTAAAAAATTCAATATTTTTTTTACTTTAGTTTATATCGAGTGTTGAAATTAATAATATTATAATAATCCTAGTAATAAAATAAAGACTAATTTGACGATTTGATCTAGGGCTTGAATAAGCTCAAGTTTAAGAAAAAAATAAAGGAATGATTGACTTGTCTTAGCTCAATAAAAAACTCAAGTCAACTCAGGTTAAAACATGGGTCAAAAACCCATTAATTCTTTTGAAAATAAAAATAAAAATTTTAGGCCAGCTAAGTTAACCCTCTCGACCTATGATTTGAACCTTGCCTTGGGTCGACTTCCGATTCAGGTTTTAAAACTAAGATAATAATTATTTTTATCTATATGTTGACTTTGGTTAGCTCGTGTTGATCCTCTCAACCTATTACCTAAATCTTGCCTCATTTAACCTCTAAATCGGGTTTTAAAACTATAATAGTAACAACTTTTATTCTTATATTGACCTGGGTCAACCCGAGTTGACCCACTTGATCCATGACTAGGTCCCTATCCCAGGTTGACCACCAAATAAAGTTTTAAAACTATGATAATAATCACTTTTATTTTATGTTGACCCAGGTCAACTCAAGTTGATCCTCCTAACATGTGACCTGGGTTTTATCCTGAGTCGACCCTCGAGTTGGGTTTTAAAACTATGATAATAACCACTTTTGTTTTTATGTTAACTCGGGTCAATGGTCAATCCTGCTTGTGGCCCAGACCATGCCCCAGATCGACTCCCAAATCGGATTTTAAAACTATTATAATAATTATTTTATTCTTGCGTTGATTTGGGTCAACCCAATCCGTGACCCGGGCCTCGATTAGTGACCTGATATTTGCTCTGGATCGACTCCCGAGTTGGGTTTTAAAACTATAATAATAATCATTTTTATTCTTACATGTCTTCGTTGGATAATTTTGGAATTGAATGTTTTTTACAAGGATATATTATGAATGAAAAATAATAAATATTGCTTCTGGAGACTTGTCATCTTTGTAACTCATGTTTTAAAAATACAGAAATTCACTTTAAAACTGTCTCGGAGACCGATTTATTTTTATGTCTTTATTTTTCTCTCTTCAACGAAATACATTTTTGTCTCTATTATCTTTGTTTTTTTTAATCCCAAGATAATACTTGTCATCTTTGTAACTCATGTTTTGAAAATACAGAAATTCATTTCAAAACTGTTACAGAGACAAATTTATTTTTATATATTTATTTTTGTTATTTCAATGAAACACATTTATGTATTTATTATTTTTTTTTATCTCAATATAATAACCAAACACAACTTAAAAATGACAAAAAAAAAAAAAGAAGAAGAAGAGAGGAATGGAGCTATGGATGGAAGCCAAAACAGAGAGCTAGATTGCTGACCTTGAAGCTACCCATCTCCTCTCTTAAACACTCCACTGTTCTTGAACTTAAAGTACCATTAATTAATATTTTGCTATTGCTATCAGTCCCATCATTGCAATTTCTTTTTTCGATTTTTTTCTCGTCTTTCTATGTTTTTATTTTTTGGCAGGAGAAAGGTAATCAATATAACAAGATGGTTAAAAAGCATTATTCTGGCGCTATTGAGTGCTGCCCGAGGGCGATAAATCTGTAAGTTCTTAGTGATTCTGAGAGCTCAATCATTTATTCTAATAGAGCTAAAGCCCATGTGAATCTCCTTCTGGGAAATTACAGTCTAGCTCTTACAGATGGTCAGGACTCAGGAGGGAATTAAGCTCTGGCAAACCAATGTTAAGACACTGTATCGAGCTGCAAAGGCATCTCTGTCATTGAATTTGTTGGTGGAGGCAAAATCTTATAGTGAAAATGGACTGAAGCAAGACCCAAATAACGAAGCACTAAATTTGCCCAGGCAGAAAAATTTACTGAAGATGGAACAGGATAAGCGTGAGGCTGAAGTTTCAGAGGCTAACCTTGGATGTTCTTGGGTTTTAGAATGGAAAAAAGCTGCATTTGATACGGCTTTATGTATAGGCTAGCTACCTAACAATATTCTTCTTTACTTCAACTGTTTTCAGGGCCTACTTTCTTCAACTGAAGATTGGGAAGGCAATGTTTCAAGAACTTGCTGTGTTGAGGAAACCAGTACTTGATATAAATAAAATTCTTCACTGGCCACTTCTCTTTCTGTTTGTAGAGGTTATGTCCACTCTTCATTGAAGACTTTGTTTGTGAAACTGACGTGTTTTCAGCTCATCTTGCTACTGTTCTGTATGCAGTGTTCGATCGAAGACTTGTAAATCATGACTCTCTTGCTACTGTTCTGTATGCAGCATAATCCCATGTAACAAGGCTCTACTAATGTGGGTATCGATCCTGGTTCATTTCTCAACATCTTGAAGCATGTTGGATCTTTTTATGGCTGATGTAGAGGTGCGACAACACTTGCAGGAAGCTTTGCTGCATCAAGTGTTGAGTTTTTTAAAACATTTACATGCCGTAGAAACCATAAAATTAATTTTTTAGATTTATACGGAGATTATTTAAAAATCAAATGTTTTTTTCAGCTTTGAATAATTGCTTTAAAATTAGATTGTTATAAATCATAAGTCATTCAAGTGTTCGGTCTCTAAATATAATTTACACGAACTAGTAGTAAAAAATCTTCTAAATCCTTTTGAGAGAGAGAGATTGCTATGACATTAAGTACTAGTTTTTTTCTTTTGTGTTTTTCAGGTATTCTATAACTTAGTGGTTTTGTGTATTGCATAGAAAGTAAAATATATAATATTTTATTTATAGAAAAATCTGAAAACCCTATAAATAATAAAATATCAATTTGATTCCTCAATAATATATATATTATTTGATGACAATTTAAGAAATTTATTCAATCAAGTCCCAACTTGATTTTTCTACGTTTAAAATTGTAATTCTATGTTTAAATTACATTCTAGCTCTTAATTTTTAAAACTTATTTACAATCAAGTCACACTTGATTAATCGTTTCATTTTAATATCTGACCAATGGTTTTTATGTGTGTGACTCATTAGGTTCTCTAATAAGTTGATCCAAATATAAATCATAATCCTAAATAAAATAAGATTAAATAAATTAATTTAATTAATTTATTATCAAATCAACAATTAATTGATTCACATTTGAAGATCAAGTATAATATCTAGTAACCAGTCATGATCCTTAAATATTAGAAAAATCATAAGTGGTTTGACTTAATCTTTTAGTGACTTGTTTCTCAGTGTAATTATTATCCCTTCATAAACAATGTTTTAATTTAGACATTATAGCATAGAGCGTGTCTACTCTGTTAATTTATGCTTGTTCTTAACACCATAGTCATTGATTTTTTTAATAAGATTTAAAACTCTTTTCAAATCACCTTGCGTAGTGATTTACATTCAATATTATTTGAGAATAGATAGAATGCTTTTTTAATTCACCAAGGGTAATTAATTCTCTATTGATTACTCAAACACCTTCACATAGTCATGTAGTTATAGTTATATCCAATAATTTTCTTTGCGGATCATTTTTGTCCCAAGAACTTTTTCTTTACTCTAAATTCATTAATAAAATATTTAATAAATATTAAAGATAATTAAACCTTTATTAATAAATTAAATATATTTACATTAACAAAATGAACACCCTATATAACCAATCCAACAGTAACCACTCTCTTTGGTAAACACATGCTTGCTGGACACTAGAATGTCACTGATGTTTTCAGTGGTTGCTCGGTTGCAGACACATTGGCAGCCATGGTTTGCGGATTTTCTGTAGCTTGGATCTTAATTGGCCTCGACAAGTTGGCTGAGAAATTCCAATATGATGATCCTATGGATGGAGCACAACTTTATAGAGGGTGCGGGGCAAGGGGTATCATCTTCACTGCATTGTTTGCAAAGGAAACATATGTCAATGAAATTTACAGTGGGAAACCAGGGAGGCCATATGAACTGCTGATGAGAGGTGGTAGAAGGCTGTTGGCGGCACACATGGCTCGGATTTTGGTGATCACAGTATGGGTGAGCTTGACAACGGGGACATTGTTCTGGATTCTGCACAAATTCAAGCTTCTGAGGATCTTAGTGGGACGAGGAGATGGCAGGAATGGATTTGACAAGCCATGGTGGATTAGCATGTGCATATTATGATGAACATGACGCACAAGGCAAAAAGAAAATCCTTTATGATGATAAAGGTATCTTCTTCGGTTGCTTGATTTAGTTTCAAGAACAGCATTTGTCTTAATTTGTTTGCCAGTGGCATTTTCTCAGCCACTACGCCATTAAACAGTTTTACTGACGGATTAATTTCGTCGGTATAAGAAACAAAAACCGTCGGTAACATTATTACTGACGGAATCTCCGACGGAATTATTCCATCGGAGTCCTGAGCGTCGGTAATTTCGCATTCCGTCGCCATTTCTGTCGGTAAGAAAAAAAAATAATGACCGACAGAAATGCTGACTGTATTACAGACGGCTATGCGCGCCAAATTTTTTTTTTCCCGCCACCAAGTTACCGACAGAATATATCCATCTGTATGTTCAACGGTAA
Source organism: Populus simonii (assembly GCA_007827005.2). Taxonomy (NCBI): domain Eukaryota; kingdom Viridiplantae; phylum Streptophyta; class Magnoliopsida; order Malpighiales; family Salicaceae; genus Populus; species Populus simonii. Next base: position 16,485,316 of record CM017477.2, read on the forward strand.
TTACCGACGGATATTCTGTCGGTGATTGTGGCATGGAATTACCGACAGAATACTTCCGTCGGTACTTTACTATACTAAAATACCGACAGAAATATTCCTCAGTAAATCCGTCGGTATTGATTTAAAATATTTTTTTAAAAATTATTTATTAACAGTTAAAAAACATAATAATATTAAATAATATTCATCGAAATATTCATTACAAATTTAATGTTTTAAAAAACAAAATTAAACTAATTAAAATAGCGGAGGAGGAGGAGAAGGAGGAGGAGGAGGCTGGTTGTTGCTGGGATCGTACGGCAAAAAAGAAGCAGCACATGGATCATCACCCATCTTTGATCTAATCTTCATGACCATTTGATGGAGCTGAGCAGGAGAGCTCCCAATGGTTGAGACACTACCGACTGACCGTAATTTTTTGGCCATAGTGTTGGAGAGCCCGTAGACCCGATTTTTATCGGGTCCACCAGACGATCGGACCTCCATCCACAAATCCGGATCCAAATCTGGTTGGGTCAAAGGATCGTCCCCATATCTCTCTCTCAACCGGCTATTATAGGTCTCCTGATTTTTTTTTTAAAAAAATCATCATATTCAATTCAAGAAAATAATAACTTGTGAAATAAAATGATTGATCGAACATACCACAAAATGCTAAGCACGGTTGTCCACGTACTGCTGCACCCTCTTTTGGCGGTCTTGACTCCGCACGTGCGTCTCTACAAATAGCTCTATTGGATTCGGCTCACGTCCAAGAGACGTAGCCTGTAAGGAAAAAAAAGATTGCAAGTTAAATATATTTATAAGCAACAATAAATTAATTATCGATATATTTCATTTAAATTAATCTTATCATCCGCTTCGCATGTGCGCTGAACGAGACGGAGCCGCCAGTGTGTGTGGTCACCGAACCATGAATTTACCAGTTCTGGTTGACGGCTCCGGATTGTGAGCACCGTGAGAACCGCTCAGACGTCACGTGCTCAATATATGTTGCCCATATATCTCCCGAGATGAATGGCGGTTTAAATTCCTGCCAAACCGCAACCTCATTCTATCCTTCAAGACCGTTATCCCTCACATATTTTTCTCCTTTTTTTGGGTGTCATACCAAAAATCACGCAACCTACTTCTATAGTAACTGAATTTAGAACATAAAATTATAAATCAAAAATAAATATTATTTTCGATGTTACCTAGTTGCCGCGTGATTCTCCCATACTCTCCTGACAACATTGTTATCCGCGGTATCCCACTCAAATTTATTCTGTATATATAAATAATTCATTGAAAATAAAAATAGTACAAGATATAAAATTACAAAAATTATTTATTAAAAATAAACTGGAAATTAAAAATTAACACCTACCTGAAATCGCCGAAACCAAGCATCGATATGAGGTCTCCACTCAGGATGTCTGGAGACCTGACTCCATTGAAACAATGGAATCTCCATCGACGATTTCAACGCCAATGTAATTGTCCTGGCAGCCTCAATGTTTGTGAACCTGAAATTAAATAATAAAAAATTAATTAGTTGTTCATAAATTATGTTATAAGTATTAAAAAAAAAACTAATACCTAAACAAACTTACATTGAGAGGTCATCCTTCCATTGTGCCTGGTACTTACGGGTGAATTGACCCCACTGTGAAGGTACATCGCTTCTGCGCTGTGAAATCATGCTAGAAGAGGCAGTATCACACGGTTGCGCAGATGCATCGCCGTGATCAGCACCTAAGGAGATGTCCTCCTCGTTGCTAGAAGAACTAGATGCAACCGTTTGCTGATGACGTCCTGTAGATTTCATTCGACGCATCTACACAAATGTATATGAATTATTACATAAATTAACTTTGATTATTTTAAAAAAAATTCAGCAGCACCTCCCTTATACTAGAGACTACCCATAATTTTCAAACCTGCAATCTTTACAATACCCACAATCCATATAATCTCTATCAACATCATATATACAACCTAATATCTTTACCAATTCAATCATTAAAAAAATATAAATAGCACCTCCCTTATAGTAGAGACTACCCACAGTTTTCATACCTACAAATATTGATAATTACACAAATATTGCAAAATCAACTATATACAACCTAACATCTATAGAAATTCAACGTCTATATATTTTCAACTACCATCAATACAAATTCATAAATAACAATTAAAATTAATCAAAATAAGAAACAACATAACATAAATTGAACAATATCATAAAATTAAAATTAATATAAACTAATTAAATTTAATTCTATATATCAATTCACATTTATAACATAAATTCAACAATAACAATTATTCCAATACAAACAATAATATCCTAAAATTAAAATTAATATAAACTAATTTAATTTAATTTAATTCTATATTTTAATAACATTAAACAAAACATCCTAAATACAAAACAAACAATACAAAAATTAAAAAAAACAATACATTAATTCAAAACAAATTTGGGAATAAAAAATACTTACCTTAATAGTGTGTTGATTTTTAGATTTTATCTATTAACAACACACAAAACAAAGAACACCAAAAAAATGATGATAATTAAAATAAAAAAAATACAAAGATAAAGAAAAACCATTACATACCTTTTAATATGTTGAAAACGACCACCAAAACAATCAAATCTCTTCCAAAAACTAAACTCGAATGGAATGGAGAAGAAATAGAGATGAGAGCAAAGAGAAAAAATGAACCAAATGGGGGAGCGAGAGTGGTTTTATATGCCGATATTTCCGTCGGAATTACCGATGGACCATAAATGTTGTCGGTGGCATTAATTTCCGTCGGTAAATCTAACGGAAATAAATTGAAATGCACACCAAAAATTTCGAAAATACTGCCTTTTGTTTTCAATCTGTCGGTAATACCGTCAAAAATTGTGTCGCTAGCAATTCCGGTGCCTTTGACAGGCGTGCACTTCGAGATGTGTGATTTTCGTCGGTGATGTCCGTCGGTAAGTACCGTCGATAATTTCCCCATTTCGTCGGCGAACCCGTTGGAAATTGTGGCACAACTCCGTAATTGTTTGACAACTCTCTGTGAAATACCGACGGCACTAAGCCGTAGGTAGTACCGTCGGTTATTTTTCCATTCCGTCGACGAACCCGTCGGAAATTATAGCACAACTCCGTAATTTTTTGACAACTCTATGTGAAATACTAACGGCACTAGGCCATCGGTAGTATCGTCGGTGAAACAGTCAATATTTGTACAACTGCTCCCTGTATTTTTGTCTATCCTCCTGCACACTTAGAACACACACAACACAATCACAGGAGCTGACAATTAAAAAAGAATAAATATTTCATGTTCCAAAATATTACATTATAAAAATAAGGTTTTACAGCATGTTTAGTCAGAATTTTCATCTTCGTCCTTAATTGAATTGTTATCATCTGCTTCATCGCACTCTTCAATGTAGTTATCAACTTCATCATCAACATTCTCTACTGCACTAGTAGAGCTTAAAATGGCATTCAACTCCTCTGCGTCAACATCAACAAGACTATCGTCAAAAACACGAAAATTCAAATTTTCTTCTAAGTCAATCGAAGGAGCAACTCGGTATGGTTCAACCAACTCACTAGCTTGAAAGACTTCATATATCACACTTGCGTCTTCGTTCTCATCCTGAACAACCTTGACACGACCCCTGGGTTTTGTTTTTAAAACTGATAACCAATCAACTCTTGATCGATCTTTTCTAAAGGAAGGGGTGTATGTGTAATAAACTTGTTGGCATTACTTTGCGAAAACAAAGACGTCGTTTACGTTGCAGTGTCTAGCTTTTGAGTTGATTTCAACGAGATCATAGTCAGGATCTACTTTGATTCCTCTATCAATTGTGTCATACCAATAGCATTTGAATAAAAACACTCTATTCTGCTCGCTATGATATTGCAGTTCGATGACCTCTTCCAATCTATCATAGTAGTCAACTTCAAACTCACTAGAAGTCGATCCCTTAATACAAACACCGCTGTTGTATGTCTTTCTTCCATGCCCATATTCTTCAATGTGAAAGACATATCCATTGACAAAATACCCGTTATAGGACTTGTTCTTTCAGGGCCCAGGCTTAGTAAAGACAGTGAAATAGCAGCACTAACTTCCATTTGATAAACCTTGTATATTAAATATAACAACAATCAATAAACAGATATTATGTAATATATATTTACGTACAGTGAATTAAATTGCAAGAGATTATGAGTTTGTGATAGGACTTACATGTGTTCTAAATCATGTGGCAAATTGTTCATCTTGTAATTGAAAAATCTGGGATTTGGTCAGCTGTGAGTTATTGGACAGTAAGTATCGTCGATGTTGCCTGCAAGGTTGTTTCAAATTATATGAGTTTATGGTATCACAAAACATAAATAGTACACTCTTGACAAATTTTATGTCGAACATCTACTTACTTAATAAAAGATCTCAGCTCATCACAGTTAAATAAGATATAATTGTGTGCTTGTCTGAACTCTGTTTCAGACAAATATCTTCCCCTCACGACATTTTTAGGGGTGGGTCGTCCATGATTTGAGAATATTAACAAGTTCCCACTTGAAGGCACTTCACCACCATCATCATGTCGTGGAACACGGTTGATCCTCGTTCTCAAATGAGGTTCGAAATAGTATGAGATAAATGTTGAGATCTCCTCAACGATATAGGCCCACATATTGACGCCTCAGGATGTGCCTTGTTCTTAACCTTTTTTTTTTAAGATTGAACAGGTACTTGCATATATATATATATATATATATATATATATATATATATATATATATATAAAATTAATAAAAAATTATCAATAAAAAACATTTAATTATGAATTACATAGCAACTGTAATATCTAACCTCTCGAATAGATACATCCATCTATACTGGACCGGTCCTCCAACTTTTACCTCAAATGGTAAATGTACGGGTAGATGCTCCATTGAGTCAAAAAATAATGGAGGGAATATCATCTCAAGTTTGCATATTGTCTCCACGATATTCGTTTCAAGCCTCTCAATGTGATCAACATTCAACTTGCCGGAGCATATATCTCTGAAGAAATGACTGATCTCTGTTAGTGCATCCCATATCCCCTTTGACAACAAATCACGAAAAGCTAATGGGATGAGTGTTTGCATAAACACATCGCAGTCATGACTCTTCATTCCATATAATCTGCATTCCTCAGTATTAACCAGCCTTGATATGTTCGAGGCATGTCCATCGGGGAAACGCAGACTCTTAAGCCATTTGTAGACTAGTAGTTGTGCGTTTTTCTCTAACACGAAGCTTGCTCTTGGTTTTGCGACCCGTGACCCATTACAAACCAACTCCATATTTTTACGGTTACAGAACAACGCTACATCCAATCTAGCCTTGATGTTGTCCTTTGTCTTCCCCTTCACATCCATGACGGTGTTTAAAATGTTATAAAACATGTTCTTTTCAATGTGCATTATGTCAAGGCTATGCCGGAGAAGATTGGTCTTCCAATAAGGAAGCTCCCAAAATATACTTCACTTCACCCAGTTATGGGTCAAACCAAAACCAGGAAACTTCTGCTTATCTAATTGGAGACCAAACACAATGTCACCGTACTCTGAAACAACATCAAGCAATTCTTCATCGGAAAGACGCGGGAGTGCAACATCCTTTTCAACTCTGCCAACAAAGAAATCCTTCATGTTCTTTCTGTACCTGTGATTCGGCGACAAGAAGCGACGGTGACAGTAAAAAAAAGAAGCTTTACCCCCGTTTATTAGCGTGAATGCCTTATTGTTCTCCATACAGTATGGACATGCTAGCTTTCCATGCGTGCTCCAACCAGAAACCATTCCATAAGCTAGGAAATCATTGATAGTCCACATCAAAGCCGCTCTCATAACAACATTATGTTTCCTCGAGATGTCATAAGTCAAAGCTCCAGAGGACCACAACTGCATCAACTCATCAATCAACAGACGAAGACAAACATCTATATTTCGACCCGGACTGCTCGGACCTGGTATGACCATAGATAGAAACATGAACTTTGGCCTCATACACATCCCCGGTGGTAAGTTATAAACCATTAGTATGACCGGACAACAAGAATAAGGAGCAGCAAATGACCCGAACGGGTTGAATCCGTCTGTACATAACCCAAGACACATGTTCCTTGATTCAGCTGAAAAGTGAGGATGCACACTGTTAAAGTGTTTCCAGGCTTCACCTTCAGAAGGATGCACCATCACTCCATCAACCGCATGATGTGATTGGTGCCATGTCATGTGCTTAGCAGTCCTTGGTGACATGAATAACCTCTGCAGTCTAGGTGTGATTGGGAAGTATCTAAGTTTTTTATATGCCACGAGAGTCTTTCCTCTTCCAGGTTCTGGGTTTGTAACGGGAATGCCCACATGTCATGCACTCGGTCAGCTCAGCATTTTCAAGGTAGTATAACATGCAGAAGTTAGGGCACATGTCAATTTTCTGGTATCCGAAACCAAGGGGTTTCATCATGGACTTGGCAGCATAGAAGTTCTCTTTCAGCCTATTCCCTTTAGGTAAAATGCTTCTCGCCTATTCGATAATCTTGTCATAACCGGCCTCACTCAACCCGTGATCTGACTTGATGGTGAACACCTGTGCTACGGCCGATAATTTACTGTAGTTCATGCAGCCATCCTATAATGGCTCGTCAGAATCTTTCAACAGATCAAAAAACCTTGCTGCATCTGCATTAGGTTCTTCTTCTACGTTTGGAAATTATTGACATTACCTTCACTCATTCTCATTGCATCCATAACCGTATTCCTATAACGATTACTGTTCTCATTTCCAACTTCATGCATGTTGCTAGCACTAGAAGTTGACCCGACCACCCTTTCAACCATGCTCTCATTAGGAACAAATAGTTCTCCGTGTGCATACCAACACAGGTAGTCCTGCATGAACCCTTTGGTTAGAAGATGCATCGTTACAACATCTTGATGCAGAAACTTTAAATTTTTACACTTCCTGCATGGACACCTAATATCGCCATCAGTAAAATTCCTCGGGATAGATGTTGCGAAATTAATAAAATCCTGAACACCGTTACAATAATCCATCCTCCACAATCCTTGGGGTGAGTCTCGATACATCCATGCACGATCATCCATGATTTCTATTGAATCTCTATAAAACAAAAAAAATATTGGTTTCCTATGTTAAATATTCATTATCAATTATCCAACAAACTAAAAAAACACTTATGTTAAATATTCATTATCAATTATCAACTATATATCAACTATCAACATTCATACATACAAATTTATACATAAATAAATTTACAGAAATCACAACTTCGCAATAGAATTGATAACAATTAAAACAAACCCGTTAAACAAGCTATTATTTATTTCATCACAACACATATAATTCGATGTAATTCAAACAAAATTTCAACAATTTACAAATAAATATAATTTGATAAAATCTAAAACAAACTATAACAACTACAAAATTATACATTCATACAACAAGTTTCTTTAACAAAATACATATACTAAAAAAACAATAAAATTCACATTCAAAAGTTAAAACTAAAAAGGATAGATTTACTTACAAAAAATAATAAAATCCACAAGAATTAACGGATGTTGTGACCACGTACAAAAGTATAAGAAACTTGAGTGCTTGTGTTGAGAAGAGGGGAGAGTTGGGATGGGTGGTTGGCTGCAGTTTGGGAGGGGAGAGGTGGGATGGGGAAGAAAAAGGGGGAGAGGTGGGAGAAACAGAGAAAGAGAGTGTCAGCAGAGTCAATATGTACCGTCGTTTTCCGACGGATTCACCGACAGAAGTTATTCCGCCGGTGTTAGCGACGCGTAGCTAAACGGCTATCCAGTTTCGAATCCCTCGGTATTTCTGTTCGTAATTCCGCCCGAAAAAAAATCCATGTCATCACGTCGTTGCAACTTCCATAAAAAGTTTCTCACCGTCGGTGATAGCGCTGGTATTTGCCGACGGAATAATGCCGTTGGCGATACCGCCGGTATATATTGATGGAATTAGTCTGTCGGCAAATATCGACGCTATCGCCGACGGAATTATTCCATCGTTAAAAATTTCTGATGAAAAAATTTCGTCGGTAATTCCGTTGGTGTTATTCGATATTCTAGTAGTGAGCCTTGTACGGTTTAGACTAGAAACCAATGAAATAACTCAAGAAATTTGGATGGATGATGAATTCCTTTGAGAAGATGAGTGCATCGCAATCTAAAATCTGAATTTCATTGTTTAGAATCATTTATTTTCCAGGATATCTCATGTTTGAAATTGTGGAAGTCCCTGGAAATCGTCACTGATAAATTTGATAATTTCTGGTAATTAAACACCATCAAAATCCACTTCTCACTCTATCAGCACAAGGCATCAACAAGATGGTTGTAGCAAAGGATCTCAAGAATGGTCACTTTTCTCATCATTGATGTCGCTTGGGATTTTTCCCACAGCAAGTATAAACTAGCAATCCCCTGAAGACATGGCACTGTGGCGCCTCCCGATTGCAACAACTACGAAGGAATTGGAATGCTAGTCAGGCTTTCAAGTTTTAACAACCTAATATTGTTCATCTGCCCAGAGACACAACTAGCCCCGTCAAATCAATGCATGATAGGTGACTTTCCAGTTCCCGCTGCTCGGCCCCATCAATTGGATCCGCAATTGATGCCTCTCTTACTCCACTTGATACCATTATTTAAAGGCTGTTTGGTAATGTGGCTGTACGTGAGGTTCACCCACAGCCACATATATCACTATTTAGTTAAAGAAAAAATACAGGTTTATATTAGTAGGACCCACCAGAAATATAACTGTGCCGCAGGTTTTGTAGAAGCATAATTTTACTGCTTCTCCTAGGGGAGGAATCACTGAAATAGTGGAGCCATGCTCCATTGTCGCACTGTTCACGTGAATAGTTTTTTTTCTTTCAAAAAATTAGTGCAGTGAATTTTAATTCACTCGCACTATTCACGTGAACATTTTTTTGTTGTTGAAAAACTAGTGCAGTGAATTGATTTCATTCACATTGTTCACGTGAACATGAACAATAATTTTTTTTTTGTTTTTTAAAAAAACTAGTTTAGTGTGAATTAAATTTACTCATACTGTAATCTCAATTTTATTCCTGATAATATTTTACCTAATTTTATTGCACGCTCAAAAAATCATGAAAACTGTAGTTTTTATCGGATGAATTTTGTACGTAATGAAATTGTAAATAATTTAATGGAACAATAAAAAATATTTTATATAAAGTATTATTTATTTCATAATGTAATAATAATAGTAGTTAAATCTACAATATTTCAATTAAAAATCATCAATATTTTTTTATATATTTTTTAATTATTTTATAACCTCAATTTGAAAAGCATTCTTTTAACCAAACACATTAAATTTCTTTTTGTTCAACCTCAATTTCAACCACAATTTTAACCAAACATATATTTTTCCAAACCAATCTCAACTAAAAATACTTTTTATAAAAACAACTTTTTTTAAACCACAACCACAATAGTTACCACAATACCAATCTATTCCTTTTTCAATGTTTTCTTATCAACTAACAAGTATCATTATATGATTTCATGCAAAATTTCCATATCTAAATTATATCATTATTTCATGTTCACATAGCCACCCGTTAACATGAATCATGCAGACTTTTCCAAGCTAATTTCTTAACCCAAACTTACATCACCTTAATCACTTTATATAAGACTCTAATTTCCCATTATTTTTTTGTTTTTGGGGCTGTCCAAATCTGCCCCTTAATACCAATTAGTAGGGTTGTCATTGCAGCCCTGTTTTAGTATCTTGGAAATACTTTTGATCCCTAACAACTCTACACTTAAGGCTGTAACTCTAGCCCCCTCTCCCCCCTCCCCTTTTTTGGAGAGGTATTTAGCACCCCCCCCCCCTCCCTAAACATATACTTTCAAGGCTGTCACAACAGCCCCAAAGTCTCCTAAAAATTAAGTCTTTTTAATGCTACATTTCCTTTTAATTTTAGGGTTGTTTCGTTTCACACATAACCAATTTTGGCAGCCATTTCAAACAACCATAAATAACCAGACAATTTATATGGTCAAGTTGTAATTCATTATTATAAGTATAATACATCAAAATATTAACTTCATCCAACGGTGAAATTTCCAGAAACTTGGGTTTAACCGAATTGACGACCCGTGCAAGAAGCGCAACTTCTGTTCAAAGTGTTTTCTTTTTATCTCCACTGTTCAGAATCTAGATAGTATCTGGACAAACAACATATCCAAATTATAGTCTGATCCAACGGTGGATGGAAGAGAAAACAGTCGGTGACTGAGACTGTCCAGAAGCGTATTTTTCCCAGAAATTTTCCTCCTGCGACATGTCTCAAATGGAGACGGATATAGAAGATACCTCTAGTGAGAATGTACAAGACATGGAGGAGAACAACATATCTAAATATCATTATGATCCAACGGTGAAAGGTGGAGTTATAGTCGTCAGAGTTTCTGTCATCAATGTCTTCTCTCCAGCCTCTCTCTAAACTCTTTAAACCACCTAAATATCTCTCTTTTATAACTTATTGACTCTTTTTAATCACTCTAGGTTAACATTTTGGCGTAGATTTCATCAAGGAATGAGAAGAAAATATCTAAGAACCACAAGAGAGAAAATAGAATGGTATTTATAGTGCTATCTTCTTATTAATTGCACTTTACCCTCATCCCTTGTTATCAGTACATAAACCCCTAACCTTTTATTATTTGAATATTGACCTCTCTTGGTTTTACATATTTATTTTATCCCCAAAATCTTGCATTCTAGAAGCGGTAGCTTCCCGCCTCCGTCATTCGTCTTATCCTTGCCTTGCCTTGCTTATAGTATAGGATAGGATAGGCTGGCGTGATATTCAATCTATTCTGTTTCATGACTCTCTTTTCTTTCTCCTCTTCTCTTCTTGTGCTACTTCTACTCCATTTCTTTGTTCACAACATAACCAAGGCTCCCCCGCGCACCTACCTTTCTCATGCCACAAAAAATCACTCCTAGAAAGAATTAATCATTCTGGAGACGGACCTGTGGCCTCCCCACGGTGCGGTGCACTCTAAACTAAGAACAAAGAAGTGATTGAACAAAGACTGACTTCTTTTTATAAACCTTTCTAACAATTTAATACTATATTCACTTTTTATTTTATTAATTTTACCATTTTTATTTTGATTTAGATTTCTTTAATTTAATTTAAATTATTTTATTATCGGTTAAATTTTTCATATTTTAATAGCCCATAAAAATTATAACCTGGAGTTTACATGACATAACCAGATTTATGACTTGAATCGTGGTTTTATCCTGCTCTTTTAAAACACACTTGCAGTCTCTTGATTTTTTATTTTTTTGATGTTCATACATTTTTCTTCTAAGATGTGGCATAGTGCAGATCACAGAAGTAGTTCTATTCTAAAGATAACCACAAGCAGAGGCGGAACCAAGGGGTGGCAAGCAAGGGCCCGGGCCCCTGCAAAACACCCCTGTAAAATATTTTAATTTTTTTTAGTATTTAAATATGACAAGTAATGAGCTTTCTAATAATAAATTATTATTTTACTACTTATCTTTAAATTTAAATTTATCTCTCCTTGTAAGTAGAAAAGAAAACAAATAATTTTTTTTAAAATTTAATTATTTTTATTTACCGTTTCTTTGTCTTTCTTCTCTAGAGTCCTAACCAAAAAATATAATAATACAAAGCAATGCGGAAAGATTAAAACAAAGCTGCCAATTAATTCATTGTTTATCAAAACGAGGTAATTTGTGACCCAAATTTAAAATCTTTTGTTTTTTTTTTTATGTTTGTTAAGAATTTGATGAGGTTATATATATATATATATATATATATATATATATATATATAATTCTACTATTTTTTCTTTTTTTATAGATTTACTAGTTTTACCATTTTTTTTATTTCTTGTTACAGTGCATGTTGTTTTTTCTAATTAATTGGATATATTTTATGGGTTTATTTCGATTATACTTGGATTTTTTTATGTTTTGTTTTAGCAGAGTCATTAAAATTATTAATTTTTTTTCACATGTACCTTATTATCACAAGGTTCCATATACAATTAGACACGATCTTTCTAGCCAAATTGAGTTATTTGAAAAGCACATACTCATTTTTAATTCAGTGTAAGTTTTCTTTTTTAGAAACTAATAATTTTATTTTTTTATGTTAGATTTGCTTTTATAAATCAGTTTTTTTATATATAAAAAATTATACCTTGTTATATTAATTTTGACCCTTCTATCAAATAATCTCAGCTCCACCCCTGAAGATAAAGGTTGGAAGGAAGATAAAAAGCATTCAGTTTGTCGTTTAATTTCACACCTTGGGCTCTCTTTTTACTCATCCATAGTCATCGACCTACAAATTGTCACGAATCAGCATTAACTCAATTCCATATTTGCACAATATTCTCTCTTAGCCTGGCCTCACTGGTACACCAACAGTTTCTGGTTGCTGATATCTTAGCCTCCAGAATAAAATTTTAACGTCTAAAAGGTCGGATTAACACACACGCTCCGGCTCCGGCTCCGGCTCGGCTATCATCATCATGGTAGCACAAATAAGTAACACAGTTATTCATTCAACACAAACATATCCTGATCACTCATCCATGCAAAACCTCAAAATTCCATCAACCTTGCAACAACTTATGAGTACATCATCCACTCAAATCTTATTCCCTATATAAAATCATCCTTACACCTGATAAGGATGTTTTTCTTCTTCTTCTCCATATATTCCAACCGAAAAGAAGAAAAGAAGTTACAAAACATTGCGTTCCCTATAAAATAAGGCAGGCGGGCTGGGGACTTAGCCTTAGAGTTGCATATCAAGCACACACCGGAGGCAGCTGCCTTCGTGCAGCAGATCAAATGCCTCATTCATCTCCCCAAGAGTCAGTTTATGGGTGATGTACTCATCAATCTTAATTTCCTGTAAGACAAGTAGAGTGGAAAGAATAGCTCAGCTTCCTGTTTAGCTCAAGTTTTAAATGCACTGAGAAAGATACATCATAGTATGCTCGAACCTTTTTCATGTACTTGTCTACAAGCAGAGGCACCTGCGAACGGCTCTTGAAACCACCAAAAGCTGTTCCTTTCCAAACACGGCCAGTCACCAACTGGAAAGGACGAGTGCTTATCTCCTGGCCAGATGCTGCAACACCCACAATTACGGAGGTTCCCCAGCCCTAATTAAGAATATCAGGCATATCATCACAAGTGATCTCTGGATAAATACATGGTTTCGACCACCAATTCATGCATTACTTACCTTGTGACAGCACTCCAAAGCAGCCCTCATCACAGAAACATTTCCGATACACTCGAAGCTATAGTCAACCCCACCATCAGTGAGATCAATGAGATGCTGTTGAATTGGTTCATCATGCTCCTTTGGATTCACAAATTCAGTAACTCCAAAATCCTTTGCTGTTGCATTGCAGTTTACAAATGATAATTAAGTAAGACAGGGCATCCAAGCATGATGGATATTCATTTAAGCATCCTTCCTCCACGGTTCGCAAATACTGTGTTTAGAAAACTGGATAATGAACACTCCCACATTCCACATCAAAAGGTAGTTTTGATATGTAGATACAAGGTGTTAAAAAAACCAATTAATCCGGAAAAAAAAAATTAACCGAAAAACCGACTCAAGAGAAAATCAAAGAAATCAATTTAAGAACCAAGAAAATCACTCGATCCAGTTTGGTTTTGGTTTCAGAAAGTTGAAACCGACCGAACTAGATGGTTCAACCAAATTTGAATAGTAAAAAAAATAAACAGGGTATAAAATGAAACATAACCTGACTCTAAATCATTTTGTCCCTTCTCTCCTGTTCAGCCGCCTCCCCTGCTCCTCTCTCATTCTCTAATGTTCTCCTGTGATTAACACCTCCCCACCTCCTCCCGCTCTCTCTCTCTCGTTTCCCCTCTCTCGTTTACATGGGATCTTCATTTTATTATCATATAAGAGATTCAGATTTGCTGGACTAATAGATAATTCATGCAATGAGATGGAGTTGTGCAAGTCTGTGGTTAGGATTTTATAGTTCCATTTGTGTTTCCATACATGATGTTCCTCTGGAGGGAAGAAGATCAAAATGCTCTAGGACTCCCTCCTCTGATTGGTGTCTCTCATTAACAAATGATTTGCACGTTACTTATGTTGATCTACATCGGCATCTCCATCTGCTAGGTGCTGGAAGTATTGAAGATGTGCACAAAGGTTTTGGGTTTGTGAGATACAACACCCATGTTGAAGCAACTTTGGCTATTCAGATGGGAGATGCTCGAATTGTGTTGTTTCTGGTTTTTTAGTCTTTAATGCCAAAAAACCAACCCGGACCGGACCAATTTGAGGACAGAACAGTGGTTGTCACACCGGAAGAAAGAATGTAAATTTATTGCTGACCACTGAAGCATGCTAAATGGAAGGAAGAATGAAACTTTACCTCTATCAAACTTTTTTCTGTCAATATCTATGCCAATTATCCGTGAAGCTCCAGCTGCTTTTGCACCCTCCGCGACCTATCCATAAAATTAATACCGTTATTTTACAGGGATGACACAGAAATATTAATGGTTCTATTTTTCCAAGGGTGAGGTAGGGGGACCAAGCAAGATAACAACTTACTGCAAGTCCAATCGTCCCAAGTCCAAAAATAGCTACAATGGACCCTGCTTCTACTTTTGCAGTGTTCCAAACTGCTCCAAGACCTGGAGACAAGAGATGTGTGTAACTAATTACACTTGCATACATCAAGATGAATGCATGACATCATCCAAATAACCCAAACATGCACCAAAAACTACCAGCAGACTTCGACAGAAGAGGGATCGCAAACAGGAACTTTCAAATGCAACAAAAGAATCTTCCTAGAGCTCAGTGTAGTGCTTAAAAAAGTGGGGGAAAAACAAGATATACTTGCCGGTAGGAACACCGCAGCCAAGGAGGCAAACTTTCTCCAAAGGGGCTGCTGGGTCGATCTTAGCAACGCTAACATCATGCACAACTGTGTACTGGCTGAATGTTGAGGTTCCCATGAAATGGTAGATGGGTTTTCCTTTAATTGAGAATCGGGTTTTACGATCATTCATCATAACGCCAACACCAGTGGCTGCACGAACTTTTCCACAAAGGTTTGTCTTCCCTGATTTACAAAAACTTGCATTCTCGGCATTCCGCCTGGTAGCAAGGGATAACATGATCACCTGGTTGAACCTCTGTCACGCCTTCACCAACGCTTTCGACAATCCTGTGTCCAAAAAATTCATTAAACGACAACACACAAAGAGTTGAAACATGCGGGATCATCGTCATGATGATTCGTGTCATGTATGATATCATCCATACCCAGCAGCCTCGTGACCAAGAATACATGGGAAGAGACCTTCAGGATCCTACAACATCAAATAACAAACAAATTAAATAGTAATTATTATTAGATCAGGAAAAACCCCTAAACTTTGAAAAGAAAAGGAAAGGAAAATACCTTTCCACTCCAAGTGTAAGCATCAGTGTGGCAAAGAGCAGTGAAGAGAATCTTGATTCGAACCTCACCGGCCTGTGGTGGAGCCACCTGCACATCCTCTATTACCAACGGCGTGTTCGCCTCCCAAGCAACCGCAGCTTGGCAATTCCAAATCCGAAATCATAGATTACTAGGTAGTTATTATTATAGCGAAATCACAAATGCATGCATATATGTATAGAAAGAAAGAGAGTACCTTTGCAAGTGATGGGCTGTCCCTGAGTAGCCATGGATGGAGAGTGAAGTCAACAGAAGAAACCAACGAGAGAAAGAATTGAAGATTGCAAATGGTGGGAACTTCAAAGAGGACTGGGATTTATATAAGATAAGTAACTGGGATTTAAATAAAATCATAAAATGCAATAAAACACATGTGTGAAACAATTAAATATATATAAAAAAAAGATAATACTGTACCTTTAATAATATAACTCATAGAACACTAAAGAAAAGATTTGAGGTTTGAAAATGAATTGTTTGAAATGTAGTAGCGGTTGGTTTTTTAAAATATATTTTACTCGGAAATGCATTAAAATAATATTTTTAATACTTTTTAGAAATAATTTTTAACATTAGCATATTAAAAATATATAAAAAAAATAAATTTTTATTAAAAAAACACTAAAGGATAAATACAATTATTGAACTGTTGTTAGGCCATCCTGGACTGACTTTTGACTATTGACTTTGGAGGTGGTGATGGTTCAAATGCAAAACAAAACGCTGCACGAAAGTGTACCAAAGTGAAATTAAAAATGCAATACAACTCCTATCCTGCCTGCCTGTGTCTGCCGATAATGACAAGATGTGAGCACAGATTTTTCGTTTTTGAATATTCAACAGGAAAAGGACTCTCTGAAGTTTGAACTTTAGTGATCAAGAGGAGAAATGCAAATTCTAAACTACTACTAGGTAGGCCCTTCAAAGCAGAACGAATGTGACAACTCCTCTGTGCTCTCTCCAACGAAAATGAATCTCAGTTGGGTTTTAGGTATGCGAGTGCTTTTGGACTTCTGCATTCACTAGAGTACTAGGGCTTGTAATTCACATATTAATCTTTTTTTAAGGTACAAATTAGGTATGAGTTTTTTCTTATAATTTCTACTTACTAGTTTTACCGGATCAACATATCTTTTAAATCGTATTTCGAATTGAGTTTAAAATTTACAAGGAAGTACTAAACATGGAACTATAGCGTGATAAAATCTTAAGCCAATCAAAGTTCAAGAATAAATTATTTAAAGTTGTTGTTACTGTTTTGAGATGTTCATTGACAAAGTGTTCTTTCTTGGCTATTTTTAGCCCATTCAATCCAGACCTGTAATGGGTTAGTTTTGGACAGTAAAGGAATATTAAATTAGGCTTATTTAGGCCTTAAACTTGTGCATGGTCTTGGGCTACAAGGTTTCTAATGTGGTTTGAATTCATTGAAGAATTGAAGTCCATACTTTGCAAGGATTCCAAGTCCTACATGAAGTTGATGTTGATGTGGCGACATCTAAGGGGATCTTTCTCCTTGATTTTTCTTCTTCTTATTTTGCAGGTATTTCTAGCACATCAAATTGACTACTAAGAGGAGGTAATACAAGGAAGGGAATTCTAGTAATCAAAATAAAGTTTTCTAGTTGAATTCCTTCACTAAAAGTTTCGGCAAAAAAACCACTCTTGAGAGCTTAGAGATTTCATATACATGGAGGAATTCTACCATAAAGAGTTTTTTTTATTATCTTATTTTATTTATTTGATGTTGAATAATTATCTTTAATTTAGGTTTGTTCTGGCCCATTAGACATTGTTTAAGAGTTTATGTCATTATTGAACTTATGTTAGATATTGATTTCTGGTTCTAACCCATTAGCGTGCAACCTAAAAGAGGTCTATTTTAGAGTTATTTAAAAAAGACTATATAATGTTTTTTGAGCTATAAAATTTGGCTACTTGGTGATAATAAACGTGAGTTTCTTCCTATTGATTATTTGTGGTAAAACATCCTTTTTTGCAAAGATAAAGCTCGTGCATCCGACTTATAAAAAAATTAATTGGATTCGTGGCATCATTCTCATACTCTGGGTTTTTAAGCACATGGTTATTTATGGGTCCAAGTTTATTCCTATACCTTTGGTTCTTAGGTACAAGGTTACCTCTAGGTTAGAGTTGGAGGTTGCTTAACCATGCGATCAAAAGATCTGTATTAGTTGGTATCGAAGCTAGGCTCCAACTCTATTTTCCCTGTTTTTGTTTTGGTTCTTCCTAGAATTTGAGTTTTTTTTTTCGTTGTTGATTTTCTTCGCGTCTAGCACTAGGGTTTGCGTTAATTAGGGTTATCTCTGGGTCCAAGTTTTTTTTTCCAATATCTTTGGTTCTTAAGTGCATGGTTATCTCTAGAACAAGGTTTCAAACCTGATATTCAGCTTTCTTGGGTTGGTTTTCAATTTCATTGTAGGTTGTGTGACCATGAGGTTCACATCACGTCACCTATATATTTTTTTTAAAAAAATAAGAGCATATGGCAAATTATATTACCCCTTAAAAAGAAAAATAGAATTCAATTAAAAAGAAAAACAGAATTCAAGTAAGCCTGGTCACATAAGCCTAGGTTGTAAGTCCACTGTGTTTGGGCTATTTTAAGCCCATGTATGCTAGGCCAGGAAGGCAAGACCATGTGCATGAACCTCTTTTTAGGGTTTTTTGATTTATTTATTTTGTCCAATTTAGTTTTTTTCTTCTAACTTTTTCCTTCAATTTCAGTTTTTTTTGTTTTGAATTTTTTGTTTTCTTTTTTTTTTAAATAACAAAATTTTAACATTTTTTTATGATGTTTTTTTTATAGAGTTTTATTTAATTTAGTGTATAACATTTTATTTATTTAAATTTAATGTATTTTTAACCCCTTAAAATTAAAAAAACTAAATCATATTGTTATTTTTTGAAGGTTTTTTTTACTTAAAAAAACTTCTTTTTTTGTTATTAAACTTTTAAAAAACATTAGGGCTATTTTTGTTAGAATCCGAAGCATCACTCTTATTTATTTCTTTAAGAAAAAAGATTGGTTTTTGATATATAAAAAAAGTTTCATACACCTAGTTGGCATATAATTAAATGAAAATTAATTTTAAAAATAAAAAATTATTAAATCTAATGAGATCCATAACCTGATTCGCGACTTTAACAAATTAATTTTTATTATCTCGAGATTTTTTTAATTAAATATTTTTATTCAATTTAATTCTTTATTATTTTTTCTGCGGTTGCTATAAAAAAAAAAAAACACATAGAATAAACCTATATATTGAATTGTTTTCTGAAAAAAGTATCTGAAATAGTTAGTTTTTTAGAGTACGCGTCTCTTATAGGAACTCTTCCGGTTCAAAAAGCCCGGAGATAAGTCAACGGAGAAGATGATTGCTCGCTCCTACACCTCTTTGCAATGTGTAAGGCAACTTAAAAATATTTGAGAATAGCACGCAAATGATATTAAGAATAGGAAGTTAACTGGATCACAATCACAAGCTACGTTTGCAGGGCACATTATTGTCTTTTAAAAGTATATATATATATATATATATATATATATATATATATATATATATATATATATATATATATATGTATGTGAGTGTGTGTGTGTGGGGGGATTAACTCAATGGAACTTGGTTGATTAGATGAATATAAAAACAATCTGGATAATTAGTAAGAATATATTTTAACTAAATAATATTATTTTTTTAACATTGAAAAAACAACATATTGGATTAACTCGGGTCAATCAGAGTTAACCATACAAATCTGTGGCTTAGGTTATGAGACCGATACCATAAAAAAATCATAATAAATTATGAAGTTCAATTCCTAATCAACCCAATATTAAAGGATGAAATTGAAAAAAAAAATTATTAAAACTAAAGTAGCAAAAAAGAAAAAGAAACTGAGTCAACCCGAATTAATTTGTCAAATCCACAACTTGAGTTATAAAACCAAGATAACCCTACAAAAAGTAAATTGAAACAAATTATGAACTCTAATTCTCAATTATATCAATGTTAAAGAATGAAATTGAAAAAAATATATTAAAAAAGAGAAAAAAACGACCCGAGTCAACTTGTCAAACCTGTGATCTAAATCATAAGACCGAGATAATCCAATAAAAAATAAATTAAAAAAAATTATGAAACTCAATTCTTAATTAACCCAAAATTGAAAGATGAAATTGAAAATAATTCAATTAAAAAAGACTAAAAAAAAGCTAAGTCATCTCAGGTTAACTTGTCAAACTCGTAACTCGAGTCATAAGACCGGGATAACCATTAAGTCTGGGTTGGGCTTAGCCCGATCACATGAGATGGGCTTATTGGGCATGAGACTCGAGTCCATACACGCAGGTTAGGCTCAGGACCAGCCCAACCCAATTTGTTGAGGCATAAGACAGCCGAACAAGCTTTTTCTTTTTTTCAATGTATGGGTCAGACCCAAACCAGCCATGCGGGCAAGGCTTGGTCCAGCCCATCCTACATAGTCATTGTAAATCTACTTTAAAAATAATTTTAAAAATAATTTTTTTTATATAAATCCTTTTATTAAAATGATATATATATATACACACACACACACACACACACCATAACCCTCATAACCCTTTATTTTTTTAGTTTTTTCTTAGTTTAAGAATCCTAAATAAAAATTATGTATGTATGTACACGTGTAACATGTAAGGTTAATAAATTTAGCCATAAATTGAAAAAATTGATAAGTTTAGGGAGTTAATTAAACATTGAATTAGTTTAATTAATGCAATCAAGGGCTTAATTGAAGAAATATCAAAGTTCAGGGTCAATTTGGGTCAAAATTACAAGAAATTAAATTTTAGGGACCAAAGTGAATAGATTTTGATATTGTAAGGGGGTAAATCCGAAAGAATTAAAGGTTTGAAGAGTGAATTAAGGACTTAATTAATTAAATTTGAAACCAAGGACTATTTTATAAATGACGCAGAAATTCAAGGGTCTAATTGCATTGATCTAGGGGAAAAATAAAAAAAAATCAAAGATAAGGGCTTGATTGCAAGATTTCAGAACTTCAGGGGGCAAATTAAAGATGACCCCATGGCCTAAAACAACTTCGTTCCAAGCATTGTTCATTCTCTTCTCTAGAGAACAAGGGAAGCCCGTTCGGTGATGCCACTAAAAATAGCTTCAGCCAGACCCAATCCCCTCACTAACTCACCAAATCCAAGCCAAAATCACAGACCGGGTTGTCTACCACAAATCACATGGGTGTTTCAATTCCATTCATCCCCACGATGCACCTCTGACGCAAGGATAAAGTTAATCACCAACAGTCCAACAATGGCAGGAGTGTTGGTGTTTTCGCTCCACTAAACACGGAGCAAACCCAAGTAGTGGTCATCTTTATCTACAAGATTACCATCCTAAGAGAAGAGGAGTATGGCCCTATAAAAGCCAGACAAAGGGCCAGAACCAAGGACAGAGAAAAAAAACAAAGAGAACAGAAGAGAGGCAGAAAAGGAAGGAACCCAGAAAGCAAAAAAAAAAAAATAAAGAGTGGAAAAAAATAAAACAACAATAAAAATCTGTGTTGATTCGCCCATTCTAACCAGAGAAAAAAAAACGAGAGAAAATAACAAAACAAAAAGGAAATAGAGAAAAACACAGAGAGCCAGAGAAAATCCATAAAGCAAAGGAGTAACAAACCCAAAGCCAGAGAGAAAGGTAACCAGAGAGAAACAAACAAAACAAAAATGGAGGGGAAGAAAGGAGCATTGCTCAACCAACATCGCCTCACGTCTTCACGCGGGCAGGTAAGCTCTTCTTTTTCCCCGTTTTGCAATTCTAATTAGTTGTTCACTGTGCAAGCATGCATGATTTATTCACGCGGGCCCGCTGCTACAAGACTTGGTCACTAGCTTGGGTAGTGACCAATAAGCTAGATCAAGCCTGGATAAAAAAGGAAATGTTGAGACCGAGTTGGGCCTGGAACTCAGGCCTAGTTGACTTAATTTTTTGGGCTAGGGTGTATTTGGAAAACATACCCTTATGTCTTTTTTTTAACTCTTCTTTATCTTAATATCTAGTCAAATAGGTCTTTTAAGATATCAGAAAATTCTAAAAAAAATTTCAGGACCTTCTTGAATTTATTTGTAGGTCCCTCGCATGTTTTTTTATGACTTTACTTAGTATTGGGTTGTAAACTTATATTGTGAAATGTGAATCTAGTATGCGATACATTTCTTTTTTTTCTTTTTTTTCTCTAAAATAATGATAAAAAGATATGTTTTACTTTTAATTCAAAATTTTACTTGTTTATTCACCGACGCCAGTGTTAGGAATATTTGTATTCACTAATATCAAAATTAGAAATACCCTCGATGTTCACTAATGCCAGAGTTATGAATCAAAACACTAGAATTGAAAATTATTCCGAACCTCAATATTCATTGACATCAAAGTCAGGAATATCATACTTTTTTGTAATATTTACCAACACCAAGGTTGAAAGTATTTGTAGTTGAATATTTACTGGTGCTAGAGTCAAGAACATTATAAGCAGACCATTAAAAGCAAATACAACAAATCCTTAGCAATTTAAGACAAAATCATCAATGCATCCTACCTCAGGTAAGATGTTTTAAGGGTGATAGTATCTTTCCTTTTACATAATCAGTATCGTGCCATAAAATCTTTGTTGACTAGTTAGGGTTTCTAGTGACCATAAAACTAGGTGACGACTCCTTAAACCAAACATTTTTCCCCTCTAAGAGTAAGATGTCAGATATATGTTCTTTTGCCTAAAAATTTTAAAGGTCCCCGCGATGTCGGGTGCGACACTATGATTAAGATTGTAATTGAACCTTATGCTAAAGTTCATGTTGAAAAACTATTTTAAAATAAGGTTAATACCACATTGAGGCTAAATTAAAAGTGGAATCTACTCAGTTTTAAAATTAAAACTTTGCTGAAATTTATTTTCTAACATAAGCTCTTTAACATGAAACATTAGCATGATTAAAATAAATTAAAGGTGAATGAAAAATTGATCTCAAAGAATTCTTGGTTGGTATATTTTTATGAACCCCAAAAACTCTATCCTAGATAGGAAAGAAGCAAGATTTTCTTATTGTTTATATAGTGAAAATATGAAGAGTTAAAATTGAGCCTAGAGAGCACCCAAGCTTTTGGAATGAAAATGACCTATGAAAAATGAGATTTGGGCTTAAGCTACACACGCACAGTCTGGCTTGTGCTCAAGCTTCAAGTTAGGCTTTGGCTATTGGATTTAGGTTTAGTATAAAATAATATTTTAGACAACAACCTATTTTTGAGATGAGGCTTGAGTTTATAATTATTTAGCCTATAAAGAATTATTATTTTTTCAATCCATTAGTTAGTTTAACCTATGAATAAAATTTTGATCACTTACTCTTTTTCTTCATAAACTTGAATAGTTTTTCCGATATAAATTAGGTTTAATATTGTTTTAAGTTACATTTTCTTTGGTCTATGGACTTTGTAAATAATTAGCTTCGGATAATGGCATCCTAAAAGGATGACCGGGATGAATAAATAATTAGTTTCGGCTAATGGCATCCTAGGTGGATGATCGGGATGAATAAATGATTAGCTTTGACTAATAGCATCTTAAATGGATGACCGGCTTCCCTTTGGTTTGACTGCAAGTAGAGAGAAAGTTCGAAGATCAAGATTTTTTTATTTCATTTAAAATCCATCTCCTCAACATTAAATTAAAGTGGGTCTATCGATACAAGTGATAAGACCGATAATTCAGCATCCAAGACCTGGCCGATGGCTACTTCAAATTCAAGTGCCACTTACCTTAACACAACTCGGGCTAATCGACTCCCAAGCCAGGCCTAGCTAGACCTAGTGAAAGCAATCAAGCCAAAGAAACACTTATTCCTTACAAAGCAACAGCTAGAGCTGCTAATGAAATAGTAGTGGTTATGCCGGCATGCTAATGATATCCTAAGAGTATGACCAGGAGGAATAAACGATTAGCTTCGGCTAATGGCGTCCTAAGAGGATAGCTGAATTTGAGAGTTGTGAGTTAGTTTCAAGAATTGATGCGTTCATGTGTACTATGTTTTGTATACACCAAGTATATAAAAGAAATACGCTTATTATGCCTTAAACAGAGAATAACATTAATGCTTACATTAAACTATTTAATTGCTTATTATTAATTATTTATAATCCTTGTAAATATTTATAATGCAGCAGGGACATCACACCAATGAGGTACATAGGAATGCCATTACACGAGAACTTACTTTTGCATAGAATCATGTAATCACATTTTAAATCACAGTGTATTAAATGTGTATCTGTTATTCGATACTTATTTTGTGATGTCTATTAATAGTATAGGAATGCAAACTTATAATTATGTACGTATATTTGAAATGTGAACTTGTAATCATGCAAACGTAATACTATGTGTTTGTGTAAGAGTTGTTGTTAATGAAATGCTAATTGATGTTTGGCGTATGGATTGAGCCTCGATAATGAGAGGAAACTGGTTTATCAATTCCCGGAATGTTATCAAAAAAAAAAATACCATTGTTTTGGCTTGAAAAACTGGGTTGTTACATTTAACCCCTGTCTTTAATGTTGATTCATTACTTAATATTGATTCTTACCCCGAAGGCATATTACACTAGCATATGTATATATGTATCCACAATCTCATTCATTAGCCCTTATATAGGAAGGCTTGCATGCGATAATCAAGTTATGTAATATCCTTAAATTTTAAATACAGGTTTAACATAATATCAAGTCATGGTTTCTTAAAAGCTAGGGTAATTGTTTTTTAATCTCATAATCCAAAATTCATGATTACATATTTCCATTTTAAAGTCATTTAAGATTCTACAAAAATTCCAGCAGAGTCTCTCCTAAAATTGAACATTCTTAAGTGTCAACATCAACAATCAACATACACAATCAAGACTTAATCTATGGTCCAACCATCCTGGATCTTTTCCATGAGCAACACAAATTTCCTTCCATTTCACAATCCATAATCAATCACATTAAATATATTTCACAATAAATAACATAATTAAGAATATAAGAAACACTATGAAATAGTTACATGTATTTTTAATTTAATAAATAGAAATAAGTATTATGTTAAATTTCAAACCTAATAAAAGAGATTCAATAGTTAAATTACATGGATCTTAATACTAGTTTAGTTTACAATACAAACATTTGTCACAAAATTATATTAGAAAAAAGGAATTCAACCTATCAATAATTACATCATTATTAGCTAAACAAAAAGAAATACTATAAATAATTAATTGCTCAGCTTGGGTCTATGATTAACCTAAAATCAATTCATTATATAATATAAACACATAATTCAGCAATTGATACAACAAAGCATATACTAGTCCATTTTTATTTCATTAATCCAAAATCAACATTTTAAAAATAAATATTTCATCTCTTTCTACTTATCAACTTTTTGATTCCACCTAAATAATCCATAAATAACCTAGCAAGTCAGTCAACTGACGCCTCTAGCTTCGCTCTGGATAGCTTGTCAAATTAAATATCCTAGCAATCAATCAATCACATTGATTCCACTAGCTCCGCTCTGGACAGTTAGTCAATTTAAGTATCTCAACAGTCAATCAAATTGATGTCATTAGCTCTGCTCTGGATAGCTAGTCAAATAAAGTGTCTTGATAGTCAATTACATTGATATCACTAGCTTCACTCTAGATAGCTAGTTAAGTTAATCATTTCTTAGTATTAATATTTTTATAAATAAATGCATATTTTTAGAAATTTGCACTTCTAAAAACTTAAGAAATCTTTTAAGCAAAAAAATTACATACCACCTGCCTAAAGCTTGTGCTAGTCTGCTTTTCCATGCTACTCTCTTGATTTGGTAGCCTCTCTTATACGATCAGGGTCTCAAACATCATTAACATTTCAACCATTCTAAGAATTTCATTCTAATTTTTATTTAACCAATATTCTCTAACCAATAATAAGGGAATCCTTAAAATTCTATATACATGCACACTTTTTATGTTTATACTCATTATTATTGGTTCAATTGTTAAAACCCTTAATTTCAATAACAATTTTAAGAACATATAAAGCAAACTTTGGACGCCCCCCACCCCGCTTCTTTACAAGAACTTTTAACCAGACCTATCTCTTAAGGTAGCAAAAGTTCCTTTCTAAATTATATGAAATTCTCTTTTAACGTAGTCTCAAAATATATCTTTTAACACAATTCTTTACATCATTTTAAATTAAGAAAATTTAAACCCCACTTTTACTATTATGTGGCCAAAACCACCACCGAAAAGGGGATATGAATTTCTTCCAAATTTTCCTTTTAAATTCTTATTATTCAACATTAAACATTTCACTTAACACAACTCAACCCAATTTTCATAGCAACTAAGTCAACAAAGTCCATTCCTTTTTTATTTGTTCAAGCCAAGACTTCCCACCAAGGGAAACATGTAATGTTTTTTTTTTCTTTCTAATTCTCATGCGATTTAATTTCATGCCCAATAATCAAACACAATATATAACATAATCAAACATATATTCCATGTCAATTTGAATTAACAAATTCAAACCCTCCTATACACTAAGTTGATCGAATATCACACATAAAAAAGCCATAGATTTTTCTTCAAAATTTCTTTTCAACTTCACATTAGCTTTTCATTTTATACTTAACCTAACATAACTCAGTTCAAATTTCATAACAATTAAATCAACCAAATTCATTATTCTTTTATATATACACGTAGGCCGAAACTTCACACCAAATGAGAAACATGATTTTCTTCAAATTTTCCACAATTTTCATGTTACCCATTAGTTTTTCATATCTAAGAACATAATTCCAAAAGCAATTACCATTACAAACAATCCAACCTATATAACCCAACATTCCACAATATACATACAACACAATAAACTTCAAAACATACTAAATTAAATGAATCATGATAGGAGTGGTTCTTACCTTCTAATAACAAGAAATCAAGAAGAAATTGCAAGAAAAAAAAAATCCAATTTTCTTCACCTGTTGCTCTTACTCCCTCTAACTCCCAATTCCACTCTTTTCTAAGCTTAAACTCCTTTTTAAACTTTGCAAATCTTCTCTTAATTCATCAAAAACTCTTTTTAATTCATTAATCCACTTCTGATACTGAACTTAATTAGCCCATCATTATGAAATAATTAGGCTTATGTTGTAGATGGATCATGACTCTTTTACACAGATTAAATTGATTAATGTTTAATCAACATTTGTTGAAGATGATGAATTTAAGTTAGGAGACTATTGAGGCACCTTTATCCATTTGACTTTAAAGGATGAATAGATTCATTTTGATAATGATGAACTTAGTGGAAATGACTATCTATTGGAATACCTAGTTAATGACTTTATCTTTACAAGATCAACATCTTTATTTTTATGTTAATGATGAATATCATGTTTGATTCATGCTTTATTTTGTATTAAAACATTTACTTTCTTATTATTTTAGTATTTTATTTGCGTTAAATTACTTTTTAAGTTAAAGTTGTCTTTAATCTTAACTCTTGGTTATTTAAGAATGTTTTTAGATACCGGTTTTTGTATTATATAATTTAAAATTAATTTATCTTTATATTGAATTAGATCAAAGCATTCAAGATTATAGATGCTCTAGGCACTGTGTTGAAAAGGGGATTAAATGATACAAAAGTTGTATCTATTGTCATGTAAATGTTTAATTTCCTCACTATAATCCTCTCGAACAATCAGGACACAGCATTTATTCACATGCATTTCCAGTAACTTCACAGCACTTTGTCCATTATTATTCCACTCATAACTACACATTGCCCACTTTTCTTCCCTCCACAGACCTCTGATCCAAACACAAACTACATTACCAATTCTAATCTTCCTCCTAACATTTGATTCAAACATGTGTTCAGTGAAATCACACGCACTTCACTTTACTCTAAATTGCCACGCATCATTGCTTGAATCGGAACTCAGACACGTTATAGAAGAAAAAAATTGTTTCAAGCTGAGCACCACCAATTTCGTTTCCATCATCAGCTAACATTGATAAAGAGCCCAAGCCTAAGAGAGCTAGCACCCATTGAAGAGGGCAACTTGAAGTAACTATTAAACAATAATTCATTTGGTCAATAAAGAAAATATTCAATTGAAAGAACGAAAATGTTCTTTTTTTTTTCTTTTTGTATAAGCAGAGAAGAAGAGGGTAGAATTAAAAGGAAAACATGCAGACTTGTATTAGTACGCTACTGGGGCACAATATTTCACATTTTAGCACATAAATTGTTATACATTTCCACAATTTGATGGTGAGAAGAAATCAGTAAGTGTAGAACTCCAGAAGTTAGTCACACCTGCTTCAAATCAGGCCCGGAGACGCGCACCAAATGTTGAACTTTTGCCTCGTATACAATGGTGAGCTTTCTGGTCCAATGGAAGCAAACATTGCAGAACCTAAGAAAATGCACGAATATTGATTGAACAAATTCTGAAATTGGGATGCATTGTATGAGAAAGTTGAAATAAGGTACAAGTTAATACCATCAGGCTGAGCTGCGCAGATTGCACAAAGGGGAAACATGGGGGTTTAACCTTCTAGAGCATATGTCTGGACCTGCAATCCATATGAAAACGATAAAACAAAAATAAGAACTGAGGGGCAAGGAAATAGCAGGGAAAGGAACCAATGGACATAAACATTCTAAGGCACCAGACAAACCACCAACTTTGCATTGAGTGAAGTCACTTGTATCATTTATTCTACAGAAAAACACTTGAGAAACCAAGGCTAGCTCAATAGGCACTAACAATATCATCCAAATAGAACTAGTTGACCTAGCACATTGTCCACTGCATGGCAACCCTTGTTCCTATTTCCATGAGGTAAACAATAATGTCCGAGCAAGACACCATGAACCACCCAGATCTTTTTGGAAAAGCTCAACCAGCTACCTAAACCCAATCCCAATTTGCATTAAAATGATGTCTAATGGTAAAAACTTCAAATTAGTCGTT
Source organism: Populus simonii (assembly GCA_007827005.2). NCBI lineage: Eukaryota > Viridiplantae > Streptophyta > Magnoliopsida > Malpighiales > Salicaceae > Populus > Populus simonii. The sequence goes on from CM017477.2 coordinate 16,514,073, forward strand.
TGATACTTGATAGACCAGATATCATAGCAAATCTCAGAGCTGCTGAAAATGAGTGCACGGGAAAAAAAATAAGGCAAAATGCTCCAAAGGATAGATAACCCCTAGTTAATTTCCATGATTAACAGATTTCTTTTACATCCTTTTTTCCCTTTTTACATTTGACATGACATAAAAGTGCTTTCTTTTTATTCGATGTGCAACTGCACTAGTGCTCGTTTCTGTGATCCAGATAAGATTTATAAATGGAAGCATGCATAAAATAAGGGAACTGAACACTGGCATCTTCTAATCAATAAAAGAAAATAAAGCAACCTTTCATTTTATTCTACCTCAGTCAAGTTCTCTTCAGGAAAGTGATTTGGTCTGGTACAATTAACACCATGGACACCATCATACTTGAGGACTCTAAGTTTCCCTTCCTGTAGTTTACCGAAAACTGTTATGCAGTTCAAAAGTATAGATTAATAAGATGAACATGATCAGAGAAAGGTGCACACCTTGGTTCCATAGACAAGACCTCCTCCGGCAAAGGGATGAAAACAAGCAACATTGACCTCATCCTCTGCGCTAGGAAGCACTCTCACAAGTTCCATATCCGAAACTCTGTAAACCTAATTGACAGAAACAGAGGACTAGAGTTGCAAGACTGACATGCCGAATTCCAGAGACAGTTACAGTATGAAATATGGGTAGGATATAAACCCTTGCTGCTAAACATAATAAGTTCACTATTTATGTTTTTTCCAAATAATATTTCTTTTCCAGAATAACCATCATTTCAATAATAGTGACAATTGCAACCGTGACTCTGGGTATTAATTGGGAAGTATATAACCCATTGGCCATAACATCTTTGCACATTTACGCTCAAAGAAACCTTTTTCCAGTAGTACAAACTCCAAGTTTCCGTCTAGTATTAGCACAATCACCTGCAGACTTTTCTATTCAAAATTCATTCCTTCATCGATCATATAAAAAAACTATCTCACTCAATTCACTGTCAACACATCACAAACTATGTTGGCTAGAGCAACAATTTTCTGCTTCATAGGAAAGCCACCTCAATTAATTCCACTCTTGCCAGTGCAACAATTGTGAAAGCATGACAACGTTAGCAAATAAAGCAGAGAGATGGATTGTTTTTACATGAATGAAGCATAAATCCATACGGAAAAGGACACCTTATCACAAAATAACAATCACCCAACAGAAAATTCTCAAGTAAAAGGGAATCAAGAATAAGGACAAAAGGCAGGGAAAGAAAATGAACTTTATACCTCCAGAACTGTATAAATAGGTGTTGTCGTTTCCCCATCAATGACAATGCTTTTTAGAAGGGAGCCATGACGTCGACCATAAGCCAGTAAAATGTGCTCCGACATTGGTGAGAACTGCACATGGCATCATATACAAAGCACAGTAATATCAACCAACAAGGAAATGTTAATAAACAAGCAAAACATCTATGACCTTCACCATCTACACCAACATAATTAGAAATCCATACAAATAAGATAGACATATTCAAACTGGTATTTAGAAGGGAAAAAAAAGTATACCAGGACCAGATATTCTAGTATTTGCAACTTAAGTATCTTAAAAATATTATATCTGAATCGCAACATCTATATCTCAGAGCATCATGTCCGAAGGGTTCTCTTTCTTCCTTTATCAGGAAAAAAAAAAAGAGCAATTGAGGATCTCAGAAGTCTAGAACACTAAATGAGTCCTCTTAGGGATTCCAGACCCAAAGAAACTAATGACAACAATGACAAAAAGGATGTTGCCATAAATAATAGACCATGAATTACAGTTCAAAAGCCCTTTTGTTACCAGTTTAGCCAAATGCACTTAACACCACAAGGAAGAGCACACAATGAATTACAATTCAAAAGTCCTCCTTTTGTTGCCAGTTTAGCCAAATGTGCTTAATACCACAAAGAATAGCATCAGCATATCCTTTACAAGCTAAATGCAATTGAATGTTGAGAATTCACATGAAAAATGGAGGGAGAACTAACAAGCAGTCACCCAGCAGAGTACAGGTAAGTTTTGACCTTATTATGCTAACTATATGATAACCCATCAATAGGCCAAAAGATTTTGCATCTCAATGCAAAGACAAAGGCCTGCTTGTAATAGAAGTAGACCGGTAAATATGAAAACAAATACATCATACATGTTCCTTTCATCTATGTAAAAGATCACTGACCTGGATTGAAGTCAAACAATGAGCAGCTCTAATTGCACGTGACACAAGCACTGAACCAAAGCTGTATAAACAGAAAAGCCACTTTGATAGATAAGACAATCATTCATCTGGATTAAAGAACAAGAAAGAATCAAGTGCATTGTAAAAGTTGGATAGAATTTTACGTTGCCTCCTCCAGGGAATAAATGCGAAGCTCGTACACTACTTGGTGTGCTGATATTGGGTGTCTAGTAGGGGAAGTAGCAGCCCCAGCATCTTGATGGACTAGCGTTTGTAAACCGGGATCAGCTTCCATATGGGGCAGCATACAAGCAACACAGGCAGCTAAATATCTTCCGCATGGTGAAAAATGAGCGCCCATTTCACTGAAAAAACAATAGCAGCCAGAGAGACACAAAGTGAACATTGAAAGGTCAGCCAAAATATATTAATAAAATGCAAATCCAAAAGATGACCAAGCTGTCCACTATGACTTAAGAAAAAATTTAAGAAGTGATGTGGTTATAATATAGAGTTCACTGAACATAAAGCAGCAATAAAAACGCCTCATCCTTGCTGGAGCAAGCAAAGAATATACTAAAAAATCAACAAATTAATACTTTCTTTTTGGTCAAAAGAATTTAAATTCTATCATGCTGATTAATTAAGTAAACACCAAATTTGATAGGAAAAAGAAAAATTACAGCCTCCAGCATACCTACAAAGGACGGCATGAGGTATGGTTAAGCGACATTTGTCAGCATTGAGTGGAGCGCAAGGATGTTTTATGTCATGAGACCACACTCTAAGCTTTACAGTGCATGGTAACTCTGCAGCAGCTGCAGCAGCTGCAGCTTCCAATGACGTGGCAATCTCAGACTGGATTCTATTAAATATGGGCTGATTATCACTACCTTCATGTCGCATATTAATGGGAGCCATACTTTCCCCGGATTCAGGCACAAAGAACCGGGAGCGTGAAATGCGAGGCCGAGAGCCAGATCTCCCAGAGACCCCGGAGATGCTGGTGCTGCCAGGCATTGCCAAAGAAGCTACTGCAGCTTCCACATTCTGAGTAGATAGATAAGATGTCATCGAGGAAGGACCAATATACTGGGCTGAACGTTCACGACTACCACTACTAAGAGGAACTGTCGAGGGTCCACCAGCTTGGCTCTGACCCATTAACCATCCCTGCAAAAAGGGTAACTCCCACCACGTGGAGTCTCTAGAGGGTAGAATCTGCTGAAGTTGCCCAAAATCAGTGGACTGCTGCCTAATTGAAGTATTTGCAGGTACTCCATCCATTGCACTATTACCAACACCAAGCGTCTCTAGATGAGCTGATTTTCCTTGAGGGTTCCCCCCTACAGGCGGCATTTCATCAGTCTCCATCGCGTCTTCTCTGGTGTTAGAAACTCCACCTCCCATTCCAGAAGGGAAAGAATTATTTACTATACCTTCTGCACTGGTATATGAACTAGAAGGGACTGCAGGAAATGTCTCCATGGGAGACACTAAGGGAACATATCTGTCTGTTGCATTTGTATCCATTTGAAGCTGCATTGAAGTAGAGGACTCCACTTGCATTGTACTTGAAGTGACAAGTCTATTAGCATCTATTCTACTATCATCTAAAGAAAATGAAGGCACGAACAAGAAAGGCAAGGACACAAGTGGTAGTTCAGAAGCCAAGCTAACACAATCACCAGACTGACCATTTGTGACAAAAACAGCAGGAGGAGGATATGTCAGGTAACCTGGAGATGTTGCCCGTGTCATAGAAGAATCTGAAGAGTCAAGATCATTGACCTGCATATCAGTCCAAAAATGTAATCTACATGATAGAATGAGTAAGTAATCAAATAAATGACCTTTGGGTTATTCACCTCAGCAGTCAAGAGAAATGGAGCACCATGCGGGTGAAAATGCACTGCTCGAAGAGAGCGCCTAGTCTTCAATACAATAGTTGGCGAAGACGCCTCCCCTCTCTTATTGTAGTGCCATATGTACAACTGACACATGAGATTAAATGCCAATGCTATGTTAAACTATATATTCAATGCAACACATGCCTTTCAAGTAATGAGAAGAAAAAAGTTTGTGTAAGTTGAGCAAAATTAAAGTAATATTCAATACCTTGTGACCTGATGCAACAGCAAGCAATTCTCCTTCTGCATGGAAAGCAATGGAAGCAATAGGACGATCTGTGAGGGGAAACAAATTCACCAGGTCATACACGCTCAACAACTACAGAAAAAGAAAACTGCATAAAAATAATCAATGTGTAGAACTGAACTTACAGAAATCACGGGATCCTATACACTCTGATGTGTTTGCATCCCATAAGCGAACTTCATGATCCAAGCTTCCACTTGCAAGAATTTCTGGATGCAGTGGGTGGAACCTGACCTATAAAATTAGGGTCTTTAATATGGAAAAGATAACTTAAAGGTTGTTCATTTTCAAGAACAGGCACTTGATTTGAGCTGAAAAGCAGGGTTAATAGCTTTAAATGGGGAGAAAAGGAAAGAGAAGGGAGATCAACAACAAAACTGTGATTGTACATGAAAGATAATGGGAAATGGTTGTAAAACAGAAAGGAAAGGGAAGCAGTCGCCCTTGAGAAAATGCAGTTTTTGTAATTGATAAATTGTAGACAGGTAGACTGCTATAGTACTAAATGAGTATACCGCAGAAAGATAGTTCTAATGCCCTAACCGAAAAAATCAGCATGTTCACTGAATATATTCTATTCCCATTACTTTTTAGGAAGACATCTCAGTGGAGCATGATTAAAAAAAGAAAGTGTTAGAATTTAAAAATTTAAAATTTGAGTCTATGCCAAATAATTGCGTCAAATTTATCCATTATCCATTTATACGTAGCTGGCCAGAATTACAAAAGATCAAGAAAATTAGCGATCCTTGCAAAAAACCAAATTCCAACCTACCACCCAAGGCGTCCTCCGATGACCCATCAACACCTTTAAGCAGATTCCAGTTTGGCAATCGATTATCTTCACTGTGTGATCACCACTGCATAAAAAGAGAGAGAGAGAAGTGAGTACAACTTCCAGTTGGTGCAGGCATGACCAGGAAAAGACCAGAGTAGGAGGACTTGCTGCGTAGAAGCGAGTGTTTTTCCATCAGGACTAAATGCTGCTGCTATAGTCGACCTCGGAGGAGGCACCAGTGGGCAATACTGCGCCGATAGATGCCGCAACGACTCAGCCTCAGCCCTAAAACATGAGCAAACAAACTCAGAACACGAAGCAAGCAGCCCACAAAGAGAGCTTAAAAGCAGCGCAATTACCATGAAATAAGACCGCGTTTCGCATCTCTAGCTGGTTCAGTTTTCGGCACGGATGAAGAATTATAATTCCATTGCGAAGCTTCTCCCCACCGCCTTTTTGGCGTGTGTTTAGTTCTAGGACAAATCTCTCTCTGCACTAACAAACACAAGGCGTTTCTACCACTGAAACATATAAGAAAAAATCAGAACCAAAATATAATCAATTTTCAGTAAATTCTAGCTAGCTCTCTCGTAAAGAGTCAAAATTAACGACTCGTTATGAATCTGTGAATAGAAATAAGAGTTTGTTAATCAGAAATTAAACCTAAGAAGAGGAGGATTGAGGGGAGGATTTCGATCCAGCGGCAAGGAAACTGGGGTCATTTCCTTGTTTGCACAATGAAGGGTTCACATGGAGAAGGGATTTCGAATGAAGCAGCTGCAATGGTGTTGAGGAGAAACCCTAATTCATTGATTGATAGATTTGAATTTGAATTTGCTGTGGAGGGGTGAAAGAGGGAGGGAGGGAGGGTAATGTTATGAGTGTTGGATTTTATTTTTGGACATAACCTAGTAAGAGAGGAGAGAGGAGGGAGGTGACTAATCTATGGCCTCAGAGAGAGATGTTAAAATAACAGAAAAATCTTACAGATCCCCGTTGAAACTTGAAACTACTACTACTTATTAAAGTGTCTGTAAGGAGTTACGACAACTTCATATTGGATGTCCTAATTCAGGGATAACTAGCTCCCTAACGGAGGATGGATGCTTTCTATCCACTATCTCACTCTTGATATTAGTTAGGATTCAGAGCTTAAAAGCTGTAATAAATAAAATTTTGATTTGGTACAAATACCAAATTCATAGTAAATTTTGTTTTTTAAAATATTTTTTATTTAAAAATATGTTAAAATAATTTTTTTTCATCTCAAAACAATCTAAAAGCATTTAAAAAAATTAATTTGAAGCAAAACAAATAAAAAAATTTTAAATTTTTTTCAAAGCACTTTTGAAATGTAAAAACAAACTGATTCTAAAACTTTTCGTGAAGTTATTGTGTATCTATTCGCATGTTACTATTCACTATAATAGTATAATTACTATGTTGCCTCTTTATCATTTAATCTTTTAACTTGGCTTCGGGATGGGGTGGTCTTTTCACCATGACTTAAATGTTTTTTTGTTAATTGTGCGGGGTTAGGATAGTAATTTTGTTTCTAAAGGCATGATAAAATTACTCATTTAACCCTAGAATAAAATAATTAGATGCCTACTCTTCAAAGGTATTTTTTTTTTTTTTTAGAATAGTGTGATTACTTTGATACCATTAAAGACAACCAATTAAACTCTCATTTAAGGGCTTTTTTGTCATTTTACTTTGCTTTTAATGTAAATTTTAAGGGTGCTAAGAAAAAAACATGTCGGCGCATGCACCAATGTGTGGATGGCCCTCGTGTCGTTCTGGCGGCGCGTGATGGGCTATCCAACCACCAAACACCGCAATATGGTGTAACTTTTGGAAGGTCTCAGCGTCCCTAACCCGATGAGGCAACGCGTGTTCCACAATTCACGGCGGTATGGCACTAGCGACCATTTTGTTTCCTCTTCTTCTCTCTCTCCCCACCTAGATTTTCATGTCAACCCCTTCAAAATTCAAGAACAGGCCTTTAGTTTGTTGGTTCTTCATATTTGATCCCTTTTTCTTTTTATTATAATTTTTCTTATCTTGAATAATCTATAAAATTAGTGTCTTTTTTAATTTCACCCCTATATGTTTTAATCTTTTTGCTGTTTTTTTTTCTTTTGCAAGTTTTTTATCAATATTTTTTCAACGATTTTGTCCTTTAAAATTAAATTGGACAATATTTAAGCTTAATGATTAAACTTAGATCCATGATTTAACAAGTTGTAGGTTTTTTAGATTAGATCAAGTTTAGGATGTTCATCTGGGTTTGCTTGGTTTTTCCTTCTTTCTTTTAAGTTGATGTTTTCTAAATTTTTTTAATTTTATTTTTTTTATGGTTTTCCTTCAATTAGGTTAGCATTGAGTTGTTTGATAATCATAATAAGCTCAGATGTAGTTCTTTTTATCTTTTTTTCATTGCTTGTTCTGTCAATTTATTTATTATTGTTGTTTTTTTATATTATTTAAATTATCACTTGAACCAATAACTTGAAACTTGAAATTTTTGTAGCTTATCACCTTTTAAACATAAAATTTTTTTGTTCGACCCGCAACAAATTGCAAGCAACATATCTAGTACACAACTAATTGTAATTGTCAGAGAGAGAGATGGTTCACTTTATAACATAAAGCACTCTGAATTGAAGCAATTTTTTTTGTTTATATACCAAAATAGAATAGAACAAGAAAAACCAATATAAAAGAATAAAACAAGAAACACCAATATAAAAAACAAAACCAGTACGTGGCGTTGTTACACCTGAGAATGATCTACAAATCTATATGGTCACAAGTTTCCAGTCGATATACTGGGTTTGGGAAAAGAAATAAATTTCTGATGTGAATGAAGAGGCAAGTCGAAGACAGGACCCTTTACCAAACACAAAGCATACTTAGATTTGTAGAAATATAATTTTTTACAAGAATGTAAATGGAATATGAATAAGATAGAATCTTACTTAAATTTGTATTAGAAATCATTATATGAGATATTGGTTACAGAGGAGATATTGGTTACAAAAAAGTGTTTTGAGAGAATTTTTTGTTTTTCCCAAAATGTGTTTTGCCTTCTATGGCTCAAAGGATCTCCTTTTATAATGGAGTTGCCATGGAAGAGGCTAAAATGCCTTTTTGGAAAGCTTTTTGGAAAGCCTGAAGATTCCTTTTGAATTGTTGTAGTAAGCATGTGCTCTTGTTTTTAATGATTAAGAGACAACAATTTGAAAATTGCTCATGTTTTTTGTAGGGTTTTCTTGTGTTGTCTTCTTATCATTGACAACTGATCTCTTTTTTTGTAGCATCAAGTAATATTGTAGAAAAAGACCTAAAACAATGGGTCTACAAATGGAAAGGGGCTCAAAACAGATGAGCCTAAAAGACATTGAAAATGGACTCAAAACAAGTGAGACTAAATACTTTTTTTTTAAAGGATTTTATAGAGATGGCAGGATGCCATAGCAATTATCTTCATTTTCATCACCTAAAGGAGTATATGATTCTGAGGATGATAAGGTTGAAGAAGAAATCAGAAATTCTCTTTTTTCGTTGTCCAGAAGTTGTTTCATGACTTCAAAAATATTCTTCTTTGGACTTGGCAGTTGCCAAGAGTGCTGAGGCATGGGTCTTTTGGGCAAGGAAAAAGGATTGGGACTGATCTTATAGAGGTGGTGGTTCTTTGATACCATGTCTGTTGTTTGAGGAAAGTCATAACATTACAGTAGATTCAGAGCTTTTATTTTCTACCGTAAAAGAGTCTCACCATTTAACTTCGTATTTTCTAATCAAAATTGTATGGGTATTTTGATCATTGTAGTCAAAGTACCATGAGCATACCTATGACATAAAGAATTTGGAACAGAACATAAGTATTGGGGGAAATTTATTTTCCTTCTCTATGCCTCTAAAATTCTGTTTGAAAAGTTTGTAGCCTTTTTCAACCACAGGGTGTGGGTGAAGAAGTTCAGTGATGCAACCAAAGTAATCCCATCATTGACGGAACCAGTTTGGCAGTTTTGTAGTATTGATCGAGGTATCAAAATAAAATAACCATGAATGGCTTCCTTTGGAGTTTTGGAGAAAAAAGGCATTAAACCATGCTTATTGGCAGTCCCAATAGGAATAGGTTTGGGAATGGTTATGTAGTTTAGTTTGGAAGTTGATAGGAAAACAGATTTCATAATGGAGAGGTTATTTCCAATCAGTTGAATGTAGGACATGTTTGATGATACCAGTGGAATAAACTAGTTCAGTATGATGTTGTTTGAGGTAAAAATGTTTAAATTTTACTGAACCCGTGATTTCAAGGATGGTTATGCAGTAAGCATGGGTTTTTGTAGTATCCCAGGGTTTGAAATACCATCACGGAGGAAAGATTTTTGTAGCTGTGATTATAGGATCAAGATGGTAAAAACCATCTTTAATAATTAAAACATTTTAAAAATTAGTTTTGATAAAATATTCAGATTTAGGTTTTGGAGATGTTTTAATGAAATTGTTTTGGAAGAATGAAAGATTTGTAAGTAGAGGTTTTTAGGAAGAAGACTCTGCTTGGGATTTTGAAATCAGTTTAGAAGTTTTACCTGATTAAGAGGATTCATCCTCTTGGGAGGACTTCTGGCTGAGAGTTTGTAAAGCAAGAAGTAATTCTTGAGATTTGGATAGAATTTCTACCAAATTTTGTACTTTCTCATTTTGTATTGCTGGAGGATTTGTTGTTTTTTCTTCAGCAATGACTGTATCGTACCAAGAAGTTATTGGTTTTGTAGAAGATATGGCAGAAGCCATAAGTTTTGAAGTGCTTTAGGTTTTTTGTGGTTTGTAGTAGATGCTGCCTAAGGGGCTTCGCCTTTATCTTTGAACTTAGAAGGCATCAAGACCTGTTTTGGAGAAATTCACGAGTTAGAAAGTCAGGAATGAAATTTGTATCTCCTTTTATATATTCAATATCAAAATAAAAAATACTTAAAATAGCTTGCCATAGGGCAAAAATATATTTTGAAGCAATATTTTAAACATCTTTTTGTAAAAAAATTTTAGCAGATTTGCAATCAATAAGTAAAAGAAATTTCTAGTTTAATAAGTCACTTTGAAATTTTGTAATACATAGAACAATTGAAAGAATTTCTTTTTTGATAGTAGAGTAATTCTTTTGATAGTCATTTCAATGGGCAAATGTAAATTGAAGAATTTGTTTGGAATTTTGAACTTGTTTGAGAATACTCTTATACCTTAAATTGGATGCATCTCTTGGACTTGCTTCTTATCCTGACGAACAAGAGTGGTATGTTCATCAGACCATGAGACTGGGTTTTTCCTTAGTCTATCATGAAGGGGTTTTGCAAGTCTACTAATATTAGGATAAAAATCTAAAACATAATTCAGACCTCCTAGGAACCTTTATAACTAAGGTTTATCAAGGATTTTATCAGGGAATTTATTAGCAAAGGTAAGGGATCTCTTAATAGGTGTGATAATACCTTGACAAATATAATGACCAAGAAAACAAACATGAGTTTGGAATAGAGAAATCTTTGATTTGGAAACAACTAAACCATTTTGTTTTACAACATGAAAAAATGTGTGTAAGTATTTAAAGTGTTGTTCTAATGATGTTGAAAAAATAAGAAGACCATCAATGTAAACGATGCAAAACTTGGAATGTGCATTAAATATGTCATTCATTATTCTTTGAAACTCAAATAGTGCATTTTTAAAACCAAATGGCATAACGTTCCATTCATACTAACCAAATGGGATTGTGAATGCAGTTTTGTAACGATCCTTAGAATGAATCTGGATTTGTCAAAAACCCAATTTCATATCAAACTTTGAAAATATAAAAGCAGAATGTAATTTTTGTAATAAATCTTTTTTATTTGAAATTGGATATCTGATCCATTTCAGGGCCTTATTTAGTGGTTTTATAGTTGATCACAAGTCTAGGTGTGCCTCTTTCTATTTCAAAGTTTTTGTTAACATAGAATGCGACACACGACCAAGGTGATCTGGACTTCTGGATAAGACCTTTTGACTCAAGATCTTGGATTTCAAGTCTAAAATGTTGTTCTAATTCAGCATTTATTTGGATTGGTCTCGCCTTTGTAGGTATTTGTTTCTCAAAAAAGTTATCTTCATAGGGAAGATCAACAACATGTTTTCTTTTCCAAAAAGCATTTGGCAGATCAGAACAAATTTCATGCTCGATTTTATTTTGAAAATCTGAAATTCTTTTTTGTAAAACAGAATTTTGTAATTAGTGTTCAATTCTTTGTAAAGAAACATCTTTTTTAAATCATGTAAATGAAATTGTTTTCCATGAATCAAGGCATTGATATGATATTTATATATAGAACATGCTTTGATTAAATTTAGATTTCTGGTTTTGATTTTTCTTAAAAAAGGAAAACAAGTCGCACACCATTAATTTTTGAAATTATGCAATCATGTTTAGTCTTGTAAGGGGTAATTATGTTGATGAAAGGAGTTCCAAGAATAATGGTATGATTTATATCATTTGTAACAACAAAGAAAATTTTAAGATAAAAATCATTATTAAGAATGGATGCTTGTGCTTTTCCTAAAAGATGAAGTTTGGAATTGTTTGCTGCAGAAAGTCTTTCAGAATTAGTCTGAAAAAATCTCTTAAACACTACTTCTTTGATACAATTCAAATCAGCACCTGTATCAAATAAGGCAATAGTTTCTAGTTTGTAATCTTCAGAGAAAACTAGAGTAATTTTTATCAAAAACTTTTTTGAAGTAATTTGTGTTAAAACATTTAAAAAATCTTCAGAAATATGTTCAATGTTTGATAATGCATGATCTAATGCATGGGTCTCAAGGGTTTAATCTTCATATTCTGGTTCAGAATCTGTCTGACTTTCAATCTTAGACATGAGATATTGTAATATGACAGAGTTTTTCTGTTGGGCTTGTCTAAGCATTTGTAGTTCAGTCTTAAGGATCTTAATTTCTAACTGTAATTGTAGGATAATGGCTATAGGTTTGGACTTTTTTTTTTTCTTGTTGAGGGTTTTTGTAAAGTCATATGTATTGGTATTAATTATAGGTAGAATGAAATGGTTTTGGGTAGGCTAGGGCGTCTCAGGTTTATTGAAATTATTCAACAGTTTATCTAGATAGGATTTTTGTAGTTGGGGATCATTCAATATTTTGATGGCTTTAAGGATGAATTCTTGGTCTCTGGTTAAGACATTGAATTTTTTTGAGTGGGATGAGGTCTCGAAATCAGAACAATTAGTTGTTAATTCATCAACTTGGAAAGTTTCTTCAGAAGTCTCTAAAGGGTTTGACTCAGTATCAGAAGATTAAATGAATAGGTTTTGGATTTGGTTAATTGTCTTTTCATCTATTTGGAGCTCATGTAGTTTTGTGTTCACTTTGCAGAATCGGGACGTATGACTTTTCTGGCCATATTTGTAATAGGTAATGTATTTTAAGTTAAGCTTTGGTTTTGGCCTGGACTATGAAGGTTTGTAGGCTTTTGTAAATTTTCTTTGGGTTTCTTTGTAGTAAGGTTGTTCTGGTTTGGAGGAGAAACATTTTATGTGGGTTGATCTCTTGTAATATGGTTTATTAAGCTTTAGATGTGGTTTAGACTTGGAACAGTTTCCACTACAAACGGGTTCTTGTACAGACAAGTCAAACTCTTGGCAGAAGCTTCCTAGTTCCTGTCTGGTTCGCTTCATTTCCCACTTTAAGTGTTTTTAGAGCTTGAGGTCTTGGCATATCTTAAGACCTTCCTTTTAGGTAAAGCTGACTAACTCACCATATGTTAATTGATCATAAAGGATGATTTTTTGATGCAAAAGTATCTTTGATTTTGTTTTGAATTTTTTCTTTTAAAAGGATAGGCAAACCTACAAGGAATTTGTCTTTCCAAAAAGGCTGGTTTGAGTCTTTACAGAGCATAACTCGGGTGAGGAAAGTGTTTTTATACCATTGAAAATCACTAAGCTTCTTGCATCTAAGATTTGAAAGGAGTTCAACACCTTTTTCTTTTAGATGAGAAGGATCTCCTACAAAATATAAAGAGAAGGTTAAGATGAGAGTTGAAACAACATCTTGAATGGTATTTCCAGAGAAGTCAAGGATAAGTGTTTGTTCTTTAGTCATTTGGATGGAATTTAGGATTTGAAGATGTTCGGCTTCGATGAGATGATAATCCCACCATCCTTTTCACTGGTTAGAAAAACCAGTTATAAGAAGTTTGGCTATGGCTTTATTAGGAGTACCGGTCTGGATTTTTTTTTGCATTGGCTGTCATTGTCATTTGTTAAAGGGTGTTTAGGATGTGATATTCTGACATTCCATCTAGATGTCATTCACAGAGAGAGGAGACATTGTATTTGTGTTGGTTGATAATGGTAGGTTTATTTTGAATGGATATGTCTGGGGCAGTAAGGGATTTAGGGCTTCTCCAGAGGAGTTTACTAATCTCAGGATTTTCTTTTTGGAAAATATCGTCATCTGAAGTTTGAACTTGATATGTTTAGTTATTCTGAATGGTGTTTATTTGGTTTGTGGAGGTTGAAGGATTGTTATTGACTTGAGGGGTGTTAGGCACAATTAGAGTTGAGGTCTTAATTTGGTAAATATGGTCTTTTATGGCTTTAAAAAATCACTTTTGCTTTAGAGTTGTGTTTGGCTTGTTTTGGTGACTTGGTACAGTTTGAAAACTGAGTTTTTTAGTCTGAGGTCTGTAGACTTTGTAGTCTCAACAAGGTTGGTGATTGTCTTTTGGATCTGTTTTTTTTTTTAATCTTGGTTAGCTGTTTGCTTATGGTATTGAGGTTGATATTGGTAAAGTTGTTTTGGTGAATAATATGTTTGGTGTTTATAATCACATCTTCACTAAGCATTTTATAAGGAGCAACTTTAATTGTTTGGTCTTTGTGAGGGATTTTGAGGTTCCATAGGAGTGGATGATATGACCGGACTAAAGGACCACTGGCAAGTTCCCAAACATGAGTTTTATTTCTAAATGTAATGGGACATGCATGTTTTGTTGATGCGAATAGATATGTAATATGATGTGAATATGCATAATATAACTCAAACCAATCAAAAAATAGGATCTGAACTTTATATAATGTAATGAAATCATAAAAACACTTTTGTATCTCATGTCTTTGTTGTAAAAAGGTTTCGAAAAACCAAGCTCTTTTTTCTGAGTTATGGTTGCTATAAAAATCATTTTTGAAATAGGTTTTGTTAATAATAAATTCTTTTTCTGAAGTTAAAACATTCAACTTATTTTGGATGTTTTCTGTGATTGAAGAAAAGGTTGGAGAGGATTGCTGTTCAGGGTTTGTATATTAAGGTTCGGGTATATTTGCAGTGTAATCTATATTTTGGAAGCTGGTGCTAAGTATATAGGAGGTTGATTTTCTGGGTGGATTCATTTGGTATGGTATGTTTATGACATAAGGGATTTTGGAGATTCTTCCTAGATTTATAATGTTGGATAAGGAAGATTCATCCAAAAACCAAGAACTAGTTGAATGTCGATGGAAAGACAATTTGACTTTTCCATCTATATACTGGGTTATCTCTTTAATTTGAACATTTGATTTTGGTAATTGTTGTGGTTCTTGTTATGTTGCACCTTCGAGGATCCAATCTTCTGGAAGGGTTACATCTTTCTACTGGATGGCTCTAGGAACTACTGTGTTTGATTTGGAAAGGTCAATTTGGAGTAGTAAGGTTTCACCTCTTTGTGCCTAGAATTTGTGTTTGTTGGCAAAAGGCTGAGAACATAGCTTTATAATGGATTTTGAAGATTAAGGCCACTGGGATTGATCCTTCAAGCATATAGTAATTGTGGGTTTTTATCTGTAGGATCATGCTTTGTAAAATATTTCGGTCTTTAAGGATATAGTAAGGTTTAAGTAACAATCAAAGGAAACTGGCCTACTGTATAGGCTAGATTCGATAGAACTCAATAAAGAGTCTTTGAAGTTTTAGAATCTAGCATCTCTAAGTACTGCTAGAATTGAAGTATTAAGACCTTCTTTGGTAAGGGTTTGATCCCAACTTGTACTAGTCCAATATGGATGTATTTGTAGTTGTGGTCTTGATGTTTTTGTAGGGATTTTTTTTATAAAGGAGTTGGATGGTTTCAAAAGGTTTTATAAACTAAATATCTTTTTCTTCAGTTTTGATTGTGAAATCTGTTTTGAAAAGATCAAATTTGGAATTTTGATAAATTTTTGTTTTTGAAACTTTTGGGATTTTCCAATCATCAATGCTTTTTGTAAAATCTTCAATTGTAATTTCTTCACTATTGATAATTCTTTTGCTTTCAGAAGATTCAGAGGTAGAGGAAGCTAAAACGAGACTTATTATCATTTAGTAGTGTTCACCTATACTTCTAATGTCTCTCGCGCCCCCCCCCCCCCTCCAATATATCAAAATATATATATTGATAACTAGAAAGGAGACCTAGTAATTTTCAATGCTTCGAACTGAATATTACGTTCGCTTTATTTGATAACAAGAAGAGACTGGAGTAATTTTCTTCAGCTTAGATGCATCATCTCTTATCCATCTTTCTTTGTGACTAGTTATGTACCTCGTGCTTTTATTGTGGGATGGATAAATTTTTTTGAAGAAAACAAATGTTGTTCAATCGATAAAAACACGTTTTAAAAAAAATCAAAGTTGAATAATAAAACACAAAAAAAATTAGTAAAAAAAAAACCATGTTAGCTCATGCTAATCCATTAAGCCTGTGACCTGAGTCATTTGACCATAAACAATAAATTAAAAAAAAAAACCTTAAAACCTAATTTTCAACTAACCTAATGTTAAAGGATTAAATTGAAAACAAAAGTCAAACATACGAAAGGCAAAACAATATAACAATTATAAGTCAAAACAAAACCTGAGGCTGTTTGAGCCAACTTGCCAAACCTTCAGGTCAGGTTATGAGATCGGGATAATCCGACAAAAAGTAAAATGAAGCAAATCACGAAACTTGATTTTTTTTATATAAAAAAAAAACTAATGTTGAATGTAGAACCATGAGATGGAAAGGATTAAAAAAATAGCAATTATAAGTCAAAAAAAGCTTGAGTCCATCTGGATCAACCCATCAAACCCACGGGTCAGGTCATGAGATCGACATTATCTTATAGTGAAAGGAAAACAAAGAGAATTACGAAACCTAAGTTTTTTAGAAAACCAATGTCAAATCATTAGATAAAGACCAATTCTCAATAAATTAAATATTAAAAAAAATAACACAAAAGGATCCAAAAGAAAGAATAATTATTAAAAGGAAAAAAAGATGTGAACCATCTAGGTTAACCCACCAAACCTAAAACTCAAGTCATGAAATCGAAATAACCCTATAAAAATAAAAATGAAAAAAAACCATGAAGCCTATTAAAAAAAATATCAAGTATTGAGATTCAAAAAGAAAATAAGTCTAAAAAAAAGATGAGAATCCATGTCAGCTTAAAAAACTCATCACCTGGGCCATTTGATTGGAAGTACCAAATCCAAAAAAACCACAAATCCCTGATTTAAAAAAATCAAATGTTAAGAGGTGAAACTAAAAAAAGAAAAAGAATTCAAAAGAAAAAATAGCAACTAAAAGAATAAGGATAAACTTTGAAAGAAAAAAAATGTGAAAGTAGATAATCTCATATTAAAGGGTTAAATTGAAAAGAAAAATTAATTTTACTAAATAATTAAAAGAAAAAAATCATCAAAAGAATAAGAGCTAAATTTTAAAAAATCAATAAATTAAAAATTTTGATTAAAGAATAAAATTGAAAACAATTGAAATTTTTAAAAAGAGGCAAGACGAAAATGAAGAAAAAAAAGAATTAAGATCAAATTTGAAAAATAAAAAAAATAAACAATTTAATATATTAAATGATGCAATTGAAAAAATTAAAAAAGAATGAAGATACCTAAATATACCTAACCAAGCAAACTATCTTGAAAATTAAAATTTTAAGTGCTAATATTAAGGGAGGAAAGAAAAGAAAAAAAAAGAGAGGACCTTGTGGGGCAAACAAATAACACGATGAAAGTAATTTTTTGACCGTCATATGAAGTTGCACGAGCCACCAATTACTAACATGCCTATAACTAAAAACACCCATATAAAAATATAAAATTACCCTTAAACCAATCCTAAATCAATTTTGAGATAAAGATTAATTTTGTGATTTTGTTATGCTAAGAATAATGATAATACAAAAATACTCTCAGAGCAAACCTTAATTAATTATGACATAGAGGATAAACTAGTAATTATACTATGTAAAAAAACATAAAATCTCATAAAGTTATTGACAACTAAATATCTATGTACTTTTTTAAGGGTAATAAAGGTATTTCATGAATAAAAATACAATTGTACCTCCATTAAAAGCGAGAATGACAGTTATGAAAAAGACTGTTTTACACTTGAGTTTAATATTCTAATCCTCTTTAGTGCTACAGTGAATATCCCCAAATACCCTATATATCGTTGGTAAATTTTACATGAATTAACTCTCATCTTTCTTTCTTTCTTTTTATATCATCATCAACTCTTCGTCCAATCCACATCCCTTCTGACAAGCAGAACCTAAATCATGGTACCAGGTTGACAAAATCCCACCTGTTAAACCCGCGACATTACCAGGTTCTTCTCCTTTGAACTGTGGTTTCACGAGGCTTCGATTGTTCTTGCACGCACATGTCTGGACCCAAAAATCACAGCCATCAAAGCTGAGACAAAGCTAGCCCAAGCGCCTATTCATGATATAGATGGTCCATAGAAAGACCAGGAACATAGAGCACGGAACCAGTGAGGAAAGCAAAACAAAAATTTTCACCTGCAGCTGCCAAGAAAGATCACTGCTCGATCAGAAAGACATTTGTACCATAGCATGAGAGTACAAAGGCCATTATACAGGGCATCATCTATTTCTTAAACATACTCTTGCTCAAAACATCTAAATAATTCACATATGCAAGAGAAAAAAAGCTACAAGGAATGGAGATTTACAAGGCTCAAAAATTGGAAAGGGGCACCGGGATGCCACCATTTACAAATCTACGAACAAATAACAAATTGGGGAAAACAAATACTATTGCACATGAAGGTTTGGGCTGCAATACTGGTTTTGTATCCTTCTTGATCAGACACTCTTCTAACGCTGTATGTTCTTGGATCGGCTTGGTCCCCATATACGGATGGTATGGTCGTCACTAGCTGAAGCCAGCATTTGATGCCTTTTAGGGTTCCAGCAGACACAGTTCACTGTCATTAAATGGCCAGACAAAACCTCGATTGGCCTTGAGTTCCGCCGATTCCAGATGTAAACCTGCTAAGAAGTAACAACATAATTTCAGACTAAATTTACTTCACTAAATAACAGCAGACCAGAAATCAACAAACAGGTTAGTGATGCTTCCATCTGCTTAACATCAGAATGTGAATCTGCATGCTATGAGGATATAAATGAGAAAGACAAAATAAATCACCCCTATAAGATAAAAACAAATATAATCACTTGTAATATGCATGGACATGGATTATTTGTTTCACAAAAAGCTTAGGCCATGGAGAAAAAGGCCATACCTGTGAATTCTCGCTACCACTGGCAATGAATGAGCTATCCAATCCTCCAAAGCAGGATCTTATCACATACTTGTGTTGCTGGTGGCCTATATATTTCAATGGTTTCTTCCATTTTCCCGCAACATCCCACAAATGGATCTCTTGGCTATTAAGATTGACAATAAAGAACTTGCTATCAGCGGAAACTGAAAGGGAAGTAATTGGTTGCTCTTCTGGGATGACCTGTTCAGCATTTGTCCTGACATTTAATATCCGAATTTCTAAATCTGACATTACACTGATCAGATTTTCCCCATCTGGTGTGACAGCAAGATCCAAAACCTTAGGCATCCTTGTGCCCCTCCATGCTTTTATCTCGTTGCCATCACAGTCCCACATGCAGATGCCTTTTTCAGGGTCAGAACTGCCACACACAAATCGCTTTGAGTCGGGAAACCAAGCACATGAACTGACAACGAAGCCATGATCCCCAAAAGTATGCTTGCATGTACCTGTTTCCACATCCCACAACTTGAGAACTTCCACATTTCCACACGTTAGCAACTTTGTATCATCAGGGCTCCATGCTACAAAGGATACTGGGGTTAGATGGCTTCTTAGCATGTGTTTAAATGACAGCCTCCCATCTTCCAGTACCTGGCATGAGAATTGCAAAATTAAATGACAGCCTCCCACTTTCAAATGGGTATGCATCTTCATTTTTCACCCAGAAGAACTTGTAAATAAAGTTCGAAGCACAAACTCAAAATCAACTCAATGCAGCACACACATGTAAATATAAAGCTTTAGATTAATATAATATATGAACATTGAGGGACTTCACAAAACTGTAATTGAATAGTCATGACAAGGTCAATGAATAGAGCAAGATACTATTTCCACTAAAGGCAACTACTTAGCTGGGACCTATTCAGACTTTCTTAGAAACTAACTCTCACACAATTTAATATAGTGCATAGAAACAGTAATCAAATCCTAGTAGCTGTAAGGCCTATGGTAAAGCTTAAAATTTAAGATCCCAACATTGTGAAATTATCATATTTATTGCAACAATACTCAATTCTCTTGTTTTCTAAAATTTTCAATTATCTAAATCAGCAAAACAATGGGGCAAAATCTTTCATTTAGCTCCACATAAATAACATTATGTTAGTCGCTATCAGCTGGCCCTTGCATATTTTTAGAAGAGCTTATTATTTCAGTAATCAACTATTCCACTTGAAATATAATTGTTCTTTTTAAAGGCAATTCCATGATACCAACATCAGCAAGCAATTGAAATATTTTGTATTATCATATAGTAAAATTCATTTAAGCTCCTCTGAGAGACTAGGACATCAAGTCTAAATTTCCAAAAAAGTCATAGCTAGCCTAATAACTTAGTGCATAATTTATCTCAAATACAAATCACTCCGTCCAGTACTACTTTGTACATCAAGAGCTGGAAATTTAAATTAATCTAAAACAAGTGAATATAAAAGTATCAGCTATCACTAACTTTCAAACTCAACTAACAACAACAGCAAGGAACTTAATGTCTGCTGGTCCTCAAAGTTAACCACCCATACATAGCTTTTGAACATTTCCTTTTTCCTCTTTTTTTCTTTCACCGTTCCAAATGAAAAATTTCCTGGAAAAATCGAGATGTGGAACCTTGAATAATGATTACCCGCACACAACTCCCTGTGTTTTTCATCCCCCCAAAAAAAATCTCCCTAAGTTGCAAAATAGCAGAATACAGCTCCTCGCACATTGCCAACCACAATAACAATTTGTCATACCAATTCTCGAAGACAGACTTGGATCAAGAAAGTAATACCCTATTTTGTCTGACTCTTGTGATAAGCAAGCCCACAGGATAAAGCATCAAAGAGTACCTTCCATATGATGGCTGTGCAGTCACTTGAAGAAGAAGCTAAGTACTCCCCATTATTAGAGAATTGAACAAACCAAACTTCATTCTCATGCTCAGTCAACGTCTGCAAAACACAGACAACAAGTGTGCATATGTTGTTCCGTTAAATATGAAAAATGCTATTTGCAGGTTCGTTCAAATGACAATCTCACCAAGACAGATAATCTGGTGCTCTCAGGTCAATTCTAAAATTAGTTTTTGTTTAGTCTCAAGCTCAGTTGCTCTGCAACAGTTATTTTCAAACATTTAATAAGGGTATGCATAAGAATAAATAAATAAACATTTGCAGGTTGATAAGAAAAAACCAAAGGCCAATAGAGAGGAGGTAGATCTCATGACAAGCTTAATAACATAACTCATCTGCTTCCCCGACAATCCTAAAACTAGCTTTCATTTGTATGGTTTATTCCAGCAAAATTCTTACTCTGTTTCTACCCAAAAGGATCTCGCTCAGTTCTTTCTACCGCAAACAATGCTAAAAGAGTACACTTCATGAATTTTGTGGACCATGAGGAAGGCAACAGAGAACTAGGTTCAATTTATATGTATGCATGACTGCGCACAGAGTAGCTAAAAGTTGTAACCTTGCATCACAAGTTCCATGTGGCTTTCTCATATATTCTAAAACTAACTTTCAGTTATCCAGCTTCTCTTAACAAGATTCTTACTCTATAATTCAATATAAAGACAGCTAGATAAGCACCAAGCGAGTCTCAAAAGCAACAATGTTCAAAAAAGAATTGCATTTTCATTCCTGCATCTCTAAAACAGAAGTACGAAGATGAAACAATGTTATCCTTCATCGTTTCACAGAATTTTTCATGAACGTTATGCTGCCATCCTCAATAGGGTTAAGACATTAAATAGTGTTATATTATCATGCTGTAAGTTGAAAGTGACTTGTCCATTATTCTTTCGTTATAATGTGTATTTAGCATCAACATTGCCAACTTACAAGTTTTTGGACTTTGTACCAACATAAGCCATCTGAATGCTCAATGAAGAAATAATGAGTAATCTTAATGCACACAAGTATTCAGCATTTAAGAGCATCCAATAAGTTAAAGCAATTAGCATTTCCATGTTCTATACAGAAAGTCAATTATTTTTAGTTTTGCTTCTTTTTAACATTTTTAAGCAGTAATAATTTAAAAGGCAGTAAGAAGCACACCTGGATGGTCTCTGTGGGAAACTGGTCTCTTGAGCAGTTATGGTCCTCATAAAGTGAAATTGGCTCAACTGAATTGTGATAATCACATGAATCAATTTGGGCTGTAATAGCAGTTTCAACCAGATGTTCTAACCTTCTTTCAGGCAGCACAGTTGGTGGAGGAAGCAATGTTCCCAACTCTGCGAGCAGGTTTTTCCGCTGGCCGTGGATGACATTGTCATCTGCCTTACTCAATTCCATCTCCTTCAAGCAAATTATACTATAAGCAAGATTATGGACATTCTCCTTGCCCATTCGTAATGCAGGAACCTGGTTCCGCAAAACAGAAAGAGCTAAAGAATCATCGCCACCAATTAAATATTCTAACAAACACTGCTTAAACACCAGAAACAACACCGATGCTCTCGTTTCATCCGCCAACTCTTGAATAGCACAAAGGGTATTTATGCAGCCATCCCAATCTCCTTCCAATATTTGTGATTCCAGCAACTCAAGATTCATAGATTTGTATGAAACCCCAGATTCCGATTCAAGACAAGAACCTGACTTTCTATAACCCAAAGAATAAAGGCTTTGAATTATAACCCTTACAAATTCATGCTGCTTTATCAAACCTTTTGAGCCGATTGTTGTAGGTGAATTCTCCATTTCCGGGCAAACTCTACAAATGTTTGACCAGTTCTCTCACTGCATGTGGTCAGATAGTGATCGAATAATCCTACTTCCCTGAGAAACGAGTGGGTATCCGTGAGTGTTCAGCTTCATAAAAACAGCTAATTAATTATACGCTAGCTGTTGCAATCCAACTATCCTTGACGACCTTAACACAAGCAACCAAAGATTTCATTTACCAAATACTCCAAAAGTCCAGAAACTTAACGGAAATAATCGTCAGTCCCCAAAAATCAGAAGCTTTAATTTTATTTTTTTAAGAAAAAAAACAGAGAAGGTAAAGAAAGAGAGAAAAACTGAAACATTTATTGGTTCCCAGAAACTCAAAATCTTGAATTGGATTAAAAATAAATAAAAACCTTCAAGCTGATTCCATACACCCACATGTCCTGTTACTAAAAAAAAACCCTGAGATACCTTTACCTCGTACTAAAAATCAGCACCAGAGTTTCATTACCAATAAGCGAAAGTTCAAATTGATTATTCGACGAAATAACATACACACAAACCTTAAAAAACACTAACACCAAACCTACTAATTGGAAAGTACAGCGAAAGAAAAAGATGGCACGAGAACTTTTAAGCGCAGACAGTTAAAAAAGGGAGAAATAGGAAATGATGCGAGGAGAAGAGACAGAGAGACGAGACAAGAGAGATGACCAGGAATGGGCCAGACAAGAAAGGTACGGAGATTCTCTGAGCAGTGACAAGGCTGTTGTTGTCGGAGTAGGAGTGGTGGTGGTCCGTGAAGAGAGGATTGATTTTGAATTACAGGGAGAAGTAGCGATTTAGTGCGCAATTGGGCTTTTCAGAATACATGATTAAAAATTGGAAGCCGTGATGCAGATCGATCACATTGACACCACCATCACGAGACCATTTGTCCTGTCGTTTGGTAAAGCGGTGCCGTTTATAGATCCTTCTTTTCTTACTGCTCGCGGTAGTTTTTCCTCCCCTGCTTGCAACACTTCTAATATATTCGTTGTAATTTTTTTATTTTTTTTTAGTTTAACGTAGGTATCCGGGCTAGCTTGCACGAATCTCGACTAATCCTATGGGTCCTGAAGTTAACGACCATGTAAGCTTCTAGTGGCCATCATATGAGCAACCACAGGGCTTGAATCTAAGACTACAGAGAGAGCAAACCTCTTGATCCCAAACTCTTACCACTGGGCCACCATCTAGATAGTTTCGTTGTAATTTTTCTTGTTGCATTCATTTAGGAATCGAATAAAAATCCAATATTTAAATAAACATGAATGATATTAAATAATTACAATTACTTAATACCAAACTTGATATTGATATATTCATCTTGAACTGGGTATTCAATGAAGGTTATCTCGATCTCTACCCATGCTAGAAAAATACATCATAGCTTAAAAATATATATATTTTTTATCTTGTTCAATTTTTAGTTTTAGAATTATTAGAGGGTCTTCAAGTTTTAAATTGAGTTATTGATATTTTTATGATGTTTTAGACAAAAATAAATTAAATATTAAATATTTGGATCCAAATATCTCGTAACCTGGTTTTCTGGTCACTAAAGATAGTTGAAATTGTTGTAGTGGATGACATGTCATCTACCTTAATCTTATTATTAAAAAAATTAAACCATGCAAGCAGGCTTGGTAGTGTAGGCCTATGACCACCTGACATCTATTGGCCCTCTTTGTTTTTTTATTTTACTTTTTTATATATATTTTAAAAGAAAATTCATTTTATAAAAATAATTACAATGATGTTTCAAAAATCATTTAATTTTGCTATAAATTTTAAATAAGATTAGGGATTTTTGTAGTTATATTTGTAATTTTTTTAATAATTGGATATGAAATTAATATGCATAATATTTAAAAACAAATTACACGTCGATATTCAGCGAGAATGAAATACATATATTTTTTATTTTTATATTATTTTCTTGAATTAATTATTCTTATATTTTTTATACAATCATATAAAAATAATCAAGATATTATTTATTTATTGAAAATTGGTTCACATGGTTATTTTATATTAAAAAAAATACATAATTTAACCGAGCACTATTTACCTATTCTAAGCATTTATTTGTACAAATGGCAACCCTTCGGTAAATGGCCGGCCATTTGAGAAGGAAGATTTTCAAGTACACGGCATGTTAAAGACATTTTCAATGAAAAAACAAATTAATCCTAATGATATCTTGACCCTGTCGGCCATCCTATAATCACACACCACCACATTACTATCCACTCTCCATTCGAGTTTTGCAATGGTCATGGACTCCAATATCAAATTTAAGATTTCTAAATTTTACCATGTGTTAACAAACCCTAATCTAACTAACAATTCTTAAATAGTTTCTGAATATCTTGAGTTGTATAAGAAAATTATTAGATCCTTTTTTTTCAAGAAAAAATTATCCTATTAGCGTGCCTAAAAAAACAGATCAAGTTCTATTTAGATTTTTTGATCAAGTTGGATTTTTGTTTCTGGTGTGTTCTTGGGTTGGTAGGTGATTTAAAGAATTTTTAAGGTGTTTTTAAGTGAAAATAAGTTGAAAAATATACTTTTTAGACCAAACCCCCTTCCGGGCATGTAAAGCCAACAATAAATGGATACAAATAATTTATTGAGTACAAATACATGATAAATAAGTGAGGAAAAAAAGTATGGCGTGAAAAAGTATTGGAGAAAATCTGGGTTAAAAATGATAAATAGCTGATAACGATATGATGACGCAGTAATGAGTCGTAAATAACTAAAATGGTAAAATAATATAAATTAGGATTAAAAAAATGACCCTTAGAGTTTAGTATAATAATGAATTGGATACAAGAAAAAATGAAATACAAAATTTTGGATTTTTAGCAGAAAATTATTTACTGACCAATTTTACGCTATCGAGCATAACGCTTAATCTGACTGATGGATCGTCCTAAAAGTTTAGGAGAAATCTCTTAACATATAATATTATATGCAATTAAGTTTTTAGAGTGATCTGGTTTTGAGAAGGTTGTCTAAAAATATCATCAATCAGACTGAGAAATAATAGGAAATTCATTAATGATAATTTTGTAATTATGCTGATGATCCAGCAAAAGTTCTAGCAGCTTCTTCCTTCTTATTGATGCCAGGACAAAAAAATGTTAGATGGAAAAAAAAAAACCTATAGGAGAGCTAAATAATTCAAACATTTTGAGAGAAAAAAGAATGAATTATATAAGATTAAGAGGTTAGGAAGTGTAAAACCCTAATCACTCTCTCAAACAAGGAATTAAGAAGCAACCAAGTGATGGAAAAGGAAGAAAGAGTGAGTTGAAACTCATGGCAAAGAAGAAAAATTCGAGGGAGAGGAAAAAACTTGTTAAGTTAGAGCTTTTGAAGTTCATTTTAAGGTTAGGTAAGCTTGTTTAAGCAAGTTAGATTAAAAGAACTAGAGTTAATGCATGGTTCTTAGATTTTTTAATTAGGGTTTTAGGAGAAAATTTAGAGAAAGTATGGAAATGTTGTGTTTTGGTGTACTTGTATTTATGGTAGAATAGGTTGTGAATCATGCAAAATGATGGATGATAGAAGAAAACAAATTGGGTGTGGATATGGGTGATAGGGCCTATTATTTTTATATATATATATATATATATATATATAGAAGAAGAAGAAGAGAACTTAATGGAAGCTTATGAAATTCAGTATAATTTAAATGTGTGGATAATTAAATGGTGGTTTGGAATGAATTTAAATTAAAATTCTTAATTGTGATTAAATGATAGATGTGTTTTAAATTTTAGAGATCATTATCTTTTGTAATCAGATTTTACTCTAACCAAATACAAAACTTGCATAAAGTTGTTGAAGATGAGAGACTACACCAACTTGAAAAGCCAATATTGCTTACCGAGTTGAGATCTAACCCCCGGGAGTTATATAAATTATATCTTGAATTGTTTTTAATAATTTTTATTTTGAGATGGTTTTTTATATGGTATTAAAGTGTTATTGATCAAGCAGTCACGAGTTGGAATCTCATCATTCTTATTTTATTATTAAACACAAGATAGTATGAGTCTATACAAGTTTCAAACTCAAAAAACTTTTATTTATATGTTAAAAAATTATATAAATTATATTTTGAAATCTTATCCAACAACTTAATCTTAATATTATCATCTTTAATTCTCCATAGAAGTTATAAAATATCTTGTGATTAGTGACCCATTAGAGCCACGATCAGAGTTGGACAATGTCATTTGCTAATTTGTTTCTAATAATGTCAATTCAACATCTTCTGACTTCATTTATCTTTTACATCCCTAATCAAATAAAAATAAACCTCTTGATTTCTCCAGTTTCTTCATATCAAGCTTTTAGGTTTCTAGCTACACAATAATAATTGAAGATGATAAATTTCAAGTTTAGATATGTTTTGGACAAATTAGAAAGGCAACAGACTAAAATAGCTAGTTTACAAGAAGGGGTAGACTATGGGTCCCGAGGTTAAAAGGCTAGGGAGGTGTGTTAATCCACCTATTGATGAGTTTGTTGATAAGAATGTAGATGAAGGAGTTGGGGATAATGATCATGCATCATTTAGTTATTAGGATAAATTTTGACAGCCTAAAAACCAAAGGGTTAATGGTTTTTATTAGGGTGATCAATTCAGCCATAGGGGTGAAATTTGAGATTTTGAGCATCGTAATGGTTTGGATAAAAATTTAGGGAGTATGAAAATGAAATTTTCAATGTTTCAAGGTAGAAACGATTTCATAGTTTATTTAAAATGGGAGAAGAAGGTTAAGTTAATTTTTTATTGTCATAACTATTCAAAAAACGAAAATGGTAAAACTTGATGTCATAAAATTTATTGATTTTAATATAATTTGGTGGGATCAACTTGTTTTAGGTAGAATGAGAAACAATGAAAGACTCGTAAATATTTGAAAGAAGATGAAAGCATTTATAAAAAAGATTTGTTCTGATAAACTATTATCAGGAGTTATAGAGGTTTCAAAGCCTGACTCAGGGGTCTAATAGTGTATAAGATTATCATAAAAAGAAGAAAATTGTCATGATTAGGGCTAATACAATGGAGGATAAGGTAGCTATAATGATGAGATTTCTAAATGGGCTGAATCACAATATTGCCAATATTGTTGAATTACAACATGATATTAAGTTAGAGGATATGGTTCACGTGAATACAAAGATGGAAAGGCAACTAAAATGTAAGGGAAGTACATGGAAAATAGGTAATTTGGTTTTTTTCTTTCATCATGAAGGCGGAATAATAAGAGAGAAAGGGATTGCCCAACCAAAGCCTAATGGTAACGCAAAAGCTGAACCTTCTAAAATTAAAAAGGAAGTCGTCTTTGATTTTAAAGGTAAAACTAGAACTCAACCTATTTATAACCATGGTATTAACTATTTAAGGTGTTTGGAAGTTAGACACATAACTTCACAATGTCAGGAGGATCTAGATGAGTCAGTGGAAGAGGAGCTTGGGAAGGACAATCTAGACAGGGAGTCAAAACTGCTAGTGGGACTACAAAGCAAAAGGGACTAGTATATCCATTTTGTTAGAGGTGTGAGCAGCGACACCCTGGAGATTGCTCTACAATGCCGGGGAGATGTTATATTTGTAAAGGTGAGGGGCATCAATGGAAAGAGTGCCCGCATGTAGGAAGAGGCTATTATTATTATAGGGACACGAGTCACAGGAAGAAGGATTGTCCTCGTAGAACTACCGAGGGAGCCCATGGTCAGAGGATTGAGGTTCAGAGCCAGCAGCAATCGGTGACAGTCAATCGTCCTATGAGGCTTACCCAGTCAGGGCAAGTGCTACTCGTGAGAGGCCCAGAAATCAGGAGGGGAAGACTCAGGGTTGGGTATACCACATGACCTACGAGGATGTGGAAGCTATACCAGATGTGGTGGCAGGTACCTTATAGTTAGATACAATGCATGTTTATGCTTTAAATGACCCTAGAGCTAGTAATTCCTTTGTATCTTATAGAATTGTGAATGACTTGCATGTGTTATCTAATAACTTGGGTGTAGGAGTGACAGTTAGTACACCTCTAGGGGAGAATATACATATTGATGATATTTATAGAGGGGTAAAACTATATATTGGGAGGTTAAAACTGAGGGTAGATCTTATGCCGTTAGAGCTATATGATTTTGATGTAATTCTGGGTATGGATTGGCTAAGTAAACATAAGGCATAAGTGGATTGTTTCACCAAGACGGTGACAATCCAAGGAATAAGTGATAAAAGAGTAGTGTTTAAAGGGGAAAGAAAAATAATTCCAAGTTGTGTAATCTCAGTCTTGGTGGCTAGAAAATTACTAAGGAAGGGTTGTTTTTCTTGGTTAGCCCATGTAAGAGAGCCGGAAAAGGAAAGCATAGATTTGACTAGTATTCCTGTTGTAAGAGAGTTTCGAGATGTATTCCCATAAGAGTTGCCGGGATTACCTCCAGTTGGAGAAATTGAAGTTTCCATAGAAACTATTCTAGGAGTTTCTCCTATAGCCCAGTCTCCTTATAGGATGACACCTATGGAATTGGGGGAACTGAAGGTCCAGCTTCAGGAATTGTTAGATAAAGGCTTCATCTGGCCTAGTAACTCGCCTTGGGGAGCTCCGGTATTGTTTGTAAAGAAGAAGGATGGCACCCTTCATCTATGCATCGATTATCTTCAATTGAATAAAGTGACGGTGAAGAATAGGTACCCACTTCCACGAATAAATGACTTGTTTGATCAGTTGAAGGGTGCTAGGGTGTTCTCTAAGATAGATCTGAGATCTGGATATCACCAGTTGAGAATCAAGGAACAAGACATACAAAAGACTGCATTCCGAACCCGTTATGGGCATTACGAGTTTTTAGTGATGCCTTATGGGTTAACCAATGCTCCAACCATGTTTATAGACTTGATGAATCGAGTGTTTCGGCCTTACCTGGACCAATATGTGGTTGTATTTATTGACGATATCTTGGTGTATTCAAACTCTCACTTGGAACATGAACAACATCTAAGGGTTGTGCTACAGACCTTAAGGGAGAATCAATTATATGCCAAGCTGGATAAGTGTGAGTTTTGGCTTTAGGAAGTGATATTTTTAGGCCATTTAATATCCGCAGAAGGAATACTTGTGGATCCAAGAAAGGTTGAGGTCGTATTAAAATGGGAAAGGCCTACTAATGTGATTGAAATCCGGATTTTCTTGGGCCTTGCGGGATATTACCGGAGGTTTATTGAGGGGTTCTCCACCATAGCATCACCTTTAACAAAGTTGACCCGCAAGGAAGTCAGGTTTGTTTGGTCGGAAGAGTGTGATGCGAGCTTTCGAGAACTGAAGGAGAGGTTCACTTCTGCTCCTGTGCTGGCCCTTCCATCGGGGACAGAAGGGTTTGTGGTATATAGTGATGCCTCAAAAGGGGGCCTGGGATGTGTATTGATGCAACACAAGCATGTGATTGCTTATGCATCAAGACAACTAAAGTCGCATGAGGTGAATTACCCGGTTCATGACCTAGAATTTGTAGCGGTGGTGTTTGCCTTAAGAGTATGGAGACATTACTTGTATGGGACACAAGTTCAAATCTTTACAGACCATAAAAGTTTGAAGTATTTGATGTCACAAAAAGAGTTGAACATGCGGCAGAGAAGATGGGTAGAGTTAATAAAGGATTACAATTGCATTATTGACTACCATCCTGGTAAGGCTAATGTAGTAGCCGATGCCTTGAGTAGGAAGGGAAAAATGGTGATGAATGATATAGAGCTGAAAGAACAGGAAAGTATAGTGGAATTAAAAAAAATGGGCTTGCAGCTAAGTGTAAGGCCCGAGGGGTCACTGTTAGCTCAGTTAAAAATCCGGTCTGTGTTTCGAGACAAGGTCTTGATGGCTCAACAAGCAGATGGGAAAGTAAAGAGATCAAGGGGAGGGTAAACAAGGGTATAGAGACATCATTTCAAATGCTATCCGATGGGCTAATAATTATGGGAAGGCGAATTTATTTGCCTGAGGATAAGACTTTGAAAGATGAAGTATTAAGAGAAACACGTGAATCTCGATTTGCTACTCATCCTGGAGTACAAAGATGTATAGGGATTTAAAGGAATACTACTGGTGGCCAAATATGAAGAGGGAAATAAAAGAATTTGTGTCAAACTGTGGGATCTGTCAACAAGTAAAGATAGAACACTAGAAACCTGCAGGGGAATTATAGTCATTATCAATTTTGGAATGGAAATAGGAGGATATTTCTATGGATTTTGTGACAGGATTACCCAGGGGAAAGAAGGGGAATGATGCCATATGGGTGGTCGTGGATCGACTAACGAAATCTGCTTTGTTTTTGCCTATGAAGATGACTGATTCGATGGATAAACTGGCAAAATTGTATGTAAATGAAGTAATCAGACTTTATGGAGTGCCAGTTTCAATTATATCAGATCGGGATCCAAGGTTCACATCGAGGTTGTGGCCTAGCTTACAACAGGCAATGGGGACAAAGTTGAATCTGAGCACGGCATTTCATCCTCAGACGGATGGTCAATCTAAAAGGACCATTCAAACTCTGGAGGATCTCTTAAGGTCCTGTGTGTTGGAGTTTGGAGGGAATTGGGAGGATCTTCTGCTCTTGGTGGAGTTTACTTATAATACTAGCCACCAAACTACTATTGGTATGGCTCCATATGAAGCATTGTATGGGAGGAAATGTCTTACCCCAATTTGTTGGGAGGAAGTAGGAGAAAGGAAGCTTTTGGGACCTGAAATGGTGCAACTGACAACTGACAAGGTGAGGGTGATCAAAAAGAGGATGAAAAAAGCCCAGGATAGACAAAAAAGTTACACAGATCGCCGAAGAAGGCCCTTGGAATTCCAAGTGGGGGATAAAGTATTTTTGAAGGTGGCTCCATGAAAAAGCATCATTCGATTTGGAGTACAAGGGAAATTAGCCCCGAGATATATTGGCCCTTTTAAGATTAAGGAAAGAATCGGGCTCGTTGCTTATCAATTAGAATTGCCTGTATATTTGGATAAGATTCACAATGTGTTCCATGTGTCATTGTTATGAAAGGCCAAGATAGACCCTTCAAGGGTATTGCCACAGGTTCCTTTGAAGATTAAAGGGGATTTAACCATGAAAACTAAGCCTGTCAAGATCTTAGATCGAGATGAGAAGTTGTTGAGGAATAAGAGAGTTCTCTTGGTGAGAGTATTATGGAGAAGCTCTCGAATAGAAGAAGAAACATGGGAAAGAGAATCCGAGATAAAGTAGAAGTTTCTGCACTTATTCTCCGACATAGGTACGTAACTTGAATTTCAAGGATGAAATTTTGTTATTAGGAGGGGAGAATGTAAATCCCGAGATAATAAAGGCTGGATTAAATTAAAGAAAATAAACTAAACTAAAAAGAAGTAGGGGCAAAACGAATACATTTAAAGAAAATGGGGTCTAAATGCAAATAAGAATAATTATAGAGCATAAATACTACTCTTCTTACCAAAAACAGATCTGCAACTATCGTAAAGAAAGAAGAGAGACGTAAAGAAAGAAGAGAGAGAGTTTCGGTATCTATTTTTACAGATCAAGAGAGAAACACCAAATTTCAAGAACGCATCCAAGATTTAGGGTTATAGGTAAAAATAAACATTGGTAGGCAAGGGATTAACAAGAAAAAACTTGAACAAGAAGAGAAGAGGAGAGGGTCGGCTGTCATTAGAAAGAAAATGAGGGATCGAGATCTTGATTCGTATCGGGTAAGATATTCTAAACATGGTCTTATGAGTTGTTTTAAAGTCGATTATGAATTGATGCCTGGATGTTAAATTATAGATTTGAGTTCTATAACTCCAAATATAGTTAAAAATATGAGGAGAGGTCAGACAGTAACAGTTCAAAAACGGACAGTAACAGTCTAAGTGTTTATTGATGAGCGATTTTGACTATCTTAGAGGCAGAACTGGGTTCTCCTCAAATATGGAACTTGTAGCCTCATGTCTTATCTTTCCAACGACATAAATTGTGTTTGAATCAGAGTTCTATAACTCCAGATATAGTTAAAAATATGAGGAGAGATCAGACAGTAACAGTTCAAAAAACGGACAGTAACAGTCCAAGTATTTGTTGATGAGCGATTTTGATTATCTTAGAGGCAGAAATGGGTTCTCCTCATATCATTGAACTTGTAGCCTCATGTCTTATCTTTCCAACAACATAAATTTCGCTTGAATCGGAGTTCTATAACTTCAGATACAGTTAAAAATCTGAGGAGAGGTCAGACAGTAATAGTCCAAAAACGAGACACTAAGAGTTGGACAGTAACAGTCCAAGTGTTTGTTGATGAGCGATTTTGACTATCTTAGAGGCAGAACTGGGTTCTCCTTAAATCATGGAACTTGTAGCCTCATGTCTTATCTTTCCAACGACACAAATCTCGCTTGAATCGAAGTTTCATAACTCCAGATATAGTTAAAAATCCGAGGAGAGGTCAGACAGTAACAGTTCAAAAATGAGACAGTAACAGTTGGACAATGACAGTCCAAATATAAGAAAGGAATGATAACTAGGATTGGACAAAGAACGACAATAATAATGAGTGAAATGAGAAAAACATAAAGTACTAAGAAATGACTGAAAGAAAGACTTATTGGCTGTTGATATGGTTATTATAAAACATATCCTTGAGTGAGGAAAATTTATGAGATAAACCTGTGATTTGCAGGAGGGACCACAGGCGTGGTGCAACAGCAGCAGCATGGGAGCACGAGTAGAGCTTCTATTGCAGGTAGGTGAATCACACCTTTACCTTCTACGTAAATTCCATGTTTTAATATATATTACTGATGTGAAATGTGAATTACCGAATGTATGTGTACTCAAGGGGAAAGGTTGTTGTGTGAATTGCTAAGTGATGAAATTATCACTGACAAATAAATTATGAGAAGTGTGATTTAAGGCGTAAATTAGCATACATTTAATGTATGTTAGGATCCCGGATAAGGGGATCACCATGTTTTGGACTAGCATACATTTAGTGTACGTTAGGATCCCGAGTATGGGGTTCGCCATGTTTTGGCTAGCATACATTTAATGTATGGTAGGATCCTGGGTAAGGGGATTACCCTGCATCGACTCCTATGGGACGATGATGATGATACCAGTGAAAGGGGTATTGGAAATGGGTTAAACGAAGATAATCATGTTTGATCTTATAAAGTCTGGAATGGAGGTTAATAGTGAAAGAGGGAACGACTATTAATAGTTTGAATAAGGAAGAGATTCTAATGAAACCAGAAAGGAGAAGGGAACAAAATATGAATGCATGTTACCCTTTTAAAATTGCTTGATTTCGTGTTGTTATTTCTTTTTATGTGATAGTCACCTTTCAATAATATGTATTTTGTTGCAGGAACATCACATGTACGACAGGAGTAGATCTTAGCTTATGTTTCCCTTGTAATTTAGGTTATAGGGGGTATACCCTTATATTTTGTAAACATGAAAATGTTTGTATAACTTAATTTGTATAATTAATGTTTAAACTTGATTGAATGAACTTAATCTCTGTAGTTCATGTAACCATCTTTCATGTCTAAGTAGTTACTTTTATTTTCATCCATAATGATATTTTGCTATATAATGTATATTATAAATATCATGGGTAATAGGTGTGAGAATATTGTGGAAATTGAAACCCAAGATGATTGGGTCGGGATTAAGTTATGAAATGCGAGTTATTAGAAGTGTAAACAGGCTACATATCAATTTCGTGTTGTTATTTCTTTTTATGTGATAGTTACCTTTCAATAATATGTATTTTGTTTCAGGAACATCACAATGGATGAAAAGTTTTTAAAATATTGAGATTATAATATACTAGATGATACTTTTTAAAAAATAAATATTGAGATACTAATATATTAGATTGATCAAGATTAATCATGTTTAATTTGTGAAACTTTTAATCTGGAACATGAACATGTAATATCACTATGAAATCTAAACCAAAACAAATTAGGAATTTCAATTCAAATTAATCAAAATTTAAAGGCTTGAAATGAAAAGAAAAAAAACATTCAATAAATTTTTTTAAAAAATAACTTTAGCAAACCCAGAACTATGTTCTGCACTATGACGTAGCTTGGACCAATATTTTTTTTTAAAAAAAAAATTTAAGACTCGAGTAATTGACCTGACTAGATCTATTAAGTTAGATTTAA
Source organism: Populus simonii (assembly GCA_007827005.2). Classification (NCBI taxonomy): domain Eukaryota; kingdom Viridiplantae; phylum Streptophyta; class Magnoliopsida; order Malpighiales; family Salicaceae; genus Populus; species Populus simonii. The sequence continues at coordinate 16,548,829 of CM017477.2, forward strand.
ATATGAGATTTAAAAAAACCATTAAGTTGGATTTAAAAATAAAATAAAAACATGAGATTAAAAAGAGAAGAAATAAATGATTCAATATCTTACACTATGTTGTGGGTTAAATATATTTTTTCTAATCTTAAAAAAATATTAAAATGAATGGACATGGTGACATATTTGATGATATATTTTTAAAAATAAATATTAAACAATTAATTTAATTTGATCCAAAAAATTTCTTTTGAAAGAAGTTAAATCTAATAAAGAAAAGAATATTAAAAGACCTGAGATAATCTAAATTATTTTTAAAAGCAATGAAAAATCCTATACAAATAAAAACAATTACAAAGACAAATATCCAATTAAATCAAATGTTAAATGATAAAAATAAAAAACATGAATTAAAATAAACCTGGACGATTCTTTTAAACCTAGATTAATCTCTCAAATTCAAGAGCCATTAAATTCTAGATCTAAAATCAATCTAGAAGCTCAATTAATTTTTACATATAAAATAATGATTATACTTAATGTCCTTCCTTTCATATAAACAATCAAGATAAGAATTACTTCTGCTGCTTTCACCGGAATGAAACTCTAAACTTTCTTGCATTGTAGCATAGAGAGAATGCTCTTTGTTCCAAAAGGATATATAAATGGAGCACAGAGTCCATAATAATAAACACGAGTGTATTCAACTTACATCTCCAAATTTCTGTAACATGAATAAAGATTTTCAAAATCAGAAGCGAGGGCCTCTCTATCTCTCCTCCAGACATGGAAACCCCATAAATACCAGACACCTAAACTACGGTAGACCAGAAAGCCCTGGTCCTCCGGAACTGTACACTTCCAAAAACATCTCTAGAATGAAAACCTCAAACCCAATATCCATCATTCCAAAAACGCCTTGACAGGAGCCCCCCCCCATGTTCACTCATGCTGCCCCTTAATCTATAAAAGGCTGGTTTACTTCTTACTGTTTTCAAGGGACCAGACCGGTTCCCATGTATCGGCAAGGACAACCGATCCCCATCTAAACTTGAAGCTGAAAACGGTCTGTTTTCCATCTCTTCAAGTGGACCTGAACTGTACTGCATCGTAATGAAAGAAGAGGCTCTCCCATAAGTTAACCGAGGGGAGATCCCACCGGCATTCCACCAGCTACTGTCCAAAGGAACGAGATCGCCTTTAAAGTCGGATTCCAGAACAGAAGACTCCTTTTGACTGCAGCAGTCTCCGCAAGTCTCATCTGTGTCATTATATATCAGTTTCAGAGCCTGCACAACTTCACCCATGAATGGCCTGTTAGCCACCTCTGAGTGAACACACATGGAAGCAATGGCTGCCACTTTAGCCATATCATCGAAGTCATAGCTTCCTGCCAGGGAAGGATCCACCAACTGCTCCAATCCTTCTCTACTAGTTAGCAGTGGGCGTGCCCAAGTCACTAGATTTTCCTGTCCCGGGGGTTGTGACATATCCACAGGTTTTCTTCCAGATAGAAGCTCAAGCAGCACAACCCCATAACTATAAACATCACTCTTTACAAGTAGATGCCCTGTCATTGCATATTCAGGGGCAACGTACCTACAAACCAAAACCTCAGAAAGTGAGATGGGGGACTAAAGTAACATTTGAATAATTGCATCTTTATAGTGTAAAGAAAAAAGTAAAAGAAACATCAGCCATCATCAAACTCATACAGATTCTCATGGACAGTAAGAAATCCACCACTCCCAATAAGAAATAGTAAAATAAATACAGTTCAATGTGACTGGTGATGGGTCATGTTTCGAATGAAATCTTACTAAACACTGACAAGGCAAGTGTAATTACCCAAAAGTTCCCATCACCCTGGTAGAAATATGATGACTTCCTTCCGTTGCTTCCCTCGCCAAGCCAAAATCAGAGACCTTTGGGGTGAAGTCCTCTTCTAGTAAAACATTACTAGCCTTAAAATCTCGATGAATTACACGAGGATTAGAATCTTCATGAAGATAAGCCAATCCCCTAGCTGCTCCAAGGGCAATCTTCAACCGTGCATCCCAGTCAAGAGGTCCCTTATTATTGTCAACACCTGAAACGTGTCAAAAAATGGGGCATGGAACAAGAAACTTCATTTTACCTTCTTGTTTCAGGGAAAATAACTTGCAAGACAATTGAATGAATATTGCTGAATGAAAAGCTCAATATCATTAGGAGGTATCCAGGACAAATTATAGAATGCACATGGCACAATTAAACACATGTTTTAAAAAATGAAAGAAAAAAAGTTGATCCGATAAAAAGACAGACAAAGGTGATGAGGAAAATACCATGCAAGTGTGATTCTACACTGCCATTCCGAACAAGTTCATACACCAAGCAGCGTGTGCGCCCTTCAATACATATGCCAATGAGTTTCACGAGGTTGCGGTGATGCAACCGACTCAACATTTCAACTTCAGCAATAAATTCACGGTCTCCATTTTGATTGTTCCTCGTAAGCAGCTTAACAGCAACTTCAGTTCCATCTTCCATACTCCCATTGAAAACACGTCCAAATCCTCCTTCACCTAAAATTCTCTTTGAACTGAACTTGTCTGTTGCCTTCTCAAGCTCACCGAATGTAAATGTTTTGACAGAGAGCATACACGAAGCCATGTTGGACATGAGGGACATTGGTGTTGAGCTTGCAATGCTACTTGACAAGAAAGACCCAATGCCTGCATCACATGTAGCAATCAAGTATTTAACTTAGGCATGGACTTATCTTGTTTAGTAACAATTATTTAGAGATCATAGAAAATAAAGCCAATAAAGCACGACTACAAAAACTGCTTGCTCTATTCCAAAAGAGACATGTGAAGTGACATAAAAGATTTTGATAGCATACATTTCTGTAAACTTTCCCACTTGTATTCTCCATTATAAACTACAGTAGAAGCTGTGAAATAACAGGATTGGCATTCAAAAGTGGAGATGTAACAGCACAAACATTACATGACACTTTGACCAAATAAATCTTTACAAGTAGAACAAAATGAATATAAAGGGGCATACCAGATCTTTTATTTATAGAGGACGTGAATGCCGGACCAACAGCACTTGATGGTCTTCCAGATTTTCTCCATCTTATGACAATGGCAATTGCTCCAATGAAAACCACTAAAACCACAAATGCTGACAGAGTAATGATGATGATGGTTCTAAGATTCATCCTCTGGTTCTTGTTTACAAAATTAGCAGTGATGGGGAGATCCCTGGTACTTCCACTTGGACCACTCCCCGTGTAGTTTGGATATGGTGATGAAGAAGGAATCCCTAATATAATCTCAGTAGGTAGGTCACGACCATTAAAGTAATATATGTAAAGCCACAAAGATTTACAAGAGAATCGAGATTATTACCTGGATAACTAATGTATATTACTTCATAATTACCAAAAAGAGTTACATTTAAAGGCACTTTCTTTTTCCAAAATCTATCATATGTAAGTATTGCCGTAGTATTATCAAACTTCTCTCCAAGTGGAACCAAGTTGATATCCACCACAGTTTTCCCCTGATTTTGACTATCAGCACCTGCACCCATTATTTTCACCTGACTCTCTTCCAGATAAGTGCCTGCTGCAACTTCACTCTCTAGTTCTCTCATAACAGGAAAAACTGCATACGGTGCCACATCTAGGAGAAGTCTGACTTTCATAGGAAAAACACAGCCACAAGGTGAGCCAAAGGGAACTGTAGTGAGTGGCTCAGTGCATATTTGGTCACAGCCTGCCAAAGAATCTTTTATCAACATAAATTCAAAAGCACCTTACAAAGAACTAGAAACTCTAGCTGCCAGATGTTACTTTGCTCTTCTGAAGGGGATGGAGCAGTCACAGCAGGTTTCACAGGGCGATGATGATGACTGTGATGACCACCATGACGTCTTGGTAAGGGTGCACTATGAGGAACAGGGAGAAAATCTGATATAAGAAGAGATGAAATTAGTGAAATTTCAATAGCAGTGTCAAGGAAAGTTGCTGAGAAATTGAGAATTAAGGGCACCTTGATGTACTGGAGAAGGTGCAGGTGAGAGGGAAGGGCCCAAAGAAGGCTGAACCACATGACTATGAGATGGTCGTGATCGAGCAAATGACAAACTCATTGCAGCTGACATTCCTGTAAGCAGTAGAGTGCATGTTGTCCATAGTCAGCAATAATACACAGCTATCACATATAGATGGAGATTGACATAGAGTCAAAAAAAAGTTTGACCTGCACTACAGTGTCTTAATTTATTAACAATGAATTTTGCCATTACAGGAAGACAGTGACCTTCCCAGATACTAAAACTTTGTGGCTTACCATGTCGCACAAAAATGTCTTTCACAGATAATCGCCAACTTGGTGGCAAAGGAGACAAATACACATGAAGTAATGGATGTCCTGAAAAGAATGGAGAACAGATAAGTTAGTTTTCTTGAACGAAGCGAAGTTGCAAGACCTCTTGTGATAAATAATACAGGGAATTTGACCCAAAAAAATCATGTGACTAATTGATATCAAATATGTTATAACAATGTGTAAGGACGCATGGCTACAAAAACAATTAATGAGTAATAGGAAGGAAAAAAAAACCTACTCAATAATAAAGTGAATATGTAACAAAAGTAGGCATAAGCATCACCATTTAGCAGATCATAAAAACTAAAGAGAGTTAAAAAATAAAGTATAAAACAGTGGAAATAATTTGTCCACATCGACTATAAAACTGATTTCGTTAAAATGAAGCATATGAAGAATGATATTTCAATTTCTACCGAGCTCCTTTGAAAAAAAAATGATTTCTTTTGATGCAAAGAAACTTGGCCACTTAATGTGTCCTCTGTACGGAGTAGTTTCTCATCATTATGCATTTCAATTATATGCTAAGCATTGAGATTATCATAATAAATTCAAGATTTTTAAAATTCAGGGATTCATAATTTAAGATTAAATCCTTAAAACAAGGAGGCACATCATGCTTACAGTATAAATCCTACTGTAAATACAGTGGATACGTTAGACTATTTCCTTTCATGTGAAGAGAAAACCAGTAACAGGGTGTGTGGGAAGAGAGATGCATTGTGGTACCTAAAATAGCTTTGTCAAATGTAGTTCAAAGACCATATCTTATCTAATCCCCAGACTTAGGTAATCAATTGCTTAAGCAAGCGAATGCTTTATCAGCATCAAAATAACATGCCATATATGGTTTCTTTCAATTTTGGCAAATACACATAATGCATACATGGTTTCTTTCAATTTTAGCAAGTACACATAATCCGTTGTGCCTATTTCCTGAGGTTTTTGCATCGTTTTCAATTTATAAGGAAACATGGTGTTAGCATTTAAGCTATCTTTCAACACAGGATGAATGTACAATCTTACTCAACAGAAATCTCATTTCCAAATTCTGCAAATTTTCCCTCATCTTCTCAAATTCTATCTACTTTCTCATTAAAACAATCTCCTAATTCTCCAGAAAGAAGGCATAGAAATCAGTGAGATCATGCTAATCTCTTAATACATACAGTAAACTTGACAGCCATGCTATCAGAAAACCAGTTAGATCAATTTAACCAGCTAAACAGTGAATAACCCAAAAGCAGTTACCCTCTTAAAAGACTCAAAATAAACAGGCAAGAGTAAAAGCCATTGCTTGATTTCCTAAAATCTGAAGTCAATTAATACAAAACCAATCTAGAATTGACCAAAAGCAAAACCAATGTTAATGTACTTTTAACAAAAGCATCTGGAGAGTGATATTTCAATTTCAATCTCTATAGAGTTTCGTCCAAAAAAGAAAATGAGATGATTTCCTTAGATGAAAAGAATCTCAATCACTTCATCTGGAGTAGTTCCTCGACATTATACATCTCCTTTATATGGTAAGAAGCATTGAGATTTTGGTATTAAATTTGAGACCTAAAAAATAGAATTGGGGATTCATAATTTAGTTAAGACTAGAAATTTAAAACAAAGAGACATGTTATACTTATAGTATAAATCCTACACTATCAGACTGTCCCTCACAAAAAAAAAAAGAAAAGAAAAGAAAAGAAAGAATGGAAGGCCACAAGCAATGTGTATTGGGAAGAGTGATACATTGTAGCACCATGATATTTTACTTTATGTATCAGCATTACTAGATGTGGAATGAAGACTGTATCTGATACGATCCAAGTAAAGTCAAATTCGAATTTTGATGTAAAATTTTATATTGTCCAGTTTTACACTATTGAAAAATTTTATATTGTCTAATTTTGCACTATTAAGCATAACTTTCAACTTGACCGTTGGATCAGACTAAGATAAGATTTTTACAGGAGCTTTTAGACATGATGTTCTATTTTGAGTTAAAATTCCAGGTCAATCAGGATTAGGGAAGGGATTGTTTTAGAGGGTCGAAGTTACTAAATGAATTTTGTCAAATTTGTATGTCTGGACCTCCGTCTACTGTTTGAACTATATCTAGAGTTATAGAAGCAGAAGGAATTCAGCTGAGATTCCAATTGGATTGGAAAGTAGACATTTGTACCTTTCCAGCAATATCTGGCAGGCCTGCTAGTTCATCCGGACAAAAGAGAACGACATGTTTGGAGTCAGGATTGAAATTTGCTAGGAATGTGCAAAAATTGGGGAAACATTGTTTCCTTGTATATCATGGATTCCAGTCAAATACAAAGATTTCTTAATGCTCTTGGAAACATGTGTGGCGGCAATTGGCTTACTTATTCTACAAGGATTCTATGTCAAACAATGAGACATTTATGGCAGCAACTATTATTCATAGTTTGTAAGGATTCTATATCCATTATGAAATGTATATGGTGGCAAGGAGGCTTAGGATTCTTATGTTCTTCTTTTTCTTATTTTACAGGATTTCATAGCACATCAAGGAGACTAAGGGGAGGCAATTGAAGGGACAAAATTCCAGCAATTAAAAACAAAGTTTTCTAGCTAATTTGGAGCGTGAAGTTTTGGCAAAGCCTCCAAGGAAAGCAAAGGGGGGGTTTCCGCCATGCATGGAGATTTCAAGCAAGAGAACTTTGTTTTATGATGTTTCTTTTATTTATTTTAATGTTGAATATTATTAGCATTGGATTTTATTCTAAATTTTGGCCCATTAAACATTGTTTTAGGGTTTGTTTCAATATTAAACTTGTGTTAGTTGAGCACTAAATAGAGCTCATTGGTTTGCAACCCAAAAAGAGTTCATTAGGATTATTTTGAGGAGACTATATATTGCTTTTATCGCTAGGAGTTTCAAAAGCTACGATGATTTGAATAAACAAAATTTTTTCTTTGTGTGTATTGCAAACAACCTTTTTTTGCAGGGACAAAGATCGTACACCAACTTATCGAAAATTAAATAGCTTCATGACGTCATTTGCATACTTCAGGTTTTTAGATACAGGGTTATCTCTGAGTCCATGTTCTTTTTCCAATACTTTTGATTCTTAGGTACGGAATTACCTCTGGGTTGAGGTTTTAAACCTGATATCCAACTTTCTTGGATTGATTTTTAATTTTTTTTGGGTTGTGTGACCACGTGATCATGAGGTTCATATCAATTGATATCAGAGCAAATCTCTGAAAATCAAGTTATATCCTTTATTTTCTTCTTGTTAGTTTTGAATTTCTTAGCCTTTGCTATCCTTGATTCGATTTTCAATTATTTCATGTCTAGAGCTTAGTAGTTTGCATCTAGGATTCTTTGATTAAAAAAAAAATCAGATTGTGTTAATATTTCTATGCAAAGTAGTCACATTAGGTTTTTTTTTAAAGAAAGAAGCAACCAGATCGCAAATTCAGGTTAAGAGTTGATTTTTTTCGAGTTTGCCTTAAAAATCATAGGTTCAAGTCAATTCTTTTTTAATTTTCAATTTCAAGTCATTTTTTTTTAGTTTAGGTAAGTTTGGCTTCATAATTTTTCAATTTATATTCGTGTCAAATTTGTGCTTCCATATCGTATATTCAATTCGTGTTGCATCTTCATCTAGTCATGTTACTGTATTCATGGATCACCATAAGAAATCTATGTGAAACACAAAAGGAGAGTAAACATGTGAGGGAGCGGGCGAGGAAACATATTTTCTTTATCACTAACCAATTTTTCAAATTTAAAGATGTCCAAGTCAATCAATATGGCACCACCAACAATAGGTAACAACGTTGCTTTTCGATTAGGAGCTGTCACTCAACAATTGGTGATGGTTATATGCAAAATAGGATGGAAAGATTGGGGGGGGGGGGGGGCGCTAATGAAAATGATGGAGCTTGACATAAGGCTGATTGAAGAAAATTCAATGAGTAAGGAAGAAAAACTAAGGTTACGAATTTCAAATATTTATGATCATAATGCTTCTATGATGTTAGATAAATAGAGTAAGGCTAAACGAATTGCAAAGGTTTATAAAGAGACAAATAAAAAACATGAAGAATGGAGAGCTTCATTTCAGCGCCGAAAGGATGAAAAAAAAAAAACAATAGTGATTATCATTCAAAAATATGTATGCAAGTGGATGACAAGACGTGTTTATTTGAAATTATTATCGGCTACTATTTTTATACAATGTTGTTGGAAACAAGTGCGGGCAAGAAAAGAACTTCAAAGGCTTCAACAAGAGGCTAAAGAATTTTCCATTATACCTATTGGTGATTTAAGGATGAATCATCTTAAAGAAAGAGAAATGATTCGATCCAAGCAAGGTCAAATTTGGATTTAGCGTAAAATTTTCTACTATCCAATTTACGCTATCGAATTCTAGATAAGAGTTTCATGTCAATCAAAGTTTGAGAAGGGTTTATTCCAATTTGTTTGTCTGGACCTTCATCTATTGTTTGGACTATATTTAGAGCTATAAAAGGAATTCTGTTGGGATTCCAATTGGATTGGAAAGTAGACATCCATACCTTTTTTGGCAATATGTGGTAGACTTGTAAATTTATCCGGACAGGAGAGAACGACGTGTTGAAGTCAGGACTGAAATCCATCAGGAATGTGTGAAAATTAGAGAAACATTGTTTTCTTGTATATTATGGATTCCAGTCAATACAACGATTCCTTCATGCTCTTTGAAACATGTTTGGCAACTATTGACTTGCTTATTCTACAAGAATTCCATGTTAAACAATGAGACATTTATGGCAACAACTATTATCCATAGTTTGCAAGGATTCCATATCCATTATCAAATGTATGTGATGGCAAGGAAGCTTCGAATTCTTTTGTTGTTCTTTTCCTTATTTTAAAGAATTTCCTAGCACATCAAGGTGACTAAGAGGGGGCAATTTAAGGGAGAAAATTCCAGCAATTAAAAACAAAGTTTCCTAGCTAATTTGAAGCATGAAGTTTCGGCAAAGCCTCCAATAAAAGCAAAGGGAGAGTTTCGGTCATGCATGGGGATTTCAAGCAAGAGAACTTTGTTTTATGATGTTTCTTTTATTTACTTTAGTGTTGAATATTATTAACTCTGGACCTTATTCTAAATTAGGTTTGTTTTGACCCATTAGATATTGTTTTAGAGTTTGTTTCAGTATTAAACTTGTGTTAATTGATTACTAGATAGGGCTCATTCGCTTGCAACCCAAAAGGAATCCATTAGGGTTATTTAAAGGGGATTAAATATTACTTTTATCATTGCAAGTTTCAGCAGCTATGGTGATTTGAATAAACTGGATTTTTTATTTGTTTTGCATGTTGCAAACAACCTTTCTTTGCAGGGGCAAATTGTACATCAACTTATCAAAGATTAATTGGCTTTGTAGTGTCATTCACATACTCTGAGTTCTTAGGTACGGAGGTTATCTCTAAGTTCAAGTTCTTTTTCCAATACCTTTGATTCTTACGGTTACCTCTGGATTAGGATTTCAAGCCCAGTATTTAGCTTTCTTGGGTTAGTTTTCAATTTCGTTGTGGGTTGTGTGACCATATGATCATGAGGTTCATATCAGTATCTTATCGATATGCTATAGTAAAACTTAGGTCATCCATTTGTAGAAACGATTGCCATATATGCTTTCTTTCAATTTTTGGCAAATTAACATTTTAAAGAATCGTTGGCAATCTCTATCCACACGTGTCAAATCTAAAATCCCATCCTTCATAATAGCATGGATGAAGGTCCGAATTCTGCAATTTTCCCACATGCTTCCAAAATTCTGCTAATTTTTTTTCGTAAAAAAATATCGATTCTCTAGACAGAAGGTATAGAATTCATCTCCATTCATTCAGTACAATTCACAACCATGCAATTAGCAAATCAGTGAGACCAATTTAACCTAAAGAGTCAGAAACATTAATGCACAACCATGTCCGCTCCAATCAAAGGCAGAGAAGCAGGTAATTTATAGCATCTCTTGATACTTGATAGTTAATTAGGAGAAACAGGCACATTTTGCAAAGTCAGTAACAGGTAAAGTTTGCGCTAAACAGCAATTCTCATATTAACACCCCATTGACCTCTTAGAAGCAAAACTGACAAAGAAAAGCAAGACTCTTTCCTTGAATTCCTAAAAATGCACGCAAATTACAGCTAATAAACCCAAATTTCAGCACTCTCTGACTCAATCAAGCTGAAAATATCAACCAAAAAAAGCGTGAGAAAAGAAAAGGATGTTTACCTAAACAAGCAAAAACAAAGCTAGACCAGCAAAGAACAAGCAGTGACGTCGCCAAGGTACGCATCTTACGTCAAACCAAAATCCAAAGCATTGTCAAAACCAAAGGCCTTGAAACTTGCTGGAGATCCAGCGGAAGTTCCAGGAGCTCCGGCTGAGGCCACCGTTGAATTGAGTATCAAGCATAACCTAAAAACAAGAATTTGGGCAGTGAGAGAGTAAACAAACGGTCAGTCAAAACTAAAACCCTAGGAGAGAGAGAAATCAAGACAGTGTCAGTGTGGGTGTACGTGTTGTGCGGGGTTGCAGATCCATGAAATGCGGTAGAGATCTAGAAAAACAGTTACACAGATGCTCCCCGTGCGCTGTATAAATGTACGGTGAGGAAAGTACAGGAGTCTGTGTGTGTTAGGGAAGAAGAAGAAGAAGAAAAAATGGAAGAGGGAGAGAGAGAAGGGGGTTTTGAAGAGTGAGAGAGTTGAAACTTGAAACAGAGGTGGTGGAGGAGAAGGGAGCTTTCTTAATTGCGAGAGACTACTAGCACTAGTTGAGTAGTGTTCTGTAGTTTTGCTGTAGCCAAAGAAAAAAAAAAAAGGTTTTGTTTTTGGGAAGTGATGGTGTCTGTCTGCTTCACGCGCGCTTGGTTTGAGCGCGTGATTTGGAAATGATGAGTTTACCGACTTGCTTGCTCATGGATGGTCCGATTTGAGATTTGTTTGTTGATATGGTTTATTTTTTACGTATATAAAATAGTAATCGTAATGGCTCATATTTTGCTGTGGGTTTAATTTATTTATTTTATTTTTTTTTGTATAAAAGACAGATATATAAGTTTTTAAATATATTTTTTACAAAAAAAATTATAATTCAAAATTTAAAATTTATACATGAATTTAATTAAATAAATTAATAATTGTCTATGTCAATAAATATATAAAAAAATATTAACAACAATTCAATTCACCTAGTTATAGGTCGAATACTTTTTTTCTAATGTAAATCAATTAATGTGTAGGTATTATTAATATTTTTAAAAAAATATAATTGTAAATAAAAAAAGTTAATGCTTATATATAATAAAATACAGTGAAGATCATGTGTATTAATAAAGACATGTAAGATCTTAAACTTATTTTTAATATAATATAAAAATGGGACTATGTTGCAATTGCTACATTGAAATATTTTTTCCTTGTTCTTAATTTTTCAAAAAAAAATAAAGGAAGAAATAAAATAACAAATTACAAAAGAATAATATATGAACAAAAAGAATGATATAAATAGATCAGGTGTAGAATGATAAATAGATCAGGTGTAAATAATAAAAAAAAATAATGTTTTTCCAAAAAAATAAGGGTGAAGAAAAAGACTACAAAAAAATAAAAAACAAACGGTAGGAACTAGGATCTAGTAGGGGCGTCAAACCCAAGTAATTTAAGTATGGCATCCTCAAACCCAAACTCAAGTACCTTGGGTCTGACAGGGGCGTTAGACCCAAGAAACTTGAGTCAGGCAGGGAATTAGATTCAAGTTACTTGGGTTTGGAAAGTGCGCTAGACCTGAGTAACTTAGGTCTGGCAGAGTAGCCAGCTCATCAGGCCCAGTGTTATTGGGTCTGGCAGCTCTAGTAGACCTAAGGTTCTTGGGTTTTGAAAGGGATGTTATACCCTAGGAACATGGATCTTATTATTATTTAAATTAAATTTCATAATATTTTAATGTCATAATTTCCATGAATGAAAGCATATAGCTAGAGTGCTCGGATATTGCAAAAAACCAAGTACAAAACAAAGTCTAAGTTACAACAGAGTTATGACAATAACAGAGTTAGTTTTCAATACAAATTCTGAGGGATTTAACTAACCTTAAAGACTCGATAAAGAAGGAAGGAATTAAGTAGCATAAGAATTTCTAATTAACCTAAGAATCCTGAAGAAATTTAGCAACCAAATGAGATAATAAAATAGAGCAGAACACGGTTGAAACAACAACACAATAACATTCTTATCTTCTATGTTTTTGTCATTTTTCGAGCCTATGAACTAATTTCTAATTTCGATTTAAGAGGAATACACACCATCTCCATTAGCAAGTTGTGAGAAGTAACGCTATCATTATAATTCTTTTAGATTAAAGAATTTATTTTTTCTTGTTTAGAATTATGTTATTGATTGTTATTCAAGCTTATTGAATTGTTTTGAGATGGTATGTATGCTTTATAGTTTCTTTCAATCCATAATTGTTGTTAGAGACTAGAGTAAGAAGCAAAAGAATTAATCTGATTGCTACAACTATCATCTTGATTTATTAGGGAAGAATAAACTAAGTTAAATTATCAAGCTTTTGAATGTTTGCTTAGAATAATTTCACAGACTATACTCTCAAAGCTACTGTCGAGTGAATGAGAATTGTTTTCAATATTAAATTTGTTTGATGGTAATAAATTGATTAGAGAGCTTTGTATAATTAATTTACTCGTAATCCTATCTATTTCCCTTAGCTTTAAGGTATATCAAATTTATTTGCTTGACATGAAAGAATATTTATTTTACTTCGATGACCAACAAATTTATAAGAAGGATGTGTGAACCATTAAGCTGAGTTAACAATATATTAATTTATTATTTTTATTTTTAAAATTTTGTTTCTTTAATTTTTTTTATTCAAATCTCCTGTTCTTTTTTTATTTTAGTATATTGTAAGAAGATTAAATGAAATTTCGCTAGAGTTCGACCTAGTGATTGTGCATCAAAAGTATCATTAAGTCTCTTATTTTACATATGTATTTATTATTTTTATTTGGGTTTTTTTATAATAATTGATGTGCTTTTTAGTAATAAAGTTTCTTTTAATGTTTCGATAGGTTTTTGGAGCTTAAATGAATTATTTCAGAAAATTCAACGTCGGAATTCGGAACAAAGAATTGAAGAGAAATTTAGTTGAAGATTGAAGCAAATCTTGGTTCAAATAAGTGCTCCAAATTTGCCCCAAAAATCAATTCTAGTCCAATTCTAGAAAAGAATATCATATGATCTATTTCAAGCCCAAACATGCCTTATGTTGTGTGCAAACTTCAACCATCAAATACTCAAGGTTTCAATTTCAATCTTAGCCCAAATAATAGGTACATTTGTATCCTTATTTGATGCTTAAATCCAGCTCCAAATCAGCCCCAAATCACCCTCCAAATCAGCCCAAACACACTCCATGATCCTACATGTCCACACAATAAATAACATTTGATTTATTTGGGTAATTCATTGATCCAAGAGGGCAAGCACGTGGATGGAAAGCTGGAGGGGACATTGTGACATTATTTTGGGTCAAAAGAAGAAAGAGACAACTCATAAAGGAGGAAGAAAAACGTGCACCAAAGTATTCTCCAAGCTGGCCTGGTTTGATTTTCCAGAACACCTTTCGGTGTTTTACCCATAACTTTTGACTCAGATGTCCACATGATCTGTTCTTTAATGATCTGGAACGCTAACATAATGGCCTATAAATATGTCTCTAATAGCCATCTCCAAAAGAGGCTTCTAAGAGGGTCGAATTGCTGTCCAACGTTAGAGTCAGATTTGTGTCCGAGTTTTTACTGAAATTGTGTTGTGTTCTTCTTTATAGATTTCGGTTCTTTAGCTTGTAAAACTCATTATTTCAGTTTGATTCAAGTTATTTTATGTTTATTAAAGTGTTATTATATATAATCATGGTTGGCTAATCTTCTTCTTGGATCCAAATCAAGGATGATGGTGGTTGAGGTGAGTTCTTTAAGATATGAATGAATCTTAATGTCTATCTTTTCATTTTCTTCATGAATGTTTTATTATTGCAAAGAAATTTTAGAAATCATTTAGGTAATGTTATAATCTTGAATTTTTATGCACAAACCTTAGTTTTGGTATAGAGATTGCTTGATTCAATGTCTTACTTAATATGAAAATACTTGTTCATTCTTAAGCAATAATCAATCTTCATCTTTTTAAACTTCATTGTAATATCTTCCGATCTAATATCACCATCGTTGATATTAGGTTGAGTTATCTTATATATGTTGAAGGAATCACCAATACGTCACCATTAAAATTGATTTGGACCAAGACTTACTTTTTCTTGTCATTTAAAATCTATTTACACTTTTTCATCTTTGAAAACAAATCCATCAATCATTTTCAACCAAGTTATTGTTAATTTAATTTCTTTTGAGTTTTTTTTGTTACCTAGCTTAATTTATAGATCTAGCTCTCTGTGGATATGACCTCGATCTTACCGAGTTAATTGCTACATCGCACACTCGTGCACTTGCGAGTTAAAACAAGCCGATCATAAAAAGCGGTCAAGCACCTAGTTTTCACGATCATACTATAATTTTTTTTTTTATAATAGTTAAGTTAGAATTATATTTTGGAAGTTCCGATGACCAACCAAAATTGTATCAAAATTTTGGGATTGTTATAGATGGTATCATAGCCCTGACTAAGGTTTAAGATTTATTATGGAAAATGATGATGTTGATTTGTTGCAGAATGGTTCACACAATACATAGTGTGAGGACGGATTCCTCTTCAGTATGGAGGGTTCAAAGTATGGATTCTAAGGAGGTTTAGGGGTAGGATCCCCTTGAAAATACTACTTCTTATGTGCTATCAATATCTATTCAGTTGAGGCAGGTGAAGTTATTTGAACTTCAAGATGATACCACTTCTAGACAGGTTGGGGTGTCATAACCAAATAGATTAGACCATCAGAGGTAGGCAATCGTGCCTCCACCCGTGGCACCCATAAGAGCTTTTTCTCCATTTACTGACCCTATTTTTGTAGCACAGTTAGTGAAGGCAGTAGTTGATGCTATGAATAGTGCACCAACCCCCGCAACCCCAACAATGCTTATAGATCCAATGGTCATAATACCTACAGATGATGTGGTTACCCTAGTATGGATTGTGAAGAGTATGAGAGAGATGAGATGCGAGCCTTTCTTATGGTAATAGGATGCAGAGTTTGCTAGGAGGTGGATTAAGAAGGTGAAGAAGACTTTGATTTAAATAACACACTCATGATGGGAGATTGCAATTGAGGAGGGCTATATAGTCGTGGACGTGGAGTGATTTTAGGGTAGAGTATGGGAATCAATTAAATTCTAGATATCACCGTAAAATGAAAGAACATGAGTTTCTGGCTTTGATGCAGGATGACTTGTTGGTGCTTGATTATGAAAGGATGTTTAATAACCTCTTTATGTTTTCCTCATATCATGTTTCTATGGAACAATATATGATTGAGTTATTTTGACATAGGCTATTACAAGATTTAAAATAAAAGCTTATTGCATTGCAAATAGTGAGAGATCTGATAGAAGCAACTTAGGCTTTAGAGACGTGTATTGGGAAGGGTCAGCAAGGCCAATCTGAGTTTGGTAAAATGAAGGATATTAACTACATTTCGAGTAAACCTTCTAGATTGTTTCTTTTCAAGAAGGACAATTTAGCTAGTTCAAGAAGAGGGGAGGGGATACAAGTTAAGGAATATAAGTTATTGGGTCTTTTCAGAGTACATGTGGAGGATCAAATGGGGGTAGTCAAACCTCAGGGGTAGTTTTGCTGGAGGAGCTTTAGAACAAAGAACCGTTACTTATTCTTATAGTGTTAGATATGAGCAGAGGCATCCCAAAGATTATTTTGCATCACCAAGTCGATGTTATATTTGTAGATAAGAGGGACACAAATAATAAGACTGCTTATAATTAGGTCGTGAATGTTATTACTATGGAGGTCAAGGACATTTTAAGAAGGATTGCCCTCGAAGAGCTGAGTATGTCCAAGGTCAGAGACAAATAACTTAAAGTTATCAACAATCAGTCATTGTGGATAAACCCACTCGACTAGTATAGTCTGTAATCAATGGTAATAGAGGCCGACCTCGAGGATAGGGGGAGAGGACCCATGGTAGAGTGTTTCACATGACCCAAGAGAATGCTAGAGCTGCCACTAATGTAGTTGCATATACTTTACTATTAGAAAATCATTATGTGTATGTTTTGATTGATCCTAGTTCTACACATTCTTTTGTGGCAAGAAAAATTAAAGATAAACTAAATGTGCAACCAATTAAACTAAAAAAGAGATTTTTAATTAGCATACCTTTTGGGGATATTGTATTTGTGAATCATATGTACAAGAGTATTAGGGTACTATTGAAGGACATGATATGGTAGTGAATTTAATGCCTTTAGATTTATGAATAATGTTGTAGTAAATGTGCTAATAGCATGGAAACAATGGTTAATGTACTGCATGATTATATTGTGTTAAAATCTCTAATAATGGATTCAAGTGAATGATATTCCTTCATTAGTTGTTCTCAGTTTGTTTCGTTTACTAAAAAACTAGTAAGGGGTGTATTTTACTAAATTTAGATAGGATTGGGTCATCATATTTGGCATTATTATCTAGTATATTTGGTGATGATGTAACAAAGTTATGAACTTTCATACAATTAATTCTTATAATGTTGAAATTAAAGAAGCTTAAAAGAGCTACTTTTTTTCTTCTTCTCACCATCCCTATTGTAATGTTTAGTTATTGTCTCAAGATAGAAGAAACACAGATAGCGAGGATAGAAGGGATATGTCTCCTTGTACTTCTTAACAGATAGCGAGGATAGAAGGGATATGTCTCCTTGTACTTCTTATTTTGAAAGTATAGAATTCATTAAAAAACTTCAAGAGATATGTTTATTTTACATTCATGTCTCTTTGATCAAACATATTTCTATTTCTTTTATATATTTTTTTTTTCTATTTTAAGACACCAACCAAATGTAACATATGCTATGAAATGAATCAGTTGGGTCTATAGTAAGGGCAATTCTTGTTAGGTTGGAAAAAATCTAAATAAAAATAGGGTTAATAAGGGCAATTCATGTTAGGTTGGATTTGGGGATTTGCTTTGTAGATGGGGTTACTAAGGACAATCAAATTTAGGCTAGGTATGGTGATTTGCTTTATAGATTTAGTTGGCACGTACAACATCAAACTTGAGTATTAGTTTGTAATTCTAATGCTAAGTCATGTGTGATGAATATTGGATTATATATGGTATGAAATTCTCATATAAAACAACTTCAATTTAAAATAAATTTTGAAATGATATAGAAGTTTATGTCACAAAATCATAAAAAGTTAGTTAGATTTTCGTAGCATATTGTTGAAATAAATTAGGAAACTTATTTGCAGAGGATTGATTATTAGTATTATACATAAACATGGAGAAGCCTATCATTACAAAGACAAGCTTGATAACTTTAAGGTAGAATTATGTAAAAAAGTTGTCTATTTTGTTATGTTGGCCTTCCTATATGTATAAGATAGAAGTTATTGAGAGATGTTCGAGGTATGTGATCAATTAGGACATTTACTAGACAGGTGGTCCGTGTTATGCTATGGGCTGACTCAATTTTTTTCCATCATAAAAAAAGATGCTAAGGCAATGTAAGCTTTCCTAAAAAACAAAAAAAAAATCTAAAACTTAGGTCATTGACTCATTAGGGTTTAATAAGCTTGACTAATTTCATGAGGCGAATAAAAAAAATACAATGATAGTACATAAACTAAAAAAATTGACAACAAAAAAATTAAAAAATACATGACCCGAGCCCATCCAGGTTAGCACGCTGAATATGTAAATTGGTTGTGACACTAGGATAACCTCGTCGACAGAAAATTGAATAAAATCATAATGCTTAATTATCAAACAATCAAATGTTGAAATGTGAAATTGAATTTATTTTTAAATAAAAAACAATAAAAAAACCGAGTCAAACCAAGTTAACCCGCTAAACTCATGATCATAGACATAAGACTGGGATAACCTAATGGAAAGGAAAGAAAAAAAACAAAGCACAAAGACCAATTCTCAATCAATCAAATGTTGAATGGTGAAATTGAAATAAAAAAATCAATTTTTTTAAAATCAAATGTTGAAGGATCATATCTAGTAACTAAATAAAAATTCATTTAGAACACAATAATCTCATAGAAAGCAAAAAAATAATTAAAGCTCAATTTCTAGTAATCAAACTATCAAAGGACAAAATTGATGAAAAAATACAATCCAAAAAAGGTATAAAAAAATCGACCCGAGCCCACCTAAGTTAACATGCAAAATCTATGATTTGATTGTGATACTAGGATAACCCCGTTGAAAGTAAGTTGGGTTAAAATATGAAGCTTAATTATCATACCCCTCAATATTGAAGGGTGTTATAACTCGAATCATTTTTAAAATCAGTGAAAAATCAATAGAAAAAAAATAAAAAAATAATCAAACCCAATCTCTAATTAAATAAATGCCGAAGGATGAAACTAAAAAAATATGAGCTTAAAAAAGAAAAAAAAACTTAGGTGAATCTCTTAAACCTGAGTTAATCTTCTAAACTCACAACACGTGAAATCTCAAACCTAGACTCAATCAAGAAGCTCAATTATCAACAAATTTAACTTGAAAGATGAAATAAAAAAAATTAATTTAAGAAATTTACCAAAGTAAAAAAAACAATCAAAATAATAAGGATCAAATCTAATAAGAAAAATATTGAAGGAGGATGAAATCATAACAAATATTCAATTTTAAAAATTCTCAAATAAAAAAATATCAATCAAAAGAATGATGATCAAATTTGACAAATAAAAAAATTAAGGGAAGAAGAAATTGAAAAATAAATTATAAATTATTTTAAATAAAATAAATAGTAATAAAAAATAGGGATCAAATCTAAAAGAAAAATAAATTGAAGGGCTGCTTTGAATAATTCAATGTTTAAACACTAAAATCGAGGAGGAAAGATAAAAGAGGAGGAAAAAGAAAAGGTCGTCGGTGTCAAACCGAAGGTCTGTTGGTCATACACACTGCTAAGATGAATTGAATGTCGCCCTGCAAGACATCGTTTAGTTGTTGGACGATGTTGCATGCTTCAATAAATTTTTTTTAAAAATAACATTTAATATTTATTAAATTATCAAATTGCCCCGTACTATGTCTGATTATAACAAGAAAACCAAGTTGAAAATATGAAAAATCCATTGGACTCCAACTTAATATTTTTTGTTATTTTAAAGGTAATTTAGTCATTTTATCATGCTTAAAAGATAAAAAGACAAAACACCCTTAAAGCAAGTTTAATATTTCTTGTTTTAAAAGATAATCGAATCATTTTATTATAAGAAGACTTTCCAAATTAATTTGTTAATAATTAATGAATCATAAGTGAAAAAAAAGTATCACCTTGATAATAAGCTAATTGATTTTATTTAAGAATGAATAAATAGTTGTTACCATAGTTTTAAAACCCGGACCGGTCCGGTGGGTCAACCTGGGACCCGGGACCCAGTTGACCCGGGCCTAGGACCGGTTCGGGTCTAAGTAAAAACCCGTCAAAGAGTTGGCCCGGTGAAACCCGGTACACCCCGCTGAGACCCAGCCTCTTTATATATATATATATATATATATATATATATATATATATATATATATATATATATATATATATATATAAAACGTTGAAGATGAACGATGCGCAGACATAGAGAAAACCTAATTAAAGAAAAAGCAATTTCAACATAGTTGTTGTGAGATGTACTGCGGAATACCTGCAGATGACAGAGGATGTAGAGAAGGGAAACTTAACATACAAGCTTGAAGTTTTCTTCAATTCCTGCATACTTCATAGGTGGAAAGATTTTATTGTCACTCTACAGAGCACTAAAGAATTTTCTTTGTGGTCAGAAGACTAATCATAGTTATTAAACCCGGACCAGCCCGGCAGGTCAACCCGGGACCCGGTCAACCCTGTGGCTGGACCGGTCCGGGTTTGTCAAAAGACCGGCCGGTGCAACAACCCGGCAAAACCCGGTCGACCCGGCGGGTCGACCCATGACCCGAGTGACCCGGGCGAGACCTAGGTGACTCTCCATGACAGATTTGAGATCTTATCTCTGTCTGAATCTGTGGAGGTTGAAAAATTAACAGTGGTTTGGTTGTGAGCAATGGCTTAAGCTTCAGATCCGTGTCTTTCGAAAAGGAAGAGAGGGTTTTGGAGCGCAGATCTAGCATGAATCAAAAGGAGAAAAAATCTCAAACAACAAAAAATCAAAAGAAAGAGCATGAGGAAGAGAGGGAGAAGATTTACCTAGAGATTGAAAACTTGTTGATCTCTCTTCATTGATTAGAATTTGAGCCCAAGGCGTAAGAGAGGAGTGGCAGCGAAGAGGAAGGGTGCAGAGTGCAGACCTTTAAATTTTGGCTAATTTTATTGAATTATTACTCTACTGACCTTTAAATTTTGGCTGATTTTATTTCGTTCCATATATTTTTCTCCTACTCTCAAATAAAAAAAAAACCATGTTCACTTCCTTTTCTTTTATTCTTCTCAAATTTACTATTACAAGGATATTGTTTTATTATAAAACATAACCGAATTAGAAGCATATATTTTCTAGTTAAATACCATTAAGAAAACCTCTTCCCTGTTTTAATATTTTTTCTTATGGAATATTAAAACTTTAAATATATTTTTTTAAAAAAATTTCAGGTTAATCCGGGTTAACCCGAGTTGACCCATAAAACCCGGGACCCATCTCCTTGGCCGGGTCAATACCCGGGCCGGGTTTAATAACTATGCTTGTAATAACAAGCAAATGCATTGAAGCGATTGCCTCTAAAGTCTTAACTCATCCATCAAGGGTGAGTTTGTCGCACATTTACTCTAGAAGGGAAAGAGATGACGAGTCTTGTAATGGAGCGAAGAGCCAGAGATATAAACCGCCAAGCAAAGGGTGGTGGGCTGAAGATATGGTAGAATTAGGCATATATCTGTATTGGAGAACCATGATAGCAGTCAAGTCCGGTGGAAAGATGTCATCTAGTCTCATAGGGGAGGCCTTGAAAATTTACGCAGCTCGATGGCTATCTAACATATAAAGAGAAAGAAATGTTAATTAGTCTCATAGATGGAAAGATGTCATCTCTCTTTTCTTTATTCTTTGTCTCCTTTTTTTGTTGACTTGGGTCAGCCCATTTGACCCGTGACCCGATCATTAGACCAGATCGACCACTGGATCAGATTTTAAAATTATGGTTGTTACACTATTTTAACTTAAATCTAGAGGTACAATGGTTTGTTGATTTTTTTAATATTATACCTTGTGTAACAAAAAAAAAAGTTGTGAATGTGCAATGTGATTAACCATTGAGGTCAACCCTGTGATCTTGTATCTTGTTTAGTGTAAGCGGACAAAACCTGTAAAAAAAAAAATGGAAAAAGAAACGATGGATGGATTTGGATTTCACACAATTATTTTTAGATAAAAAAAACTAGGATTTTCATTCATATATATAATAAATTAGTGTATTGACTTGCGCTCCACAACGGATCAATAATAATTAAAACAATATATATATATATATATATATATATATATATATATATATATATATATATATATATATATATATATATATTCAAAAATATTTTTTAAAAAAAACTTGGATCTGACGGTCAAGATAGACCCAAGAGCCTTGGGTCTGGCGCCCAAGCCAGACTCAATAGTCTTGGGTCTAGCGACTAAGTCAAATCCAAGTTAATTGGGTCTGGCTCCCCTAATAGATCCAAGTTTCTGGAATCTGACTCCCCTAATAATAATAAAAATAATATTATTTATAATAAAAAAATAATAATATTAAATTTATCTGATACAAGTTCTTATAGTTTTTAATCCTTTCAAATCAAATTTACATTTTTTCTTCAATAGTAATTACATTTTAAAAAAAACTTTAAATAATAATAATAATAATAATAATAATAATAATTTTTAATTTTACCTTTCAAATCAAATTTATGGTTTTTTTCAATAGAAATAGTATTTTTTTAAAAAAAATTATTAATAATTATATTAAACATGCCTACCCAAGTTCTTATAATTTTTAATTTTATCCTTCAAATCAAATCTATGGTTTTTCTTCAATAGTAATAATATTTTTTTTTCAAATCTAATAATAATAATAATAATAATAATAATAATTTTTAAAATGTAAAAAAAAATATTTTTAAAAGAGATTTAACTTTGGTGGTCATGCTATACCCAAAATAGTTGGGTCTGACAGTCATTTTCAGACCCAAGTCTCTTAGGTCTGGCGGTCCTGCCAGACCTAAGGTACTTGGGTTTAGGAATGCTATACCCAAGTTACTTGGGTCTGACGCTCCTACAAGATCCTAGTTCTTAGAGTGTGACCATGCCAAATCCAGGTGTGACCTTATTACTATATTTTTTTCCAATAGCAATGATATTGTTTTCACATTTATTAATAATTATATGAATAATATTAACAATAATGCAAAGAATAATAATAACAATAACAATAATAATATTTTTTAAATTTACCCTTCAAATCAAATTTACGGTTTCTTTTCTATAACAATTTTTTTTTTCAAATTTATTCATAATTATATGTATAATATTAAGAATAATAATATTTATAATATTAAACAAGCCTGACCTAAGCTTATATAATTTTTAATTTTACCATTCAAATCAAATTTATGGTTTTTCTTCAATAGTAATAATATTGTTTTTTCAAATTTATTAATAATTATATAAATAATATTAACAATAATGATAACAACAACAATAATTTTTAATTTTACCCTTCAAATCAAATCTATAGTTTTTTTTCCAATAGCAATAATATTTTTTTAAAATTTAATAATATTATTAATAATGAATATAATAATATTAATAATAATATTAAACTTACCGGACCTAAATTCTTATAGTTTTAATCCCTTTAAATCAAATTTATGGTTTTTCTTCAACAGTAATAACATGTTTTTCAAATTTAATAATGATAATAATTTTACCTTTCAAATCAAATCTATGATTTTTTTCGATAACAACGATATTTTTCTTCAAATTGTTTTAATAATTATATTACTAACAATGAAAAAATAATATTAATAATAATATTATGTGATGTTAGACCCAAATTCGAGGGTTTGGCTAGAGCGTATAGGATTTGACAAACATGTTTGAAACCAGAGCTAGGTGTCTAGCAACCATATCATTCTCCAACACTAGATCCCAAAAAACCTGAATAAATTATTTTGTCCCTAACTATTTTTTCAATGCTAAATATATCCCATGAAAAAGACAACTCCACCTTCAACTGCATGCCTAACAAGTTTCTTCGTTAATGATAACTATTAGGTCTGGCGGGGTCTGGCTCCCCTACCACACCCAAGTTACTTGGGCCTAACATTGTTGCTAGGCCCACGTAACCTGGGCCTGATGCCCCTGCCAAACCCAAGTAACTTGCCAAGTACTTATAGTTTTTAATCCATTCAAATCAAATTTATGGCTTTTCTTCAATAGTATTAATATTTTTTTTTCAAATTTATTAATGATGATGATGATAATAATAATAAAAAATAATAGTAATACAAATATTAACAACAACAATATTAATACTAATTTTTAATTTTCCCTTCAAATCAAATCTATGGTTTTTCTTTGATAGTAATAATTTTTTTTTTCAAATTATTAATAATAATGTTTATAATATTAATAAGAATATTATTAAACATGTCTGACTCAATTTCCTTGGTCATAAGGATTTTCTCAATTATGACCAACCAAATAAATGTTTTCATTAGTTGTGGCTCTCTTCATCTCCACACTGATGAGCTCAAATAGAAAATGTGCCAAAATAGTTATGGCTCTCTCCATATTCACATTGATGAACTCAAATAAAAAACATTTCAAAAAGTTTAACCAAGCACTTACATATCAATATCATTGAATCCTAACTAAGACTCCTCATCCATCCTATAGTTATTCTGGTTGTCTAGCATATACATTTGGTGTAAACACCTAAATATAGCCAAAGAAATCCAAACATACTGAAGACCTCCCTAAGAGGCCCAAGTAAGCCAGTGTTAATGTATATATTCTATAACCAATCGATTGATTACACGTGACGCTTACTTTGTTAATGTATAAGTAAGTATATTTATTATTAATGAACTGTAACATTAAGTGACTCTTCAAGGAATAGATGGAAGAAGAGTGATCTATAAAAGAAAGAGAGAAAATTCTTATTAAATTGTGTGATTTCAACAATGAAGACTAGAAAGTTGTTGAGGAAAGAGTGTATGACTTATCTTGTTTATGTAATAGATTCAGAAAGAGATGAGGTAGAGCTGAAAAATCTTCCCATTTTAAGGGAGTTTTCAGATGTGTTTCTGGAAGAGTTATCAGGATTGCCCTTGGAAAGAGAAGTGAAGGTTTCTATTGATATATTATATGGTGCCTCTTCTATAGCTCGGTCACCATATAGGACAGCTGTAGGAATTACTACAAAAAGGTTTATACACCCGAGTAATTCACAACGGGGAGCTCCAGTCTTATTTGTAAAGAAAAAAGATGGGATTTTTTTTACTCTACATAAATTATAAGCAGTTAAATAGAGTAACAATAAAGAACAATGATATGTATAATAATTTTAACAAGGAAATGGTTGATTCTAATGTGTATAGGTATTCAAATGGTCCAATGAAAAGGAGCTCATGCGAAATAACTGTGTCTTAACAAGTTAGATTAACATAACTAAAGCTTTAATAAGTTTAAAGGCTTGTTAACTGAATGAAAATGGTTTAAATATGTTTGTTTGTTTTCAAATAATACCTGAGTCATGATTTTAGAGTTTTGGAGAGTTTGAGTTTGTTGTCAGCCTATGGGCCAATTTGAGTCTGAATTTTCACAACCTCATTACATTGGAAAATAAGCCCATTCTATATGGTTTTCAAGTTCAGAATGTCATCTTTTTAGATAGTCTAATTATGCATGCATTGGAGTTCTGTGCGAGGTTTGTACCTGATTACTACAAATTGAAGTTATACATAAAACTTTAGACAATACGACAAGGTTCTTTGAGTATGAAGGAGTATGTGATTAAGTTTGATATATTAATGATACGTTGTAAATTGATAGAATCCCAAGAAAAGACCACATATAAGATCGAAATCAATCTAAATTATGTGAAAGAGAGGCACAATTCATCTACAACATAAGCCTAATTATATCACAGTGGTGGACTGTCTAAATAAAGCATATGACAACCTTAAATTAATTAAGTGTTTCCATGATTTTTATTGATTCCTTATCAGTTTAGGAGTTCTTATTATGTGTGGAAATATTTATAGTAGTAAAAGAGTTCATATTGGATAAGTTTAACAACTCAACAATTTTTATGTAATGTGGAAATAAAGTTAACAAGGATTTCATGTCCTACAATGAAACTAAGAGGCAATAATAAGCTTATTTAAAAATGTTTTCTTATCATTCAAGGACATTAAAGGTGGTTCTAGACTTATTTCCTATAATATATAGTTTTATGCTAACAAACATATTTTTAATTTGATCATTGGATTGAGTTAAGACTTCGCTAGAAGATTTCAGAGGTCATGTTTTATATATGGTTAAAATTCTATAGCGATCAAAAATTAGAAAGGCTTTGCAATAAGGTCCATAGGCTACTATGTGCAATTTGTATTAGTTTCCCAGTTGATTTAAGACATTTGTTTTCCTATTTTTTCTATAACTTTTTTATTATTTTTTCAACCTTGTTTAGGATATTTTTACCCATTATAAATAGGGTTATTTAGCTTTTATTCAAATTTTTTTTACAAACATTCATTTTAGAATAATATTTGTGTGTGTGTGTGTGTGTGTGAGAGAGAGAGAGAGAGAGAGAGAGAGAGGAAAACTCATATTTTTTAGCTCTTCATTGAACTAACTTGACTTATCAAAAAATAATTGTCTTTATGGCTTCTTCCTTATACTTCTCGTACGTGATTCTCTATAATCATTACGTGGGGGGTTTCATTCCATTAGTTTCAGTGTCTTGGTTCACATAATAGTTATGTCGAGCTTTTACCAATCAAATTTGATTTCGGCTTTCTTGTGTATATATTCATGGTTCTTAACGTTCGGGTTTGCATCAGGGCATAATCATGATTGCCTGACATTCCTTGAGCTCCCAACCATACCTTTCACCACCATATGTGCTGAGATATTGGCCATCAACAAGGAGAAATACTTCGTGCAATACCCATCTCCATGAAAAATGGTTTAAACATAAGGAATTCTAACAAGTTATGTCTTTTTCACCATAACCCGCATGACATTGAGGAATGTCTTGCCCTAAAAAAAGAAATAAAAAGTCTAAGTGCTAGAGGATATCTCTAACAATTTGTAAATAAATAAAGACAACTAGAACAAGAAAGGAAGTAAGTTTGCATATTCTACAATGAGCTACCTGAGATCAGATGATCTCTAGATTATCTCCAGGAATTGAATCTCCATCTTTTGATTTTTCCAATAAAGAGTAGTGTTTCTCTATAAAAATCTTCACAGTGAGATCTTCATATCTTTATTAAATTCTCCATGACTCCATGAAAATCTTCAAAGTGAGGTCTCTATATCTCCATTGAATTCTCCATGTCTCTAATCATATCTCCATGAAAAATCTTCATAATGAGATATCTATGTCTTCATTAAAATCTCAATGACTTCATGAGAGATATGCATCGGGATCTCCATTCAAATCTCTTTATCTCTACACAACATCTCCTTACACAATAATTTCATGATCACAAAGTAACCATTTTTTAGATAAAAATGTTCCCTACTAGAACTTAATATATTCTCATCATCTTGCAAGAAAAACTCTCATGTTAACAAAAACCACGAAGATAGTATTTTTCAAGCAAACAAAGGTAATGTTTATACAATAATTACTTTCTCCTCCTATATTTGCATGTAATATCTTTCAAACATGATTGTTAATACGTTGGGGTGGGGGGGGGGGGTAAATGATAACACCCAAATTTTTAAAAAACAACAAATATTTTTGCTGTCATTTGGGCATTCGAAACGACTGTAATTCCAGCCTAAAATTATGATGGAAGAAGATGGAAGAAGACTATTAATTTATGATATGGTAGTATTGGTTTTGATTTATTTAGTCACTTAATGTCGGATAAATTAAATGAAATCTTAACCCATTAGAAAAATCTAAGTGAGATTTTCCAACTTAATAGGGAAAACTATTAATTTACAAGAAAATAATGAGAGATCAAATTAGGATTAAAGACCTGATCTAAATTTGAAATTTAAATATGTATGCACGAAACTAATACTCGCTATCTTTACATTAATATGTTGATAGATAAAATGAATAGGAACATATCCATACGAAAACATACTTGATGCTAACAAATTGATTGAACCAAATTTCTTGGATTGACACTAAAATATGAGAATTGTTCTCAAGCAAGAAAAGAGGTTATATGTTCTTGAAAATTCAATTCCAAATGCCTCTACTGAAAATGCTGAAGAAGAAGTTAGAACTGAATATCAACGTCATATTGATGACGATGAACAAAATACATGTGTGATGTTAGCCAGTATATCATTTGAACTTCAAAGGCAATATATGAATATGGATGTCCATACTATGATTATGCATCTTAAATAAAATATTTGATGAGGCTAGTTAGATTGAGTGGTACGGGATCTCTAATAAATTGTTTCGCTATAAGATGATATAAGGTTTTTTTGTGAACACCCATATTTTGAAAATGATTGACTATATTGAGAAATTGGCTAATTGAGTTTTGTCATGGATCATGAGTTAAGTGTTGACTTGATATTGCAGTCATTACCTCAAAGTTTTTTGCAATTCATTATGAACTATCACATGAAAAAGTTTTATAGTATAATGTCATAATTGTTTAATATGCTTAAGACTGCAGAAGGGGCCTTTAAGAAGAAAAAAAGTTAAATTCTTCTAGTTTAGTCTTCTAGAAACTTTTTGAATTTTTTTAGCTTCAAATTAATTTTTTGGTATTTTTAAATCGTTTTAATGTGTTGATGTCAAAAATAAATTTTAAAAATAAAATGATATTATTTTGATGTATTTCCAAGTAAAAAACATTTTAAAAAATAACATTTGCCACACTTTTAAACAATCACTTGACATGTAGGCGCCGTTTGGAATTGCGTTCCAAACTATGTTTCTTGAAAATTTAAATTTTTTTATATTTGTGGAGTTTTGATATGTTGATGTTACAATTTTTTTAAAAAAAATAACAAAAAATTTATTTTAATATATTTTTAAATAAAAAAACATAAAGAATTTCATTTGTACTCTTCAAATCCAACCAATTGTAGTGGTGAAAAAACATCATCAGCCTATGGCTTTTTAGGATCTGTCTGAGAATGTGGTTGCGGTTGTTTTTTAAAATATTTTTATTTCAAAATGCATCAAAATAATATTTTTTTTATTTTTTAAAAATTAATTTTTAAGATCAATATATCAAAACGATTCAAAATATAAAATATAATTAATTTTTTTTAATTTTTTAAAAATACGAGTTGGTCTGCATTTTCAAACAATGGTTTAATGGGCCAATATGTCCACCTCCTCCACGTTAATATTACTTTGGATTTCAGTTATCGCTCTGGATGATCCAGCCCATGTAAAATCGCACGGACAAAAGAAATAAACGGGAAAGCGTGGCGCTATAACGATCATCCAACAACGCGGCGGCGGCATCACAGGATTTATTTAATTTCTTGTTCAAACAAATAAAATCCCTGTGAGTTGGAAATTTTGCAAAGGTTCCAGCGCCAGCCATGGCTTCTTTCATGGGTCTCTTTCCCTACAACATGGCTGGACCCCTTAACTTCTATCATCACAACAACTACAAATACCAAATTGGCAATCACAGAAACAGTGCACTGTTCTCTTGTATTGATCATAATTTAACACAACACATGCTAAGCTGCAAGAGGCAAAGTTGTTCCACTTCCACCATCACCTGCTCTGCTGCCAACAAACCCTCTCCGTCTACTGAAGTCAGGTGGGTTCTCCTTTTCTCAATTTTTTTTGTTGTACTCTGTATCTTGAATTGAAAAATTAGACCATGAATTGAAATAGTTTAAGGGTGAAAGCTGACAAATATTGATTGGTTGATCTGCATAGGAAGACAGACAGCTGAATGTATTGCAATGTGCTTGACTTTTACGCTTTTGTCCATGGAATTAAGTTTGTTAAAGAATATTCTCAGTCCCTCTACTTTTTTTTTTCCCATTCAATGCTTCAGCTGTCCGAGTCTTTTTTTACAACTGAGGGTTCCTTGTAATCACTCTTTCATTTGTTCTTCAGCTCTACAGCCAAGATAAGGAGTGAAGTTCTATCTCCATTTCGGTCTGTCCGGATGTTTTTCTACCTAGCTTTTATTGCAAGTGGTGCTTTGGGAGGATTAATAGCAACCACACGACTGATTGCTGCTCTAGCAAATCCATCAAGAGCAGCTGAAGTACCTGAGATACTGAAAGGTCTGGGCATAGACATTGGAGCAGCAGCTATCTTCGCATTCCTATATTACAGGGAGAACAAAGCTAAAAATGTACAACTGGCTAGGCTGTCAAGAGAGGAAAACCTTTCAAATCTTAAGCTCCGTGTGGATGAAAAGAAGATCATTTCTGTGAGCTCTTTGAGGGGTGTTGCTCGTCTTGTAATCTGTGCTGGCCCTGCACCTTTCATTTTAGAATCTTTTAAACTTAGTGAGCCTTTCACTCAGAGCCTTTTGGATAGAGGGGTGCTTGTGGTTCCATTTGCTTCAAATGGGAATTTACCTAGTTTTGAGTTTGACGAGGGTGAGGAGATGAAGGAGCTTACCACCAAGAGGAAGAGACTCTGGCAGTTGGCTCCTATCTATGTTTCTGAATGGTCCAAGTAAGAAATCGTGTCAGAAAAATGTTTCTTTGTTTCTTCTCGAATTTTGTGCTCACTCCTCATTCCACACATAACAAATTACAGCTGGTTAGATGAACAGAAGAAGCTGGCTGGCGTCTCCCCTGAATCTCCTGTGTATGTATTCTTCCATTTAGTTGCCTTTTTCTAGTGCAGGAAAATGCAAGGATTAATTCTTGCAAATCAATTCTGTAATTTTACATTTCACCATTTCACATGGTTGTGAGAATATGAAGCATGCTTTAAGAAATCAGTTCTTTTGTGTTAAAGATGGGGCATCAATTACACCTTAACAAATCCTAATTGTATAAGCTCATCATATTGGGTTTAGGATTGTTTTTTTCCAACTTATAACGTACTATGTACGTGTTTGTGGCAAAACAAAAGTTGTGCGATATTAGGATTGGGCGTACTTGGGATTAGAGTTGAGAGTCCATGGTTCCAATTATAGTGAAATGTTGTCATCTTCTCAACATAAAATCTTTGTATATGTGTGTTATCCTTAACATGATGTTTTTCCTTTATTTATATGTAGAAGTTGATATAAAGCTTGCGTTAGGAATATTCCTAACTTTTCCGAGTACATTATGTTCTACAGGTATTTGTCTCTGCGCATGGATGGCCGTGTCCGTGGAAGTGGTGTCGGTTATCCCCCTTGGAATGCTTTTGTCGCCCAACTACCACCAGCAAAGGGAATGTGGTCAGGTCTTCTTGACGGCATGGATGGAAGAGTTCTTTAGATAGTTTTATTTTTCCAGCCACTGCAGGTTAGTTTCTTCTTTGATTGTATAGTTCCTCCAGTCGTTGCTAAAGTTATCTTACTTCCTTTGTTTTGAATTTAAGAACTTACATTTTATTTTTTATTATTATATAATTCATCCTTTTTTCATAACCTTGACACTCCTTCGGGTCATTGCTGATTACCATTTACAGTAGAATACATTATCTCCATGCTAATAGCAATATTCATGCCCCATCGTCAAATGTCTCCATAAAAAAATAATGAAGTAGAGCAGGAGATCAGTTATTGCTCGTAAATATCAATACTAATGGTTCATACATTTTTCAGCTGTCAACCAATTGCAAAATTTTATCATTTGTACTGCCTAGAAGCAATATTTATATTCAATCCTTCACAATTAATATTAATTGTTCTCCTCCCTCTCTATGTCCAAACAAATTTGGCCTAACCTTTTTTCCCTTCTCTTTTATTTAAATCAAATCGATGCTATTGACCTATTTATCTTCTCAAAATTTTTTAATTATGAAGTTCATCGCTATGACTTCCTGTGCATTTCTTTATAGTCACACGAGAGTAATTGATTGTTGTTCTTTTGAAAGAAAAGAAAACAAACTTTAGGAACTGGAGATATTACCTTAGTCTAGAAAACGCAATGGTTAGCTTAGGTTATGTGCTGGGAAATCATAGTATAGACTTTTTGCTAATCAATATTTAATTTTTAATTTATTTTTATATGTGTCAGTAAATCCCGTCACAACTCACCATTATAACTAATTTGTTCTTTGGATTCCACTCGCTGTTATAATTATAGGATTTCGATTGCATCAAAATATTGTTTCTAAAATATTCATGATCAATGTTCTCTTAAATATTGAACATTCATTAGAACTGTGAATACTAATACATATTATGTTCTTTACTTTATGAAAGGAAGCAACTGTTCTTATAAGTTAGGGTATAAGAGATACCTAGAACTAATTTGTTGATGCTTATCATAAAACATGTATATTGAACTGACTTACATGAGAATTTCATATGGAAAGATCACCTATGTTTATGGAAAGGCTCACGTGATGGTTGCGTAAGTGATTCTTAGACTTGAGATCACTAAGTCATCTTATATAAAAAATGTTATGCTTTGATCTTTTTACATGTTATCTTAATCGAGATAATGAAGGGGTACATATTAGGTATAACATGAACTATATGAAGATACTTGAGTGATCAAGAGATGATTTTTCACCCTAGATGAATTAAGAAAAATATTTTATCTGTTCTCAAATAGTATTAACCGAGAAATCCTTGGTTAAGGTGGAATAAGATTTGAAAAGGATTTCAAATCTTATTAAAATGATCAATGACTATTATGTACACAACAAACATGATTTAACATGACGTATGTACTTTATGCTTTAATGTTAAATCGGAACATTATTGATGAAAGGATATTAATTATTACTAAGAAACTGATCACTGAAAGACTAAGTCAAACGATTATGTAAGTGATTAGATCTTCAATTAATAAATTCTTAAACAACTCTAGATCTATCTAATGGGATCATAGAGACCTCCAAATAATTTTGTTTTATTGTTTCCGCTGCGTGTATGATATTCTGGAACCCAACATTACTCTCTTTTGGAAAGTAAGGATACAAATTATGCCATCATTGTGGTCGGTCAGAAACTCGTTACAAATTGCAGCCAGCTGGGGCAATATAAAGGTTAACATTTTTTGGTTTTTTAAATTTGATTTTAACAGTAATAATAGAAATATAATAGGGAACAAGAGAGAATCATTAAGGTGGAGTATGATACACATTCATGACACTTACAAAGCTTTAAGCTATAGAGTTGGATAAAGAAAACCAAAATTACAATTCAAAGACATCACACTCATTTTACTTCGATTTCATCCAAGGTATAGTTGTTTGTAGATACATTTTCATAATTAACCTTGTTGAATCAAACTGCCACTTGTAGCGGGTCTTAAGGTCCTGTCCAATACAAATCCACTGTAAATAACCATGATAAGAAATTTTAAAGGAAAAAAAGAGGTCAGGAAGGAGAGAGATCGTCTTACCTGATTAACAGCTACTACGAATCCAATACCATTGAACCAGTAGGATTCCTTCCTCAGAATCTTCACCTGTAGCATGCCAAGATAAAAAATGTTACTACTATTTTTACTTATTACTAATTGTTTGCTTGTCACATACATATATGAATTTAAGTAGTGAGAAGTGAATTCAAATCCCTCTTTTAGAGGAAAAAAATTGTTGTTTTCTATATTTGAACCATGCTTAACCGATTTAAGTGGAGGGAGTCCTTAAGACTAAACTTATTCCAACAATTAACAATTTGAAATACTTGGTTAGTGAAATTCCTCTATACTTGTACTAACATTATAAATTTGATATTTTTCAAACGAATAAAATGAAGTTAAACACACGTCAATGAACTTGTTGCGATGTCGTGATCGCACAAATTAATTACCTTAACTTAAATAAACAAGATAATATAGAATAAGCAAGGGTTTGATCCCACGAGGAAGTTTTAGTTCAGATTTTTATGCTATACGATATGCAATTGGGGGAACTGAGGTTATCTAGGCTATAACAAAATTAAACAATAAAACAAAATTAAATAAATCAGAAAATTATCAAGAGAACAAACCTTGGTTTCAAGTAAACATCCACCTACGGAAATCAAAACCGATCATTGAAACAAAACATCAATTTATATTCGAATCCTTATCTTTTCTTAACATTGGTTAGTTAACAGATCCGCCGTATAACTAACCCTAACCATCAAACAATCACAGTGTCCGCACTAGTAATTAAAATTCAATGGCAGCCTTAAAAACTAGATAAATTTATTAATCAAGACAACATAACTATCCACAGTTCATGTTTGATTTGATCGAATGTTTTTTTCTAAGATTAATAACATAGATTTGCTACGATTATTAAACTTAGTTGCTTCACAAGTTTATATATCACAACTCCAGTTTAGATAGCAAATTTAGCAATAGATTGTTCACAATAATAACTTAGAGTCTGCTCTAGCAATTAAAATAAACAATCGCAAGAAATAAACATAGGAAAACAAACATATTCATTCATCATATAAACTGAAAAGAAAAGGTAAAATAAATCTTATAGTTCTTGAAATCCGAAGGTTTCCATGTTCTTGCAATCAAGAAAAAGAGTTTAACCCGCATGTCTATTGAACAACTAATAAAAAAGAAAGAAGAATGCATGATTTCGGGTTTTGTAGAGGAATGTGTGTTTTTTCTCTCTTGGCTAGCCGCCCTTCTCTTTCTTTCTCCTTTTTTTTAATTTGATAAGAAACCCTAATCCCTCTTGCCTACAAAATAGTCCTTACCTAAGTAGACAATTTACATTTAAGTAGTTCAATAACTATTTTTCTAAAAAAAAAGAGAAATTACCTTGCATAAAATCCACATACTTTGACTTGGACTTAAAAGAGTTAAATTGGCGAAATAAAGACTTGGATGTCGGTTTGGAAGCTTTGGGAAGTAATTTGGACCTGTTTCTTCACAAAACATGTCTGCTGGCAGAATTCATGTGGCATCTTAGAAAAATCATATCTCTCTCATATGAGCTCTTTTTCTGCTGAAATTAGGTAGGATGATAGGTCTTTGAGTCAGGAATCCAACCAAATTGAGTTTGCATCAAATGGACTTCTCTAGCTCAAGATATTCAAGTCAGAATGGCCTAAGGTCAACATTGGCAAAATGTGAGATTTGTCTTTGAAGGCCGCGATCTCCATCCTCTTTCTTTTTTTATTTTTCTTGCCATACATTTACAGAAAGGTATGGATGTCAGCTTTCTAATGACACTAGAATCATTTCGTTTCGACCTCTAGAGTTCAAGCTCTGCACAAAACATCGATCGGAGGTCAAATATGCCAATTATCTCCAATTTACTTCTTTTCGAATCTTACATCCACAAGTGCCTTTAAAACACAAAACAAAGATTATCAAGATATTTTATATATAAAACATAGGAAAAATACTAGGTAAATGTGGGTAAAACTATCAAATAATATGGTGCATCACTTGTAACTCAACTGGCACTAATGTAGTGTTTTTCAAGATAACTTATTTTTTCTAACTGACGAGTCTCAAAATTTAAGATGCTTATGAATAAGGTTGATGTGTTTAATTGGTTGATATTTTAGCTCAATCAATCAAATTCATTTTTTCTAGTCAAGGTGTCTGCTGACTTGCTATGGAAAGCCTAAGTGGTTGGTAGTTAGCAACAAATGATGCATGTGGTATTTAGTAAGTGAGGGTGACCAATAACTGTGGTAGTAAGCAGGTGATGCCTGATAAGTCAGGTGACCGGTAACTGTGGTAGTGGCAAGTGATGCCTGGTAAGCCAAATGACAGATAGTTGATACCTATAAAAGGTCACTTTTGATAAACGTGGGGACTCTTCGATTGTAAAGTCAGAAACTTTGTAGAGAGAGAATATAATGATATTTTAGATAAATAAACTCTAAAAATATGTATGTTGAAAATTTTAAGATTGAAGAGATTGTGAACCTTTGGCTTCAAGGATTTATGAAGTATTTATTGTTAGTTTAATATGTCATTTAGTCAATCGGTTGGTTACACATGTCAATATTATATTCATGTAAATACATATTTATTATCAATAAAGGCTTAATTTATCTTTAACATTCATCTAGAATATAGATAAAGTCAATGAGACAAAAATGTTTTGTAAAGAAAATTATAAAATTGTTACAATTATGAGATTCTGATTGCATCAAAGTATTGTTCCTAAAATGTTTCTAATCGATGCTCTCCTAAATACTAGATATTCATTTTAGTTGTCGAGACTGATACATATTATGTTTTTTCTTTTATGAAAGAAAACAATTGTTCTCATAAGCTGAGGTATAAGGGATACCTAAAACTAACATGTAGATGTTTGTCATAAGACATGTATATTGAACTGCCCGCATGAGGATTCCATATGGAGATATCATCTATGTTTATTGAAAGGCTCACGTGACGGTTGTGTAAATGATTTTTAGACTTGAGATCACTAAGTTATCTTATATAGAGAATGTTATGCTTTGATTTTGTACTTGTTATCTTAATCAAGGTAATGAAAGGGCAAACATTGGGTATGTCATGAAGTATATATGAAGGTATTTGTGAACAAGAGATGATTCATCAACCTAGGAGAATTAGAGAAAATGTTTAATCTGTTCTTAAATAATATTAACTGAAAAATTCTTAGCCAAAGTGAAATAAGATTTGAAAAGGGTTTCAAATCTTATTTAAATGATCAATGACTATTATAAATAGAACAAATATGATTTAACACGACATAAATACTTTATGTTTTAATGTTAAATCAGAAAATTATTGATGAAAGAATTAATTACACAGAGAAACTGGTTACTGAAATGTCAAGTCAAACCACTAATGATTTTTTTAATATTTGGGGGATCATGACACGTTGCCAAATGATGCATCTGATTTTAAAATATAAATTAATAAATTATTTAATTGATAATAAATTAAATTGTTTTATTTATTTATTTCTATTTAATTAGAATTAGAATTTATATTTAGGCCAACATATTAGAAACCTAATGGGTCACACACATTAAGAACCATTAATAAAAAATGTAATTGAGATGATTTAATTAAGTATGACTTAATTAAAATATATTTTAGAAATTAAGGACTAGATTATAATTAATATAAGGATTATATTTCTATACTTAGAAAAATCAAGGACTTGATTGAGTTAAGTTTTAAAATTATCTTGAATTAATATATGAATATTCTTCAGGGAGCAAATTGATATTTTATTGATTTATAGAGTTTTTAGATTTCGCTATAGATAATAAGTTGTGCCTCTTACTTTTTAAGGAGTGGTTGTTTTTTAGAAAAACTACGTAAGTCACAAAATAGAGAGTTAACACTCTAGGTATTACCCGTTTTAGGGCTTCACATAAACAAAAAAAAATAAAAAAGGGAAAAGAGAAAATACAAAAAATAAAAAAAATGGAAGAAAAAAATAATCTATTAGTTAAGAAGAATATACTGGAATTCCCAAGAAATTGCCCAAGATCGGTTGAGGTGAGTCAAAATATACAAAATTGAAAAATTTGACCTTGTTGACTAGCATAATATGACAATGTATATGACAAAAAGGCCATAAAAGAAAGCACAATTGTTAACCATCTGGCTGACAATTCCATCGAAGACTATGAGCCATTGGATTTTGATTTTCCTGATGAAAACATATTATTAATCAACGAAGAAGAAAAAAAGACAGATTAATGGACCATGTATTTTGATGAAGCGGTGAATATATATGGAAACGAAGCTGGTACAATGATAATCTCTTATGATAAGAAGCAGTACCTGGTTTCGGTTAAACTACAGTTTGAATGCATTAACAATACAACTGAGTATGAGGCTTGTATTCTGGGTTTACAGGCTGTATTATAGCTTAAAAAAAAAGATAGATGCATACAGTAATTCAATGTTGATTATCTGTCAAGTGAAAGAGGAATGACAAACCAAGAAAGAAAAGCTAAGACCCTACCAAGAATATCCATCCAAACTAGCAGAAGTGTTTGAATAGATAAAGTTCACCCATCTAGGAAAAGAAGGGAACCATTTTTCCGATGCTTTGGCCACACTAGCTATCATGGCTAGAATTGATTTTGGACATAAAGTACAACTAATGCACATTGATATTAGAAATTTCTCAGCTCACTATTGCTCAGTTGAATGAGAGATAGATGGGAACCCTTAGTACTTTGATATTAAAAACTTTGTATAAAACTAGGAATATCCCGTGGGAGCTTCCAAAGCAAATAGGAAAACCTTGAGAAGATTGATAATGAATTTCTACTTAGACGAAGAATTTTTATGCAAAAGATCATTCGACAGAACCTTGCTAAGGTGTTTAAATGAGGCTGACGCTAGAAATGCATTACAAGAAGTCCATGAAAGGACATGCTCAACTCATATTAGTGGGCACATGATGACAAGAAAAATACAAAGGGCTGATTATTTTTTAATGACGTTAAAAAAGATTGTATCGATTATGTCTATAAATATCGTAAGTATCAGGTGTATAGTGATAAGATCAATGCACCCATTGCTCCTCTATTTAATCTAACATCTCCATGGTCATTTGCGATGTGGGGAATTGATGTGATTTGGTCTGTTAACCCAAAAGCCGATAATTATAAAGAGGAGGCAACTGTTGTAACCTAATTTTGGCCCATTGGCTTTTTAATTTAATTTTACAGGGTTTAAAATGTAAAATTAAAAGATCAGAGATTTATTTCGATGAAAAGTGTGATTTGTCAACTTGCGTGAAAACTAGGGACTACAATGTGCTTTTGTTATTCTATCCTTGTCTTCAAGATAATTTCTGTCTTCAAGATAATAATAGTTATCCGCTTTCAAATTTGATTCTTAATCAAATTCAAACTTCAAAGAAGAGAATGAGTTTGATTGAAATTTTATTTCTCACACGTGAAGGGACTCTAACACTATAAATATAGATCACAGTGTATGCAAAAAAAGAGGGAGACAATCAGAAGAAACCTGGAGAGAGGTCATCACAAAAAAACCCTAAGAGGAGGCCATCACAAAAAACCCCCTAAGAGGAGGCAATTAAAAGAAACCCTGAGAGGAGGTCATTAGGAAAAATCGAGAAAACAAAAGACAGAAAATAGAGAGAACAGGAGAGAGAAAGGGAGAGAAAGAACCCGAAAAACACACAAAAAAAAAACACAACACAAAGGCGAGAGGAAGAAGGAATAGAGGGAAGGAAAACAAAAGTAGAAGGAATAATACCAGTTTTCCCAACAACGAGCGCCTGCATCAATCTTCGCTCAAGAAGTTGGCAACAACAGTCCAGCAACAAGTAAGTCATTTCGTCCCCTCCTTTTCACTTTTAATTACCCTCTTCCTGTAGCAAGTGTGCGCGAGTAGCTCGTGCATGCTTGCAAAGAAAAATATATCAGCCGAGTTACTGGTCTGAACTAGTAATCGGGCCTGTTTGGCTAGGTCTAGCCTAGCCTGCATGGCTGGGCTAGATCCAATCCAAAAAGAAAAAAAAGAGTGGGCTGGGTCTCGGCTTTAGGCCCAGCCGGCCCAAATTGTGTTTGCTAAGGGTGGCTTGGCAAAACACACCCTTATGCCTTGACCATAATTTTTATGATCATTCTAATTTGATATTTGACCAAACGAACCCCTTTTCGATAACAAAAAAATCCAAAAATATTTGGGGCCCTTTGTTGATTTATTTGTGGGCTCTTCACATTTTTTTTTTTATTTTTTTTCCTTTATGTTTGTATTTTTTTGTAGATGTGCTTAATCTGTGGATTATTACTGTTAAATGCAAATATGTCGTGCAATGTTTTTTTTTACTTTCATCTAAAAAAGGGTAAATAATAATAAAGGATAAATAAGAAAAAAATGACATAGAAAATTTCTTCTTCAAATTCATTTTTTACGAAAATATTCACTGACGCCAAAGTCAGGAGTATTGTATTTTTTGGATTTGTGCGATATTTACCAAAGCCAAAATTGAAAATATTCGTAAGAATTGTTCGCTGACGCCAGAGTCAAGAACATAAAAGGAAGAATAAAAAAAGGAAAAAGCGAACAAATTATTATCAATTTTAGACAAAACCAGCAATGCAGCTTGCCTTAGGTAGGACGTTTAAGGGGTGATAGCATTTTCCCTTTGCATAACCAGTCCCGTACCATAGAATCTCTATTGACCGGTTAGGGTTCCTAGTGACTATAATACTAGGTGGCGACTCCTTGAATAAGACCTTTTCCCCTAAAAGAACAAGATGCCAGATATCTGTTCTTTTTTCCAATCAATATTATTTTTTTTAATCGGTTGCCGCGATGTCCGGGCGTGACAATGTTTACGATAGAAAATCTTGCAGGAGACTTTAGATTGTAAACTTTGTAAAGAAGAAAAATGAATGAGAAATAACACTCACTAGATCAAGAAATGGTTAATTATTCTGAAAGTGTTTCAGGTGAGAGCTCAAAAGCACACTAAGAAAAAAAAAATATTGCTAAAAAGCATACTATCCAAAAGATGAGGGCTAGAAAACGTACTCGAAGAAAAAAAAGATAAGGTTTGTAAGGAAAAAGATAATCTTTGTGAAAAATTAACATCACATCAATTATATTGATTAAAGAATGTTTTAAGATTGAAAATAGGTTTAATGACTTTCTATGTTGTTTTTTAAGTCCAAAAACTTGAACACTAATTTTCCATTATTAGAGGTGACTAGAAAATTATTCAACGAGTGATAGGTCTTCACTCTCTTTAGAAAAAACCTTACACAAGCATGTAGGCCCAAGCTTCCTAGCCAAGGTGCACGTGGGCTTTTTTATGCTTGACGACGTATGCAAACTTGTTCTACCAAACCCAACGCTAATTGATTTTTTTTTAACTTTTAATTGTTTTAATTTAAATTAATAACCTCTCTCTTGTTAATTTTTTTTTACTTCTAATTATTTTCTTAAATTCTAATTAATATCTTCGCTCATTTCTTAAATTGTTTACTTCATTTTTTTTATTTAATTTGTTAAATCTTTATTTTTTCCTTTTATATTTTGTATAATTAAATTATATTTACATAATAAAT
The DNA here is from genome assembly GCA_007827005.2 of Populus simonii. Classification (NCBI taxonomy): domain Eukaryota; kingdom Viridiplantae; phylum Streptophyta; class Magnoliopsida; order Malpighiales; family Salicaceae; genus Populus; species Populus simonii. The sequence continues at coordinate 16,589,751 of CM017477.2, forward strand.
ATATAATAATAAAAATCCTTTGTTATTATCAACCAGAATTAACCTCTAACACAAAATAAATAAAAACTATTTTTCTTTTTCTTAGAAAGACTAGCATTTCACTTTGCTATTTAATTAACATTAATAACCGGTTTTCGTTGTATCATTCAATATATATATTTTTTAATTTATTTTATTAATCATAAACAATATCTTTCTCTTTCTGATACTTCAAAACACATTCTTAAGACCGACACCTTCTCTTGAAACCTTACCTTACCAACAACACAGTTGAGTTGTAGGAATAGTAGTAACTACAACAATCACGAACAAGGCAATAGAGGCCCATCTTTGCCCTTTGGTGATCAACACAATGGATGATGCAGGTAGATTTGAGATGTTTGTCTGCCAGACCAGCTGATTTATCTATCCATGAGATATCAACAACAAGGGAAAATATACAGAAAATATTTACTAATTCAGGCAGTTGCAGGTGTTAAGCAAGAAAGGGCAGGTAGGAAGGATCAGCATTAATGGAATTCAATTTGCATGAATAGACAACATGAAGAGTTACAACAAATAGGAAAAAGAAAGCCTCATCACACCCTACCTGTCAAATCAAAGACAGCCTCCTCAACAAGCTCATCCAGCAACTTTCCTTCTATTTCGTTCCCTAAGCTATCTAATTCCACTCTCATCTTATCTACCCACCCTTTCCCTACCACCATCTCCACCACCAGGCTGTTGCTGTCTCCACCGTCCCCAAATGTACATCTCACATCACTACAAAGCCATGACTTCAACTGAGCCCACAAGTAGTCAACTATCTGGGGTTGTGCACCCTTTACCAACCAGTTTTGAACCCCACTGCAAGTCACCGCCTTCGTGCTCCTGTCTGATCCATGACCTGTGATTTCAACTAGCGCTGCATTCACAGAGTCAAATACAAGTTTCCGATTTGATCGTCTCTGTCTTCGCTTTGCCTCTAGCAAAAGCTCCTTGTCATTTAGGTTAGCATATTTGTCTCTCAATGATGGGTCTAATGGGCTTCCGGGCGAATGCCACCTGGCAAAAAATGAATCTAATTGCAGGTCGGAATCAAGGCCAGCTGTTGTTAGTAGAGTTTGGACCAAGAAAAACCAGTCCTTTTCATCTTCCTCAGCACCAGAGGGGACCGGAGAGGGAGAGGACTTTAATGGATAAGGACTAGCTGTCTCTGCACGGGAATCATCCCATGATAGGGTTCGAGCCACTGATTCTATTGGTGGCGATTTATCAATCAAATTAGACTTGAGAGGCACCTCTATTCCTGCATTAAAGAGAGAATTCATATGATCTGGCTAGGAACTAGGTAAATGCATAAGAGATTTCTCTAAAAGTCCCAAAATAGGAGATATTTACCTCTGTAACCTGGCTTGATACTGCCAGAAGCCTCCAGAATTGTGTTGTCATCCTTTTTGAATGGGGGTTCTAAAACTGAGATAGGTCTAGGCTGATCCTGATTCTCATTCATAGTCACAGGCACCAAGGGCTTTGTTACCAATACCCCTCCCTGCAAAAAGTTTTTACAAGATTATCAGGTCGCTTCATGGGAAGTTCAAGTTGAACAGACAATTAGAAATAAATAAATGATATTCAGCTGGAAGAAGACAATTATGGAGTATAAATCCAGAACAAATGTATGACATTGCTACCATTACTTGAAATCTTGAAGAAATCCCGGCTTCACTTGAAATAGAATCAATAAGTAAGAAATCAAGATGTGTTTCAAGCTGCATGGCAAAAGCACAGACTGGTACTGTTTCGTTTACACATAAAACTTAATGAATTAACCAACCCAAACTCATTTTCCTAGCCCACAGGATGGCTTAGCTCATACAGTCCAGCCCAACTTTAATTAATTGACAAACTATAAGAGGTAGGAAGTACAGGCTGGGATTTCACTCTGTTCAATAAGAAATACAATGTTCGTGTCTCTCAGTCATGTTTTCCATAAATTATTAACTGTAGACATACCTTTGATCAATAATAACAATAGCAGCATTTATGACTAGGAAAGAACAAAACAGGGCAATCATAAAGAAAGAAGATAGAACTACCTCATGGGAAACAATGCCTTGATTTGTTCCCATGCTGATAAGATCTGGATAAGCTATGCTTGCTGATCCATGTAGAACAGGAGATAAACGCTTTTCACAGCCACAGTTATTACAACATTGAGCTGCATCATCGCGAACTTTTTCAGTAAGAGGAACTGGTGACCCTAGGATGGCAGACTGAGATTCATCTTTAGATTGACATGCAACAGATTTATCTTTACTTGGTTTCTTGTTCCTCGAGAAAAATAAACTAGAAACTTTCCCCTTTAGAGAAGATTTCATGATCTTTGCCTTTGTCAGCTCCTTCGAAACTTCAGTTTTGCCAGCATCAGGGTGTGAAACTTCATCTTTAAGACTGGCATCATAAACCATGGATGAGACAGGCACTGACTTGGACCTTAGAAGACTTCTAGGAGAATCAGGTGTGCTGTCTTCCTTATTTAAATGACTAGGGATGCAAGAGGTTGATCCTCTTGGTTCTTGTTCCTTGTTACTAACCTCTTCCTTAGATCTCACAAATTTCTTTGCATCTGAAACTGCAAGCATCTCTCCCAAAGTGCTGGAGATTCTCCGGGCAGTTTTTTGCTCTTGAGCTCTCCCATTCAATGCCATCATGGCCCATCTTTCAGAAAGTTGCTTCTTTGCTTCTCTGCAAACAGATGACTCTGGAGAACAAGATGCACAGCTGAAGGAGGAAGAGAAATAGGGGCTATCAAACCTATTGGTGTAATCCCATAAATGCCTAGACGTCAGTGACAAGATTTCTGTATCACTGAGATTTCCCACTGCACAGTCATTTTCTGATTTGTTAACTGAACTATCATCACCAATATAGCCATTGGAATACACAGAAGAAAGACGAGTTCCGTTTCTCTGGTGGCCCATCAGGTTTTCACGCATATTCCGAGTGATTTTCTTTGCCACCTCTCTTGATTCTTGACCCTCAAAATCTTCAGGTTCATCATAAAAATCTTCACAATGTAACATTCTTGGTGGCGATGATGGTGGTGAAACCAAAGCCTTAACGTCATGGATCTTCCTTTGGCTAGGCTTCAATACTACTATTCGAGTGGGTTGAGCAGCATATTCATCAATCTTCTGATTGGAAAAGGCAGAAGAATATCCAAGATTACTTTTTCCCCACCCAATAGCTTGACCAGTATGGGACTGTTTCTTTGTCAGTTTATCACTCTTCTTCCCTGATCCTGCAAATCTTTCCTTCAAAGGCCTCAGAACAGTGATGCGCCTTGTCTCGGGAGATGGAGGCATACATTGCAGATCATGCAGATGTTGAGAGAACAATGAATTTGGTTCCTGCAGAAACTTGAGGAATAAATCTTTATCGGAACCTTCCAGTGCATCTTGGAATTCCTTGGACTGGCAGCCTTTTTCATCTGTTGACAGACGTTTTGCTTCCATAAACTTCAGGCGAACAAGAGCCATCGTTTTGCTTCCATTGTGATTTCCTTTCTGAGGTGAACTATCTCTCAGAATTGTCTTTTTGGATTGCTGCCAGATTTTATAGACATCTTTGTATTCACTTTGCTCCTGGCATGGGTGGCCTTCACAAGGCCTCTGCTTGTCCAAAAAACTATGATCTTCATCCCAAGACTCCACAAGTATCCCTGAGTGACTTAAAGAACACCTTGAATAACCTCTAGAGTGGCTTCTTCGTGTAGCTGCAATAGGCTGCTGATGAGGAAGGGTATCAAGTCCCATCAACTTGGCAACCAAGTTGGGGGGAGTTATGCTTAGATTCAACTTCTTTGGACAGTTCTTGGGCAATGAGTGTCTTTACGGGTGTTCCATTCGCTTTCTTATTTGAGGAGCTTCTCCTCAACTCAGATACAATCTGCAGATCAGGACACTATATTGTAGTATATTATAATGCAAGTGTTAGAAATGTAGACAAGTTCTTCAGAAAAACCTCTCTCTTCACTGGACTATGGTCAGTATTACAAATAAACAATTCTCGATATTTTACCATTTATCCTCAGTCTTACCTCCAAAGAGTGCAATTAACATCCTTGCCACATCTGATTGACTACTTGAGATTGAAGAACCTGCCAAACCACCATCTCCATGTCAACAACAGTTGGCTTGATATATAATTTAAGATGCACAACCATCGATATGAAAATATAAACAACCAGCATGAATCCTAAACAGGACGGTTTAGAATGGAGCGCTTCTGCATAGAGCAAAACATGTCATTTTACATGCAGTCAGGCCAGAAATGTAATTTTTCCTAACCATCACCTGTAAACAAGATAAATTCTAATTGTTCCAACTGCGTGTCCAAGAGCTAAGAATCGAGTTAAACCATCCACAATAAGCAAATTAAAATCCTACGATGGCTGGAAAAGATGGAATGCGATGCAAGACATAATGGTAGATGACTCCTTTATATTGCTCATCGCCCCTCATAATAAATTGCGAAATAGTTCAAAACCTTAAAATCAACACCTATTAAAGCTAGGCAACAGCTACTTGTCATGAAAACGTTAAGTTTAACTAAACAGATTTGAGCAGCCTGTTTCCAGCGACCCCGTTGCTCAAATCAAAAAGATTGACCATCCTGCCCAAGCATCCTGGAAACTTGAGCCTCTCTGTTCTGAATCCCATCTATCTCAACACCTATAATAAATACCAATTGTCAGTTTATGAACTTCCTAAAAACAGAAACCCCAACTCTAGACCAAGATATCTGTTCGGAGATGTAAAAAATGATGGCAGCAAAAAATAGAAAACAAAAAACGGGTGGTTTCTAAAAAGGACGAAATTCTATTCCTGTCAATGAATACGTAGGAAAGACATGAAGAAAGTAGCTGGCTGCTTCAAATCAGGCAAAACCCTCTGCAACCAAAATCAATCAGAACCAAATGACACCCAGTTTTATCAAGATTTTAAGCAACTATCCCCCCCTTTTATCTCTGTTTTTGGAGTGAAAGCAAAGGAATTGGGGAACCTAAGTGAAGAAAAAAAGAAACCGTTTGATAAGAAGGTAAAAAGAAAATCAAAACAAAGAAGCTACCTTGACTTAAGACAGAAGACAAATCTCTCTTTCACTGCAAACAATATTCCCTCTTCTCATGTTCTGTCAATTATCACATCAACAATAAACTAAAACCAGTTCAGTCCAGGTTTTATCCAAAAATACAGAGCCAGAGAAAAATTTTAATTTCAAAGATAATCAGCTTCCAAAAAAGCTTCCCTTTTCTTTTAGAGTAAAGGAAACAATTCAAAGGGGAAAAAGTCAAAAGGAGTTAAAAGAGGAGAGCAAATAGTTGAGAGCTTTAAAACAGGAAAAAAAAGAAAAAGGAAAGAGTTATTGCGTGCTCTAAAAGAGCTACAGCTGACACGGTACACAAAGGAAGAAGTACTTTTTAAGAGAGACAAAGATAGAAACCTGGTTGCCAGAATCTGACATTCCGGTGGAACGTAACCAGAGATTCGACAGGAAGCAAGAGAAAAAAAAATAGCTCTAGAGTTATGAAGTCACAGGCACAGCACGAGATTTTAGCAGAGAGGAGAGTGATAGAGATTGGTGTTTTGATTTCTCTTTCAAAATGAGGGTTTGTTTGTTTCTCGATATTATTTTTTAAAATTTTTTATGTTTTTTTTTTGTTATTAAAAAAATTAGTTAACAAAAAAATATTTTCTGATCAATAAAAAACACTTTTATATTAAATAAAAATTTAGTTTGATTTTTATGAAAGTGTTTTCCTTTTATTTTGAGTGAAAAACATTTTTTAAAAGTTGTGAAAAATTTAAAAATATCATATTATTTGATTATTATGTCAAATTTGGTTCTCAAACTTTTGATTGCTATATATTTTGTTTGAATCTTTTTTTTTTCAAATTCATCCCTTAAAATTTAATTTAATTTGATTTTTATATTAACTTTGATACTTATTTTTATGATTGTCATTTACTTTTCTTTTATTATTTTTTAAATTGAAATTTTTTATCTATCAAATTTAGTCCTCATTCTTTTCATTGTTACTTATTTTATTTAAAATAATTTATGAAATTGTAATTATTATTATTTTAATTTCATCATCTTTCAATTTTTTTATCTCTTAGATTTGATCTCTATTATTTTGATTATTATTTATTTTATTTGAGATAATTTATAAAATTAGATTTTTTTTCAATTCCATTCTTATTCAATTTTTTAATTTGTAAGATTTGTTCCTTATTATTTTAATAAACTTGAAAAAAAAAAACATTAATAAGTTATTTTTCAGCTCATTTTCCATAACATAACCAAACACTGGAAAGTGTTTTCCAACTTACTTTTTATGACACTATCAAACATCAAAAAATAATTTACTTTCCCGGAATTCGCTTTCCAAGAAAATCACTTTTAAAAAAAACTACTTTCTTACAAACAAACAGGGCCTAAGAGTGTCTTTGGTATTATGATAGTTTTTATAGTTATAATTTAAAATAATTATTTTATAAAAAGTATTTTTATTGAGGTTGAGTTGTTAAAATATATGTTTGATTTAAATTATAATTAAAATTAAGGTTAAAAAAAAATTATTTAATGTGTTTGGTTAAGAATGTTTTTGAAATTGAGTGTAAATCCTGGGAAAATCAAGGCTGGATTAAATTAAAGAAAATAAACTAAACTAAAAAGAAGTGGGGACAAAACAAATATATTAAAAAAATGGGGCCTAAATGCAAATAAGAATAATTATAGAGCATAAATACTCCTCTTCTCACCAAGAGTAAAATCTGAAGCCATCGTAAAGATAGAAAAGAGGGAGTTTTTGTATCCATTTTTACAAATCAAGAGAGAAACACCAAAATTTCAAGAACCCATCCAAGATTAAGGGTTATAGGTAGAATAAACACTGATGGGCAAGGGATTAACAAAAAAATTTGAACAAAAAGAGAAGAGGGAAGGGTCGGTTATCATTAGAAAGAAAAGGAGGGAGTTGAAGATTTAAACCTTGATTCGTACCGGGTAAGGTATTCTAAACATGGCCTTATGAGTCATTTCAAAGTCGATTATGAATTGATGCATGGATGTTGAATTATAGATTAGAGTTCTTAGACTTGAATTGGGGAAAAAGTATGAGTTGCTAAATTAATAACTTCATGTGTTGGGTGTAAATGGAGAGGTTGACGAATCTGGACAGTTTCGTCTTTTGACTTTCAGAGGGATTTTGGGTAAGAGGATGAAGGAATTAGGATTAGGTTCCTTCATAGAAATTATTGTTTTGGATGTTGACTAACTAAGGAAATTGGTCTTTCTCAATTTGGAGTTATAGAACTCCAGCTATTGGTCACCAACCGAGACTGGGTCATGACAGACCCTATAGGGTAGTAGGTCTGATTCGTTGATCAGCAATTTTGAATATCTTGGAGGCAGAACTGGGTTCTCCTTCCTTTAGAGAACCTGTAGCCTCATGTCTTAGCTTTCCAAATAGACCAATCTCGCTTGAATTAGAGTTCTATAACTCTAGATATAGTTAAAACTCTAAGGAGAGGTAGGACAGTAACAGTTCAATGTCTAGACAGTAACGGTTGGACAGTAACAGTCCAATATTTGTTGACAAGCAATTTTGACTGTCTTAGAGGCAGAATTGGCTCTCCTTCCTTCATAGAACTTGTAGCCTCATGTCTTAGCTTTCCAAAAAGACCAATCTCGCTTTAAACGGAGTTCTATAACTCTAGATATAGTTTAAAATCTGAGGAAAGGTCAGACTGTAACGGTTCAAAAACAAGACAGTAACAGTTAGACAATAACAGTCTAAATGTTTGTTGATGAGCAATTTTGACTATCTTAGAGGTAGAATTGGGTTCTCCTTCCTTCAAAGAACTTGTAGCCTCATGTCTTAGCTTTCCAAAGAGACCAATCTTGCTTGAAACTGAGTTCTATAACTCTAGATATAGTTAAAAATCTGAGGAGAGGTCAGACAGTAACAGTTCAATGTCTAGATAGTGACAGTTCGGGATTTAAACAGAAACAGTTCAAATATAAAGAAAGAAATGATAACTATGGTTGGACAAAGAACGACAAAATTAATGGTTAAAATGAGAAAAACCTAAAATATTAAGAAATGATTAAAAGAAAGACTTGTTGGTTATTGATATGGTTACTGTAAAACATATCCTTGAGTGAGAAAAATTTATGAGATAAACCTGTGATTTGCAAGAAGGATCACAGGCGTGGTGCAGCAGCAGCAGCAGGGGAGCACGAGTAGAGCTTCTATTGCAGGTAGGTGAATTACACCTATACCTTCTAGTTATATTACCGATGTGAAATGTGAATTACTGAATGTATGTGTATTCAAGGTGAAAGGTTATTGTGTGAAATGAAATTATCGCTGACAAAGAAAATATGAGAAGTGTGATTTGAGGCGTGAACTAGCATACATTTAGTGTATGTTAGGATCCCAGGTAAGGGGATCGTCACATTTAGACTAGCATACATTTAGTGTATGTTAGGATCCCGGGTAAGGGAATCAAGCATGTATTGGCTAGCATACATTTAGTGTATATTAGGATCCTGGTAAGGGGATCACTTTGCATCAACTCTTATGGGGTGATGATGATGATACCAGTGAAATTGGTATCGGTAATGTGTTAAGCAAAAATAATCATGTTTGATCTTATAAAGTCTGGAATGGAGGCTGACAGTGGAAGAGGAAACGATTATTAATAGTTGAACAATGAAGAGATTTTAATGAAAACCAGAAGGGAGAAGTAAACAAAATATGAATGCATGTTACCCTTTTGAAATTGTTAGATATTCGTGTTGTTATATTTATTGTGATATTCACATTTCAATAATATGTATTTTGTTTCAGGATCATCGCATGCATGATAGGAGTAGATCATAGTTTATGTTCCCTTCTTGTAATCTAGGTTCTAGGGAGTATACCCTTGTATTTTGTAAACATGAAAATATTTGTATAACTTAATTTGTATAACTAATGTTTAAACTTGATTGAATAAACTTAACTCTGTAGTTCATAAACCATATTTCATGACCGTGTCTTTATATTTTTATCCATTCATAATGATATTTTGTTATATAATGTATATCATAAATATTGTGGTTGATAGGTTTGATAATATTTGTGGAATTGAAACCCAGGATGATTGGGTCGGGATTGAGTTATGAGATTCGAGTTATTAGAAGTGTAAACATGTTACATGTCGATAATTTGGGACCTTCCGGTATAGGGGGGACTCTGTCGAAATTTCGGTAGATTTTAATACGAAAACCATGAATATATATCACTCTATTTTTTGGTTAACATGAGATTGCTGTTTTTATCCCGGAATGGGGAATGTTACATTGAAGTTATAAAATAACTAAAACAAATATATATTAGTATCGATAGTTTTTAATTTCAATATTGTAAATTTATCTACTGCTATTACATCATGAAATAAACAATACTTTATATAAAATATTTTTTATTGTTCCATTAAACTATCTGTAATTTCATCACGTACGAAATTCATCTGACAAGGACTACAGTTTCCATGACTTCCTGAGTGTACAACAACATCAGGTAAAATATCATCGGAATAAAATTTGGATTGCGATCAAATTCTGCAAATGCTACGTCATCATGCGATCTCTTTCTAATGTAATTATGTAGTGTCATTGATTAATGTTAAATACTAGTTTTTTTTTTAATAAAACACAATATTTGAGAAAAAAATTTGGATTTTTTTATTTTACTGGGTCAGACCTGTCCAACACATTTAGGTTTAGGTCAGACCGGTCCGACCATGAACAGTGGAGAGCAGCCTAAACGAAGAGGAAGGGGAAGGGGAAGAGCAGCTCGACGGTGATGGATTGAGGGACAATGAAAATGTCGGAGGCCGGTCACTCTCCACAATTCACATTGCAAAACAGTGGAGAATGCAGAAGACAGCGAAGGAGAAAGAGAAGGGGAAGGGAAAGAGCAGCGCGACGGTGGGAATGACGGAGGCTGGTGGTGAAAGGGAGCTGCTCTCCACTGATGGATGACGATCATTCTTTTTTTCCTCTGTTTTTGCTCTTCTCCTTCTCGCCTCCTGTCTAAAAAAATAAACATGGTAGAAACGTAGCATTGCGAAAAGCATGTAGAAATAGCTTCTATAAAATTGAGTTTTGAATGCAAATGGTGGGGGCCATGCATGAAAATTGTGTTATGTTTTGTAACCAAACGAGATGAAATCCGGTTAAATAAAAATGCTGCCACAAACGCTGAGCCAAACGGGCTCTAAGAAGTGAAGTGAATCCGTGTAACTGGTCAAGTCTTGGATTTATTCTCTAAAGGTTACGAGTTCGAGTTTCATAAACTTCAAAGTCACTGAAGACTTATATGGTCGTTAATTTTAGGACTCGTGGGATTAATTAAGGTGCACGCAAGCTAACCCAGATACCCACATTAATAATAATAAAAAAAAGTGAAGTGTCGGACTTGAAATCGGTTTTGTTAATTCTGATTTATTTATGTGTTTCGATTCCGAGAGAGAGAGGGGGGGAATAACTATAGTTTTTTTTTATGGCTTTATTTTATATACTACCCTTTTACGTTTTAGTATTTCTGGTTTGAGCTTTAATTTGTCTTTCCTTTTCTATTTATGATCTTCATAACACACGGATAATTCGTCAAATGCACTCCTTCATTTGAAATATTTTTAAGATATTCAATTGAACTTTTTTAAGAGAATGAATTTAAATCATGAGTAACTTTTTTATAGTAAGTTTTGTATTTGTGTAAAAGGAATATAATTTAATGTATAATAATTTTTATATTTGCAATTCAAACTCAGCCATAAGAATATATGGTATTCATACTTACATGAAAAAATGAGAAAAAAAAAATTAAAATTAATTTTTAATAAAAAAGCATTCTTGTTATTTTTTAGTGGGATTTATGTAAATTTTTTTTTATTTTTAAGTATCTAGCAATTATAACTTATTACCATAAAGTTTTTTCATTTATTGTTAACAATGATTTGAGAGAAATTAAAGGATAAGATACCATGAAAGGAAAGAACTCGCTAAAAGGTGAAAACATGGAGATGGAGAAAGGGCACGAGGGCACATTCACCATCTTAATCAATAGCCGCAAAAAATATAACTTGATGGTTAAGCTATGTTACTATAAAATGCTTTTTGTAAACTCCCAATTAATTTTTTTTGAAATATAATAATTAAAAAATGGGGTAAATGATGATTATAATATGTTAAAACATATATGAATAAAAGATGAAGAGGTTAAGGGTGCTTCGGTATAAATTTATGGAACGATTCCAGATGATAGAAATTATGATGTAATAAATGAATATAATAAAATGGGAAAGAAGAGTTAATAAGATAAAAGAAGAAAGGTTTACATTTGAATATATGTATTTGTCCAAAACCAAAAATGGCTACCCTGATTTAATAAAATGGTTGCATCATTTCTCAAAATAGTCAGACTGTTTTGGTTATTATTTCTCTTAAAGTTAATGGTGCAGCCAAAAAAGAGAAAGAGTGTTTTCTCTTCTTATTTTTTCCTTTCACCATTGAAGAGTTAGAGAAGTGATAGATACGAGTGAAAAGAAAGGGTTTTGAGAGAGAAAATATCAACACTAGAAATTAAGAAAAACCAAAGAGATTGAATATTGAGTTGGAGAGAGAAAGTGAAAAAATAGAAGGAAAAGGGGGAGGATGTGGAAATTTTTGACTGGTTGGAACTCGAAGTTAATAATATTACTTGGTAAGGAGTTTTAAACCTAACCTAGCAAGCTTATATGAAAAAGAAAAGTAATTGAGGTTGAATTCATGAATTTTGTGTTAGGTTTTATAGTAGAAATTTGAGGGATATGCAAATTTATTGTAGATTGAGTCAATTATGTTAGATTATATTGTGAAGGGTGCTAAATTCATAAGAAATAATGAAGAAAACTATGGTGTTCTTAAGGGCTCAATTGTCGGCCAATAGGGGACCAAATTGCATGTGATGAATTTGTATTTATTCAACCATAATGATGATATATTAGTGTATGTACGAGGATAATGAATACATAATGTGTTCTATATGAGATAAATTGAAGATAATTTACATCATTTTTTTGTTATATATGTTTCAACAAAATGGGAGTAAGGATGAAAATTGGGATTTATGAATGTAAAATGGTTTAAAATTTGTATAAATTAATGATGAATGTGTTAAGGAATGAATGAATTCTTTGTGTCTTTTTTGGAAGGAAATGAAAGTCCAGTGTAAGTTGAATCATAAACGATGGTTAAGTTGAAAGAAAACAACTTGGTATATTATTATATGAAATGTACATGGAAGGAAAAATTATGTGGTATACTTATGGATTTAGGGGAGGCCACGAGAGTTGTGCGGCAGCAAAGAGGTATTATGGTTTAAAATTTGTATAAATTAATGATGAATGTGTTAAAGAAGAGTGGATTCTTTATGTCTTTCAAAAGGAAATAAAAGTTCAATGTAAGTTGAATCATAAATGATGGTTAAGTTGAAAGAAAACAACTTACTATATTATTATGTGAAATGCACATGGAATGAAAATAATGAGGTATACTTGTGGATCTAGGGGAGGCCACATGAATTGTGCAGTAGCAAAGAGGTGTTACTAGAACTTTGACAACAGGTAGGTTTCGAATACCTTAACACTTTTATTTACCATGTTTATTATACTAGATATTGCAATTGTAGATAAGTATTGTGAATTCAATTATGGATTAAAAATGTGAGGAACTAGATTTCCTAGTAATGGGATTAGTGTCCGGTAAAGGGTAGAGAAACTAGTTTTCCTAGTGATGGAACTAGTGCCTGGTAATAGACTAAGGAACTAGTTTCCCAGTGATAGGACAAGTGCCTAGTAATGGGGCGAAGAAAATAGATATCTAGTGAAGGGTTTATTGCTCGGAAATGGCAGAGAGATTAGTCTTTCAATAATGAGATATTTTTTGATAAGGGTAATGTGAGTAAATGCGGGAAGAGGTAAAATTATGCTAAAAAAAAGGGTTAGTAGTAATGAGTCAAGATGACCCGGGGTTTAAGTTGAATTAGAAGGAATTTGACTAATTTATAAAAAAGGAACTAATTGAAATAGATAAAATATAGTAGAATTTCATAATTAAACAGTATTCTTATTTAATTAATTTATGTAACAACTTGATTTTATTATGTGATAATTAATTTCAGGTACCTCTCATTAATGAGTGGAATGATATGGTTATGTTTAGGAATACTTTTTCTAAGATTTAATGAACATGTAATCAGTAATCCTTTGTATTATAATTTGGGAATGTAATTAATATTAACCTTGTTGCAGGACATATTACTATACTTAGACATCTTTATAGATTTCTAATATTTTATCTGTTCTTTTGTTTTATTAAAATTACAAAAGCATGTGGTTATATTGTGCCATTCTCATATGAATTGATTATGTGTGCGCATATATATATATATATATATATATATATATATATATATATATATATATATATATATATATATATATATATATCATCTGCAAGAAATATAACAGGGCATGCATGTGATCTGGTTTTGGGACAACAGTGTTTGAGCGGGAGCGGGAGCGGGCCTATTTCTTGCAGATGATTTCTTGCAGATGATACCAGATAACAGATAAATAGTAAACAGATAAATAGTAACAGAAACAGATAAATAGTAAACAGGTAAATAGTAAACAGATAAATAGTAACAGGAACAAATAAATAGTAAACAGGTAAATAGTACGTGGCGTTGTTATACCTGAGAATGATCTTAAAAGATTGGGTCACAGGTTTCCAGTCTATATACTGATTATATAAAAGAACAAGAACAAAGAAAAGAACAATATAAACAGATTTCTGATGCGAATGATCAAGGCAAGACCAACAATGTCAGGATCCTTGATTAAACACAGAGCATACTTAAATGTAACAAGAATAAAAGAACAACAACAGATATAACAAAAACGTAGATAAAAATAAGATTATCTTACTTAAATTTGTAACAAAATTAAGACAGGAGATATTGGTTACAGAGGAGAATAGAGATGGGTTACAAATTTTTAGGGGAGAATAAAATTTTCTAGGGAAAAGATTAGTCTGCCCTTTAAGGGTTTTGAAGTGGCCTTTTATAGGCGAGTTGGCATGGAAGAGGCCAAATCGTCCTGTTGGAGAAGCTCTTCAGGAACCATGTGAACCCATGTGGCATTTGGCAGAACCTATAGAAGCCCATGTGGTATTGTCTGCCTTGATTGGATGACGACAGAATGGAAATTGTCCATGTTTTTGGTTGAGCTTCCTTTGTTGTTGTCTTGCCACCGACATATGATTTGTGGGTTTGTAGTAACCGGTAACTTTTGTAGAAAAAGGCCTTAAAACAGATAGGCCAAAAAATAAAAGGACTTAAAACATCTGAGTCTAAAAGAAATGGGCTCTAAACAGATGAGCCTTAAAAAGACCTGAAATACTCTTTTTTTTTAACGTCGCGTGATAGGTGGCAGGATACCAAAACAGTCATCTTCATTATCATTGCCGAGGGAAATGGCAGGAGATGTTGAGCCAGATGAGCTGGATTGGGACAAGACCGTTTCTGGGTCTTGGCTTTGTATAATTCCTTGTACTATTTGTAGGTATTCTTCCTCAGTTCTAGCAGAGGCAAGGAGAGCTGTCGTTTGGGCCTTTCTGGCTAAGAACTTTGATTGAGGATGAGGATCGATGATGGGAGCTGTTTGATGTTTTTGTAACCATTCCGTAACAGCTAATTTTGAACTTTTGGACTCAGCTGCAAAGGAATCCCACCACTTGATTTTGAATTTGCGAATAAGTACTGGATGTCCGTTTTGTAAATTATAATCAAAGAACCATGAACATACCCACGAAACAAAAAATTTTGTACAGAAGATAAGGAGGGAAGAAAACTTTCTTTCAGAGGGAGCTGCTTGGAAATTGTTTTTGAAATGTAGATAACCATTTTCAACTAAAGGATGTTCTTTAAGGTAGTCAACATGACAACCATAAAAGTCCCACCATTGAAGGAACCAGAGGGGGAGATTTGTAGTATTCATGGTATTGTGGAAGTAGAAGAGCCAAGAATGGCTATGATTTTGATTTGTATGAGGAAGGCATTAAACCATGCCTGTTGGTAATCCCAATATGTGTAGGTGGTATTGAAGTCTTAGGGGCTTGTGCGGTATTGTATAGGGAAGGAGAGAGGTTGATGCAGGAGTTGTCCCCAATCTTTAGGGTGGATGACTTTGTGAATAATGCATGTAGAGTATGCTGGTTCAGTGTGATCTGAATGTAATTTGAAGTGTTTGAATTTGACAGAATCGGTAATTTCAAGGATAGTTGCATAATAGGATTATGGTTGAGCTAGATTCCAAGGTTTATAGTGCCATTTTGGAGGGAATATTTTTGAAGCAGCAATGGAAGGGTTTTCATGGTAAAATCCTTCTTCCATAGTTAAAATATTTTGGAAAGCATTTTTGAAAATATATTTGGATTTGGTTTTTGGAAAACTTGTTTGTTGTAAGGAAAGGAGGGGTTTTGAAGATAAAATGCCTCCTTGGGGTTTTGAAAGTGATTTGGAAATACTACCTGTTTGAGATACGGAGTCATTGGAGGCTTGCTGGGATACCTTTTGCAATGCCAGGAGTAATTCTGGCGATTTGGATATAGTGTCAACCCAATGTTGAACTGTGTCTGTTTGTACTTGTGGTGGTTTTGTAGTTTCTTCGTCTTCAATAACTGCCTCATACCAAGATTTGATAGGCTTGGCAGCGAGGATGGCTGAAGACATGAGTTTTGTAGAAGGCTTGGGGCTTTCTGGTTTTGGAGGCTGTGTTTGAGGGGCTTTTCCCTTGTCCTTGGCTTTTGCTTTAGGAGGCATCAGGACCTGTTTTGAAGGAATTCTCGGGTTAGGAAATCAGGGATGGAATTTGATTCTCCTTTAATGTAAACAATATCGAAATCAAAAATACTTAAAATGGCTTGCCATCTGGCAAAGATTTGTTTGGAAGCAAGATTTTGGACATCTTTTTGGAGAACTTCTTTTGCGGATTTGCAGTCAACACGTAAGAGAAATTTTTGGTTTAATAAATCACTTTGAAATTTTGTAATACAAAGAACAATTGAAAGGATCTCCTTTTTTATAGTAGAGTAATTTTTCTGGCAATCATTCCAGTGGGCAGATGTGTATTGGATTATTTGTTCTTTGTTATCTTGTAACTGTTTAAGAATTCCACCATATCCTAGGTCAGAGGCGTCAGTCTCAACAATCTGTTATCTGGTATGAGAGCCTATTGGGATCTGGGTGGGAATAGTAACATAAAAGCCAGTATTCTTAGAAAGAACAAGAGACCATTAGACTATAGGTATGCAACTGAATAGTGTAAGTCCCGTTTGAGTTTTAGGGCAATAAATCCATATAACCTGCAGCCTGTTTCCTAGTTTATCTTTCCTTTCTATGGATTCCGTCTTTCACAGGACTACTTCTATTTCAGCTTCCTCTACCTCTGAATCTTCTGAAAGCAGAAGGATAGTACAAAGTGAAGAGATAACTATTGAAGACTTTACAAAAAACATTGATGACTGGAAAATTCCAAAAATTTCTCAAACTCAGATTTATCAAAAATCTAAATATGATATTTTCAAAACAGATTTTACTATCAAAACTGAAGAGCGAGATATTCAGCTTACCAAACCTTTTGAAACCATTCAACTCCTCTCTAAAAAATCCCTACAAAAACATCTAGCCCGAAACTATAAATATATTCATGTTGGCCTTGTCCAAGTCGGAATAAAACTCCTTACAAAAGAAGGCTTAAACACCTCCATTCTAGCTGTCCTCCGTGATGCTAGATTTCAAAACTTCCAAGACTCCCTCCTCAGTTCTATTGAGTCTAGCCTTTGCAGTGGGCCGGTATCATTTGACTGGTATCCAAACATAACCATATCCCTCAAAGACAAAAATATCTTGCAGAGTATGCTACTACAAATAAAGACCCACAATTATGACATGCTCGAAGGATCTATCCCTGTTGCTCTCATATTCAAAATCCATTACAAAGCCATGTTCTCAGCCTTTGCCAGTAAACACAAATTCGAATCCCAAAAAGGCGAAACACTCCTACTACAAACAGATTTATCCCGCTCAAACACTGTTGTCCCAAAAGCAATCCAATGGAAAGACATATCCCTACCAGAAGATTGGATCCTTGAAGGTGCAGCACCACCAAAACTACCACCACCTCCTCAACCTAATGTCCAAATTAAAAATATTACCCAATACACAGATGGAAAAGTCAAACTGTCTTTCCACCGACACTCTACAAGTTCCAGATTCTCAGAAGCCTCTTCCTCTTCCAGTACAATAGATTTGGGAAGAATTTCCAAAATCCCTTCTGTTATCAATATCCCTTATCACGAAAACCTTCCAAGAAAATCTACATCCGATATCCCTTCTCCTAGTTTCCAAAATGCAGACTATATTACAAATATACCAAAACCTGTCTATACAAACCTTGAGCAACCATCTCCTCCAACTTCACCGACCTTTTCAGCTATTACTGAAAATATCCAAAACGAGCTTAATGTTTTGACTTCAGAGAAACATTTTGTTCTTGACAAAACAGTTTTCAAAAAGGATTTCTATTCGGCCTGTAACTCTACAAAACGAATTTGGTTTTTTCAAAACTTTCTCGAACATAGAAGTGAAATACAAAAACAATTTTATAATTTCATTGAGTTACATAAAATACAGATTCTATTCTTTGATTGGTTCGGATTATATTATGCATCTGAACATCACATTTCATATCCTTTTGCATCCATTAAACATGCATGCCCGGTCACATCAAGGTCAAAAACCCCTGTATGGAACCTCACCAGTGGACCTACAGTTGAGTCTGAACATCCACCTTTGAGAAATATCCAAATAACCCATAATAACCAGACTGTCGAGGCAGCCCCTTACAAATTATCCACTGATGACACCCTTTCCAATACAAAACACATCATTAACCAAAACAACTTTACAAACACCAACCTTAATACCTTGGGAAAGCAACTTACACGGCTTGAGAAACAAATACAAAGAACTGCTACAAGTTCAGTTGGCATTAAAACCTCAACTGACTTAAAGCTAAAAAACCCAGTCTTCAAACCCTACCAAATTACAAAAACCAGCCAAACACAGATCCAAGAAAACCAAACAGATTTTCTTAAAGCTATCAAAACACATCTACAACACCTTGACAGTTCGTCTTTAACTGTCCCCGACACACCACAAATAATCAACCCTTCTACCTCTACAAATCAAGTCAACACTTTACAGAATAGTCCTCAGGAATCTTTTGATGAAGGTACTTCTCCAAACCAACCTCTCACCCTAAATAGACTTACCTGGCAAACTCCCAAAACAACCATTGCCCCAGACATTTCCATAACTACTGAACCAACTATTCTTACTCAACACAAGTATAATGCCTCTTCCCTCTATGAATGGAATATAGATGGAATGTCCGAATATAATATCCTCAACACTCTCCAACAAATGACAATGACAGCGAATGCCTATATATATATATATATATATATATATATATATATATATATATATCATTTGCAAGAAATATAACAATGGACTATGATGAATGAAACATTGAAAGTTAAGGTTAGAAGGTATTCTAATATGATGACGAGATGAGTCCAAAATGATTGGACAACCTTTGAGATGTGCATTAATAAGAATTGATGTGAAACATGAATTAGTTGATAACTTGGGATCTCCTGGTATAAGAGAGACTCAGCTAAAATTTTGATAGAAATATCATCAATTTCATGAGGAATATATGTAATATTCAAAACTAGAAAATGATAAACAAAATGATAACGTAAGGTTCTGGCTTAATCCAGTTGACCATTCAAAAAAACAAATTTCCTAAATACATGGAATTAATATGAAGAAATCATATAGTGATTGTATGTAAATATTGGGGATGTTACAGTTGGTATCAAAGCCTTGTTATCGGTTCAGGATTTATCATGAAAATTGATATATGTTAAAATTATTTTAGGATGGTTCGTACAAGTCATGGTACGAGAACAAATCCCTCTTCGGTGCAGAGAAGGATTCAAAATATGGATCTTGAGAAGAGTTAGGAGGAAGACCCTTTGGAAGATATTGCCTCTCATGTGCCATCAACCGCTATTTAGTTGAGACAAGAGGAGTCATTTAGGCTCCAAGATGATACCACCTCTAGATAGGCTAGAGTGTCGCAACACATATAGTAAAGGTAGTAGTCGATACCATGAATAATGCATCAACCCTTATAACCCTAATATCTGCAGCAGTGCCAGCAGCTCCAATGGTCATAACACAAAAGGATAGTGTGGTTGCCTTAGTGTAGATAGTGAAAAGTATGAAGAAGATGGGTGTGAACCTTTCATAGGGGATCGAGATACAAAAATTACAGGTAGATGAATTAGGAAAGTGGAGAAGACCTTATTTCAGATAAGGATGCTAGATAAGTTGAGACTGGACTGTGCCACCTAATTTTTATCAGATAAAGCGTAGTCTTGGTGGGAGACCGTACAATCGATGAGGGCTATAGAGTTATGGACCTGGAGTGATTTTAAAGCAGATTTTGAAAATTAGTTCTACTCCATATATCATCGTAAGATGAAAGAATAAGAATTCTTAGCTCTAAAGCAAGGGGATATGCCAGTCTTGGAGTATGAAAGGAAGTTCTATGACCTCTCCATGTTTTCCTCACATCATGTTCCTACAAAGCAACACATGATAAAGAGATTTTAGGATTGGTTAAGATAGGATTTGAAACAGGGATTGATTGCACTGCAATTTGAGATGATGAGAGACTTGGTTGAAGCAACTCAAGCATTAGAGGCATGTATAGTAAAGGGTTAACAAGGCCAATCTGGTGATGGAAAAGGAAAGAGTTTGATTACTCTTTGGGTAAACCTCCTAGACCTGTTTTTTTTAAGAAGGGAAAATAAGGGTAGTTTGACCAATATAAGAAGAGGGGAGGAGAGTCTGGTCAAGAAAAAATAGCTTCTAGGCCTTTTTAAAGTACAAGTGGAGAGTCGAATTATATTAAGGGTGTTCTGCTGGAGGGATTTTGAAGCAAAAGACCATTACCTATCCTCACTATTTCAGGTGTGAGCAGAGGCATCTGGATGATTGTTCCATATTGCCAGGGCAATGCTGCATTTACAGGTAGGATGAATATAGATGGCGGAACTGCCTTTATTTGGGTCATAAATGTTACTATTATGAAGGGTAGAGATATTTTAAGAAGGATTGCCCTCAAAGAGCTAATTATGTCCAGTGACAGGGACATCAATCACATAGTTATTAACAGTCAATCATAGTGAATAGACCCATCAGACTAGTGCAATCGAGAACCAGTAATAATCGAGGTCGACCTCGAAGACATAGGGAGAGGATCTAGAGTAAAGTCTTCCATATGACCCAAGAGGATGTACGAGTTGCCACGAATGTAGTAATAGGTGCTTTATTTTTAGAAAGTCAATATGTATATGTTTTGATCAATCCTGGTACTACACTCTGTTGTGGCAAGACAAATTGAAAATAAACTGAAAATGCAACAAACTAAATTGAAAACAAAAAGATTTCTAATTAGTACACCTTTAGGGGGATGATGTACTTGTGGGTTGTATGTATAAGAGTGCTACGATTATTATTGAGGGACATGATATGGAAGTGAATTTAATGTCATTAGAGTTGCATGATTTTGACTTAATCTTAAAAATGGATTGGTTGAATACCTAGAAGGCACAAATGGATTATTTTGCTAAAATGGTTACTCTTCAGGGAGTAGACGAGAAGAAAGTGATATTTAATGGAGAAAGAAATTAAAGGTCATATCGAGTTGTGTGATTTCAGGTATGATGACTAGAAAATTGATGAGAAAAGGGTGTGTGGGGCCTATTTTGCATATGTAATAAATTCTAAAAAGGATAGGGTAAAGTTGAAAAATCTCCCAATCATAAGAGAGTTTTCAAAAGAGTTCTCAGGATTGCCACTGAAGAGGGAAGTAGAAGTTTTGATTGATATATTACTTGGTAACTTTCCTATAGCTCATGTCATATAGGATGGCACCAATATAATTTGTTGAGTTGAAAGTTTAGCTGCAGGATTCACTGTAAAAGGGTTCATATGCCCAAGTAATTCACCCTAGGAAGCTCCAATCTTATTCGTGAAAAAGAAGGATGAGACTTTTTGACTCTGCATAGATTATAAGCAACTAAATAGGATAATAATGAAGAACAAATATTTGCTTATGTGGATAAATGATTTGTTTGACCAACTTAAAGGGGCTAAGGTATTTTCAAAAATAAACCTGAGATAAGAGTACTAACCGTTATAGATTAAGGAGCAGACTGTGCCGAAGACTGCATTTCAGACTAGTTATGGACACTATGAGTTCCTGGTAAATGTCTTTTGGATTGACCAATGTACCAGTAATGTTTATGGATTTAATAAATCAGGTCTTTTGACCTTATTTAGATAAGTCTATGGTAGTATTTATAAATGATATTTTGGTCTATTCCAACTCATACATGAAGCATGAGCAATATTTGAGGCAAATGGTGTAGACATAGAGAAATCATCAATTGTATGCCAAACTAAGTAAGTGTGAGTTTTAGCTGAAAGAAGTGGTTTTTCTAGGATATGTCATATCTGCATAGGGACTAATTGTAGATCCAAGGAAAGTTAAAACAGTGTTGAAATGGAAACAACCTACAAATGTAACTAAGATCTGAAATTTTCTTGGGTTAGCAAGATATTATAGGAGATTCATTGAGGGATTCTCAACCATAGCAACCTCATTGACCCGATTGCTGCAGTGTTTGCATCACGAGTATAGAGATACTATTTATATGGATTTTGAGTTTAGATCTTCACGGATCACAAGAGTTTGATGTATTTGATGACATAAAAGGAATTAAACTATGATAAAGAAGATGGGTGGAATTGATTACGAATTTTAATGATATAATAGATTACCACCCATGCAGAGCAAATATTGTTAAGTTAAAGAGAGTTGATGCCAAGATTGATATAGGGCCAGAAGGCTCTTTGGTAGCCCAATTGAAAGTATGGTCTATATTTCAGGATAAAGTACTGGAAGTTCAACAAAGAGATGTTCAAGTGGATAAAGTGAGAAATAAGGTGAAGTCGGAGTTGAGATGCCATTTTAAATTTTAGAGGATGGAATGGCAGTAATGAGTAGACGAATATATCTGCCTAAACATAAGACCTTAAAGGAGGAAGTGTTAAAGGAGGCACATGAATCCATATTCATTGTGTATCCAGGAAGTACTAAAATGAAGAAAGAAATTGCTAAATATATGGCCAGGTGTAGAGTTTATCAGCAGGTAAAAATTGAATATCAGAAGCCAGCGGGGCCTTTACAACCATTGTTGATACTTGAGTGGAAATGAGAAAATATTTCTATGGACTTTATGTTAAGTATGCTTATGGGGGAAGAAGGGCAATAATGTAATCTAGGTTATTGTGGATCGCTTGACAAAATTTGCACTTTTTTTTCCTATGAAAATGACAAATTCAATTCATAAGTTGGCTAAACTTTATATGAATGAAGTGGTAAGATTTCATAGGATACCCATGTTGATTTTTTTCTAATCAAGACCCTAGACTCACCACACTATTATGGCTAAGTATTCAACATGCTCCAGGGAAAAAAAAAGTAAATTTAAGCACAACATTTCATCCTCAGTCGGATGGGCAATCAGAGAGAATAATCCAGTATTTAGAGGATTTGTTGAGAGCAATTGGGAAGAACACTTTTCATTTATGGAATTCACCTACAACAATAATTATTAGTCTACAATAGGGATGACTCCCTACAAGGCTTTGTATGGTAGAAAATGTTGAACCCTTATTTGTTGGGAAGAAATTGAGGATAAAAGGTTAATGGGGACCAGAATTAGTGCAAATTACCTTAGAAAATATGAGAATTATAAGAGAGAATGAAAGCTGCCTAGGACTAGCAAAAAAGTTAAGCAAATGTGAGGAGAGGGCCTCTAGAATTTGATGTTAGAGATATGGTGTACCTAAAAGTTGCTAATTAGAAGCACATGTTGCGGTTTGGAATGAAAAGAAAGTTAGCACTAAGATATATTGGACCCTTCAAAGTCGTGAAGAGGATTGGACCGGTAGCTTATAAATTGGCCTTACCCCTATATTTAGCTAATATAGATGTTTTCCATGTTTCATTTTTATAAAAGGCTAATATGGACACTTCTCGAGTACTACCACAAGTTCCATTGAAGGTTAAAGAAGATTTGACCATGGAAGTAAAACCAATAAGGATTCTAGATGAAAGTGAAAACGATTTCAAAAATAAAAAAGATCCTTATGGTGAAAGTACCATGGAGAGGTTCTCAAGTCGAGGAAGAAACTTGGGAAAGGAAATCAAAGATGAAAAAGAAATATCCTGAATTGTTTCTAAAAACATGTATGGAAATTCAAATTTCGAGGATGAAATCTAAGGATGGGAGAATGTAAACTCCCGACTAATTTTTTTCCCAAAATATAATAATAAAAAAATAGGGTAAATGATTATTATAATATGTCCAGACATGTATGAATAAAAGATGAAGAGATTAAAGACGCTTTAGCATAAATTTACGAAATGATTTCGGGTGATAGAAATTATAGTGTAATAAAATGAATATAATAAATTGGAAAAGAAGAGTTAAGAAGATAAAAGAAGAAAGGTTTACGGCCGAATTATATGAATATATGCATTGGTCTAAAATTAGAAATGGTCTAGCCATTTTAAGAAACGGTTAGACCGATTTAATAAAACAGTTGCACTGTTTCTCAAAAGGTTAGACTGTTTTGGCTACTACTTCTCTTAAAACTGACGGTGCAGCCAAAAGAGGGAAATAATGTTTTCTCTTCTTCTTCTTCTTCTTTCCTTTTACCATTAAAGAGTTAAAGAAGTGATAGATATGAGTGAAAAAAGAGGGTTATGAGAGAGAAGAACACATTCACACTACAAATTAAGAAAAATCAAACATAAGGAAAATTGAGTTAGAGAGAGAAAATAAAGAAAGAAGAGGATAAAAGGGAGGGACGTGGAAAATTTTGACTGATTGGAACTCGAAGTTGAGAATATTACTTGGTAAGGAGTTCTAAACCTAACCTAGCAACCTTATATGAAAAAGAAGGCAATTGAGGTTGAATTCTTGAATTTTATGTTAGGTTTTAATGTATAAATTTGGAGGAAATGAAAATTGATTGTATATTAAGTTAATTAGGTTAGATTAAGTTGTGATGGGTGATAAATTAGGAAGAAATAATGAAGAAAACTAGGGTGTTCCTAAAGGCTTAATGGCTGACCAATAAGGGACCAAATTACATGTGATGAATTTGTATTTTATTCAAGTGTAATGATGATAAATTAGTATATGTGTGAGAAGAGTGAATACATAATGTTTGTTATATAAGATAAATTGAAGAGAATTCATCCTTTCTTGTTATGCATGTTTTGAAAAATAGGACTAAGAATGAAATTGGAATTTATGAATGTAAAATGGTTTAAAATTTGTATAAATTAATGATAAATGTGTTAAGGAATGAATGGGTTCTTTGTGTCTTTTTGAAAGGAAATGAAAGTTCAATGTAAGTTGAATTGTAAATGATGGTTAAGTTAGAAAAAAACAATTTAGTATATTATTATGTGAAATGTACATGGAATGAAAAACAATATGGTATACTTGTGGATGCAACACCAAGAGGTACTATGGTTTAAAATTTGTATAAATTAATGATGAATGTGTCAAAGAATGAATGGATTCTTTGTCTTTTCGAAAGGAAATGAAAGTTCAATGTAAGTTGAATCGTAAATTATGGTTAAGTTGAAAGAAACAACTTAGTATATTATTATGTGAAATGTGCATGTAATGAAAAATAATGTGGTATAGTTATGGATCTAAGGAGGTCACATGAGTTGTGTTGCAACAAAGAAGTACTTCAAGAACTTCGATAGTAGGTAGGTGTCAAATACCTTAACACTATTGTTTATCATGTTCATTATGTTAGATATTGCAATTATAGAAAGGTATTGTAAATTCAATTGTGGATTAAATATGTAAGGAACTAGATTTTCTAGTAATAGGACTAGTGCCTGGTAATGGGCGGAGGAACTAGTTTTCCCGATAATGGGACTAGTGCCTAGTAATGGGGCGAAGAAATTAGATTTTTAATGAAGTATTTATTGTTTGAAAATGGGCAGGGAGATTAGTCTTTCAATAATAGGATATTTCTAGATAAAGATAATCTAAGTAAATATCGAAAGATGTAAGATTATGCATGCTCTCCAACTTTTCAGTGAACAATTCTTCTTGAGAATTTTCTTCACACTCCACTTATGTGTCACGAGTAGAAGTTACGAAACTTTGTGTAACTCTTGAGCTAGTTGGACAATCTTACTCCACTACAAGTGTTGTTTTACCCAATGCTGCTCACTCTTTTTAATGTTTCAGATTGTCCTTTCTTATATACATATCCATGCGATATGAATAAGAATATTTGATAAACATTATCTTCAAGCTTCCTAGTTTGTTATGTTTTTAACATACTATTATTCATGTTTCAAAAAAAAACTTCTCTAACAATTATCTTCAAATAACTTGAATTTATCTTCTCTTGATAATACCTATCTAAACTTCCTATATAATTTATCTAAAAAAATTAGATAATTACATAAATAATCATGATATATCCTATAAGATAAAATTGCCTATTTCTTTATCTAATTTGGATAAACTAACAATCTAAACAGATTCATTTTTAACAATAATCTTTCACAAATCAAAGCCAAATATTTTGACATTTACAATCTCCCTCTTTGGTTGATTTATGACAAAACATAATAATAATGAATTAGCATGCAAGTAGTTCAGATAGTTTGATCATAAATAGATACTTCATTAGATTATTCTCGCAAGCACAATTGAATGACTGTTAATAATATTTATGCAACAACATCCTATCAGTTCCTAACATGTTTCATGCAAATAGTTCATAACCTATATAAAAAAACTTCACATGTTACATCCTAATAGTTTATAATATATTAAAAAAACTATTATACATCGGATATTGTAATGTAACTACATGCATGCATCAAGTTTAAAATGCATCAAGTATTCAACATAAAGTTTTTTATGTTAAAAAAATATCCTAGTTATTACAGACCAGAGTATTCAATATTTATTATTGATTGAAAATCAATAAAATTCCAGAACAACAAATTTTTTTTTCTAACAGTGCTGGTTGGATTAGCTTTGCTCTTCCTCTCCTTTACATGTATTCGTGTCTCCCTCATGGTTTGGCACCAATCCTATTCCTCATCTTCACCAACAATAGATTGATGCACTTGTTTGATGTTCAAGATTATTTGAACAAGTCTATCATTAACGTATATAATATCTTGTTGCATATTTGTTGGCAATTTATCAACTGCATCAATCCTTTATTCCCACTTACCAACAAAACTATTAAACTTGTTTGATAGTACTTGCAATTATTCTATTATAAAATAGAGTAAGGGGCTGGTTTGAGGAGTTTTGAGCTGATAGAAGGTAGACTCTTCAGGATGTGACCATTTTTACTAACCACAACTTCAAATTTGACAGTAGTTATAACTGAGGTCTTTCTATACATCTTGATTGTTGGCTCACTATCATACAAGGGTACTTTTTTCATGATTGTTATCCTAGATATCAACCCACCAAAAGATAGACTCACTTCCTTCTCAATTGTAGTTGTTTGTATTACATCAATAAAGTGACTGGCTAAGTCAATAGGAATATCAGTAGTAATTGCATACATAAACTGAGCTTCTCAATTATTAATTTAGTATGTCTTCCAATATGCCAGATGTTTGTTAGCAAAATTTTTGCTAATAGTTGATAAGGAAGCAATATAGTGTTCATAGGTAGTTTATGTGATTTAGCACACCATTTTGGTCTTATAAGGCAAATAAACAAATCACTCATCCGAGTCTAAAAAAAAGGCTCTCATTCCTTTATAGGGAAAGCTAGGATCTGTTATTTCAAGTAGCTTATATAACTTCTTAATGTTAGTAAGAGACAACTTAAGAGTTTTACCTTTAATGGTGGAAGTAATGGAGTAGTCATCAAGATTGAAAAACTCCATAACTACTTCAATATATGGAGGAAGTGCCTTTTCATTTAGTTCACGCCATTGTCTTTTTTTAAACATGTCTTCTATGAATGCAAATATAGGGTTTGAAAGAACACTTACCAAAACTTCTCTTTCACCTAGTACATTCTTCTTGGAGAAGTTGTTTATATAAGCAATTTTTGCACCAGGAGAAGTGAAATGGACGGTTTTTCTAGACCATGCTACTGATTTAGAAGAACCATCCACCACTTTGCCCTTTTCTTCTGTCCTTTGAATCTTAGATGGTTGGACTAGAGTCTCTTTAAGGGATGAGGTCTCCTGTTCTTCCTCATTGAGATAATTTGAAACAAGGGTTTCAAGTTTCTTTTTGGCTTTTACTTTATAACAACCTTGCAACAACAAAATACATTAGTCATTTTTAGAAGTGATAAACTGAAACAAATATGTGCTGTAAAGGTTGTGCACATATGATTTTAAAGACATATTCTTTTTAACAATCTACTTAAGAAATTTTAGATCAAGATAAAATATCCTTACCATTTTCGCAGAAAGGTTAAATGCAAGATGGAGAAGATGAACAAATATTTTGTCTCATAAATTCTTTGTATATTTATCAAAAGATGACAAGTAAGGATGAAGAGATTTACTTGGAAAGTTACGAGATAAGTGCCTTAAAACAAGAAACAAAGAGAGAGCAAGATAAAGATGATTGTGTGTTTTGATGAATAACATCGTTAAGTAAACTTATGGAAAAGTTGTTTTTCTCTTATTCCTATTCACATCAAGCATCTTAATATGTTCCTACAATCTCTATTAAGATGACACGTTAGTGTTATGAAAAAAGATTGTCTCTTTAGACCATAATTTCTCTCTTTTTTGTTTCATAAATCAGTTAGGCCACATCATTTTCTCATGTTTTTCTCACAAGTGTATCAATTGTACACTTAGACATAAATATAAACCTACATAAAGTCATTCCATCGATGAGTTTTTTGTCTACAAAAAAAGTCATTCTATTAATAGTTTGAAAGGAATAGATACCTTATTGGTCAATCTTTATTTATTAATGCATATCTATGGTTGACCAAATCAAGATGTGAGTGTGCGAGTGAGAAAGACAACAATTATGCTTTAAAAATTTATTTCTTCATCTTTTTTTCTTTGATTTGAGATATGATAGCAAGGTGTAAGTATACTTTGAAAGTTAAACTTTATGCTAGGGCCTATACAGAAGATTCTCACCCTTAACAATCTCAAGAATTGTTGAACTTTATCATTTCCATTATATAATTGCTTATCTATTTTCACAGTGAGCAATTGACTTTTTATTCAAGGAATTAGAGAGTAGAATTGATCCATATTAAAATTTTCATCTATTTTCACAATGATGTGAACACTTGATTTTGTCTTAAGGATATGTTACGAGGATTGTCTTAATAGCTTGTGTACTAGGTTCAAGTAACTTTAGTCAATTTAAGGCACATTACTTCCCCTTAACTGTTAGCGTACATGTATTTAACTCAATTTTACATCTGCTAACAATTCATTAAACAACTTGAATTCCTTATAGTGCTTAAGATAATATCTTTATTTGATATTCCAAAAGAATAACATTTCGGAAGCAAAGACCATATCAAATAAGACTTGCCTCGATCTCAGCAAAATAAAAGTTATGAGATTTAAAGGTATGAGTTAGGTTTGTTTACAAGGTTTGCTTCAACGCTTTAGTGTTATCAACCTATCACTTGTGTGAAAAACATATAAAAACACAAACAAGATTCTATACACACACATTTTTTAATTTATAAATTTTATCTCTTTTAAGAATTAGGACACACAAATGACTTTCCTAAGAAACTCATATCTTAAATCATCTAGAGGTTTCATGAATAAGTCAGTCAATTGATGTTCGGTGTTCACATGTTCTAATGATATAATCTCTTATTCAACCAAGTAAAATTTTATATGAGGTTTGTTAGGGGATACTCTAATACCAACTTATACGGACCTCTCTATCACATGGTCAAGTGACCCCCAACAAAGATGATACTTCCCCAGGAAAGCTGATAATTAGGTTTGAGAACCTTGACCCACAATTAACTTGTAACTTAAAACTAGAGGTATTGGAATTCATGAATTGATGTCACAAGGTTAGTTATACCTTGATAAGTCAGGTTTTCTTCTTTGTCACAACAAATAACATGTTTACTTCAAGCAAAACACAAGTTTATTTCATAAATTCATGCTTGCTAAATATCTTAACTTACAAAACCTTATATAATAGTTCAACTAGTAACCCTAAATGACCAAAAACTTGTGGGCTAATAGTTACCCACTTACAATAAACCCAAAGTATGTTAACTAAGCCCAAACATGAAGAAAATAATAAAAATAACTAATTTGATGCATAAACTAAAGTTGTTACACCAATTAAATAAAATAACCTAACATAGATAATTTTTCTAGTTTAATTAATGTCATGAACAAAATTCTCATCTTATAAACATTAGGGTCTTTGCTGCCACCTTTAGATATCCAAGATAATTTAGGGAATTAATTCCTGAAGTTGCCTCCCCTTTAGTTTCCTTGTTTGTCTAGGATAATTAAATGTAGCTTTAAAGAATCCTCTCAAAACATGAAAACCATTTTTGCCTTCCTTTAACCTTCCTTGTAGGATTAAGAAACTTCCCAAGATAAGCTAACCAATTTGTCATTAAATATCACTAGCCATTCTTTTCTTGTGTAGTTAGGATGAATAAGAAATCCTTATAAAAAAATGATTTTGAAACATTAATGAATCATTGCAACTTGAAAATTATATTGTAGCCCATTAAAAATCCTTGTAGAACTAAAAAATTCCTAAAACAAGCTATCATATCCTTGTAGCAAAATAGAAAGTCCACAAGTTAAAAGGAAGTAAATAACAAAACTCGTACAACCTATTCTGACCTATATTGAAAGACATTCTTGAACTCTAATTGACCTAGAGTTGTACCCTAACATAGAACAATATTCTAGGAAACTCTAGGTCAATGTCCAGTCTAATCCAACAATTGGATTGAGAATTATGATTATTGCCATGAAACTGAACAGTAGGCATGATTTTGCTAGAATTCAAACTTTCTTGTTCAACCTTTTCTTGGATCATATCATTTGGGTGCGATTTCGACTCCTAGATCCATTATATAAAATTTAAGAATTTTTTGAATTGGTTTGGTCCAAATTCTCCCTTGTTTGTGTACTATGGCAGATTCGATAAAAGTGACTTTTAAACATTTTTTTTTTACTCTTTATGCTACTAATATATTATGAGACAATAACAAACTAAAATAACACTTTTTTTAAGGAATCCTAGATGCAAACTACTAAGCTCTAAACATGAAATAAATAAAAACTGAATAAAAGACAACTAAAGCTAAGGAAGCCAAAGCTAACAAGAAGAAAATAAATGATACAACCTGATTTTTGGAGCCTAGCTCTGATACCACCTAATGTGAACCTTTTGATTACATAGTCAAGCAATCCTCAAAGAAGTAGATAACAACCCGAAAAACAAAAAATCAGGTTTGATAAAACCTTGACCTAGAGGTAACCTTGTACCTAAGAACCAGATGTATTGGAAAAAAAATTTGAACCCATAGATAACCTTATATCCAAGAACCTTAAGTATACGAATGATGTCATAAAGCCAATTAATCTTCGATAAGTCAATGTATGATCTTTGTCACTGCAAAGAAAGATTGTTTTCCCACAAACAAACAAAAAAAAAACTCACATTTATTCTGCAACTTACTATTAAGATTTGCAGCAAAATGTCATCTATAGCTCCAGATATGTCCCAAACAGTACACAAAGGTCAAGTGTAGTAGGTTTGACAAGATTTATCTAGTAACTTCAACCCTCTAAAATAAGATCTCTCTAAACTCTGTTTGACCTGAACACTTATCAAAATATAGTTCCATGTGTCTAGTATCTCCCTGTATAATTTGAGCTCATTCTGATAAATGCTAAGAGAGATATGTCTGATCTCGCAAAACTAATCAACTGACATTTTAAGGTCAAATTCAGACCAGACTTAGTTCGTATCAGGGAATCAAAATTTATCGCCCATTATCGGGCATTATTCCCTCTTCTAGAAATCCAAATTCATCGCCCATTACAAGACATTATTCTCTCTTCTAAGAATCCAAATTCATCATCCATTACCTTGCATTATTCCCCTTTTCAGTAATCAAAATTCATCGCCCATTACCGGACATTATTCCTTTTTATGAGAATCTAAATTCATCGCCCATTACCGGGCACTAGTCCCAATACTGGGAAACAAATTCTTTCGCCCTTAGCCATAATTATTAACATGATATAATATTACATTTTCAATAAGCTAGTAAGATGCACTAAGTAAGAAAATGTTGAGGTAAATGACCCCTCCTTACTGCTGCACAATTCCTGTAGCCTTTTCTGTATCAACAAGTTCACCACATTATTTTTCATTTCATGTTCATTTTACATAATATTATTCTAGCTTTACTCCCAACAATTTAACATTCATTTCCACTTCAATTCTTCTAATTAGGCATAAGGAATTCATTAATTCTTTGACACATTCTTCAAATCAAATTACACAAAACACATAAAACTTACTAACTTCTAGCCATTTTAAACTCAAGAATTCTAAATTTATTTTTCTTCTTATTTTGCTGAAATATACATAATAAGAGAGGATATGAATTTTTCTTCAAACTTTCCCATATAGAACACATTGTTTACTTATTCTCCTTACACATACAAGAAGTTTTAACAAACTAAATGACAATTTCATTAACACAATTAACATCTCTTTTGCATGACCATATCCACAAATGTATTATATAACACGAACATTAATACATTTGCATCAATTTTCAATTTATTCTTTCTTTGTTCGCACCATAACTTCTTTTTATTCCATGATTTATTTAAAATTATTTTCATTAACTCTTCCTTACATGAAAAGTCAAACACATTCACAATAACATTCCTCTTTAAGTTCAACAACCTCCCTCAATTTTCAATTTACAACAATATAAACATTTCAATCAATCCATGTAATGTAACTAAACTCCTTTAAAATCATTTCTTTCACAAAATTATACATTAATCTATCACAATTTCACTTAAATAAACACAATCTAACTACATATAAATTGATCCTCTTAAGAGCATCATGTTTTTCTTCATTATTTCTTTCAAATTTAACACTTATCACAAGTTATTCTAGCCCAATTTGTTCAATTCACAATCAATTTGCCTTTCCTCTAAAATTTCTTCTATAAACCCAAAGACAAAATTCATAATTTAACATTAAATACCTTTCTTTTCATATAATCTTGCTAGGCTAGGTTTAAAACCCCTTACCAGGTAATACTCTTAGCTTCGAATTCTAACCAATCAAAATTTTCCACATTCTTCTCCTTTTTCCTCTTCTTTCTTCACTTTCTCGTTCTAACTCAATTCTCCCTCTCTTTGATATTTCTTAATTTTTAGTATGGATGTGTTCTTCTCTCTCAAAACCCTTTATTTTCACTCCTATCTATCACTTTTCTAACCATTTCCCTCTCTTGGTGAAAGGAAAGAAGAATAAGAGAAAACACCATCTCCCTTTCTTAGCTGCACCAACGGTTTTTAACAGAGATAGTAGCCTAAACAGTACGATAATTTTGAAAAATGGTCTGTCTATTTTATTTAAATCGGTCTAGTAATTTCTTAAAACAACTAGACCATTTTTTGTTTTAGACTTGTATAAATTTGGTTATAAATCTTCTTCTTTTTTCTTCTTAATTCTTTTCCCATTTTATTATATTCATTTATTTCATTTTATCACACCATAATTTCTTTCTCCCAAAATAAATTCATAAATATATTCTGAAGCGCCTTTAATCTCTTCATCTTCTATTCACATCCTTATGGACATATTATAATAATCATTTAACCCAATTTAATATTTAAGAAAAGTTTTAGCTGAGAGTTTACATTCTCACTTCCTCAAGAAAATTTTGTCCTCGAAATTTGAATTTCCATACTTGTTTTTAGAAACAATTCAAGATGTTTCTCTTTCATCTTTGATTCCCTTTCCCAAGGTTCATCCTCGACTTGATAACTTTTCCATAGTACTTTCACCATAAGGATCTTTTTACTTCTTGACTCTTTTTTGCTTTGATCTATAATCTTTACTGGTTTTACTTCCATGGTCAAATCTTGATTAATCTCTAGTGGAACTTGTGGTAGAACTTCAGAAGGGTTTGTATCAGCCTTTTTGTAATAAAAAAACATGAAATGCATCATGTATGTTGGCTAGATGTGGAGGTAAAGCTAACTTATATACTACCAGTCCAATTCTCTTCACCACTTCGAGGGGTCCAATACACCTCGACACTAATTTTCCTTTCATACTAAACCACAACATATATTTCCAAGGAGCAACCTTCAAATACATCATATCTCCAACATTAAACCCAAGAGGCTTTCTTTTGACATCTACATAACTTTTATGCCTGTCCTGATAAGCTTTCATTTTGCTTTTTATAGTTTTTACCTTTTCTAAAGTGATCTGCACTAATTATGGTCCCACCAACTTCTTATCTCAAACTTTTTCCAAACAAACAAGAGTTCAACACTTTCTACCATACAAAGCTTCATAAAGAGCCATCCCTATTGTATACTAATAACAATTATTGTAGGTGAATTCCATAAGTGGCATATGTTCTTCCTAGTTGCCCTTAAATTCTAAAATACAAGCCCTCAACAAACCCTCTAAAGTTTGTATTGTTCTCTCCCACTGTCCATCTGTCTAAGGGTGAAATAGTATGCTCAAATTTACTTTTATCCTTAGAGCATGTTGAATACTTGGCTATAATCGTGAGGTGAATCAAGGGACTCAAGCAAAAATAATTGATATAGGTACCCCATGCAATCTTACCACTTCATTCACATACAACTTGGCCAACTTATCAACTGAATCTATCTTTTTCATAGGCAAGAAAAATGTAGATTTTGTTATGCGATCTGTAATAACCAAATTACATCACTGTCCTTTTTTTCCCTGGGCAAACTTGACACAAAGTCCATATTAATATCTTCCTACTTCCACTTAGGTATCAAAAATGGTTGTAAAGGCCCTGCTGGCTTTTAATGTTCCACTTTTATATGTTGACAAACTCTACACCTGGTCACATACTCAAAAATTTCTTTCTTTATATTTGGCCACCAATAAAATTCTTTTAAGTCTCTGTACATTTTGGTACTTCTTTGATGTACCGTGAATCTCGATTCATGAGCCTATCTTAGTACTTCCTCTTTCAAAGTTTTATCTCCAAGCGTATACATCCGTCTACGCATCACTACCATCCCATCCTCCAAAATTTGAAAGGGTGTCTCCACACCTAATTTCATCTTGTTCCTCACTTTATCCACTTCAGTGTCTCTTCGTTGAACTTTTAAGACTCTATCCCGAAGTATGGATTGTACTCTCAATTTAGCCAACAATGAGCCTTTAAGCCCTACCTCTATCTTGGCATCAATCTTTTTTAATTCTATTAACTGTCTTTCATCCCTTCTTCCAATGTTTCCATTATTCCTTTATTCTTACGACTAAGGGCATCAACAACAACATTTATCTTTCCTAGGTGATAATCTATTACGCAGTCAAAATCTTTAATTAATTCTATTTACCCATCTCCTTTGTTGCATATTTAATTCCTTTTGTGTCATCCAATACCTCAGACTCATGTGATCTGTAAAAATCTGAACCTGTGATCTATACAAGTAATGTCTCTATACCCGTAATGCAAACACCGCTATAGCTAAATCTAGATCATGAATAGGATAATTAACTTTGTGAGACTTCAATTGCCTTGATGCATAAGCTATGACCTTCCATGTTACATTAAAACACAACCAAGTCTCTTTTTGGATGCATCATTATAGACCACAAATCCTTCAGTTCTCGAAGGAAGTGTCAACGCTGGGGCGGTAGTTAACTTTTTTTTGAACTCCTAAAAGCTTTCTTCACTCTCCCTCGACCACTCCAATTTTGTCTCCTTTCTAGTCATTCGAGTCAATAGAGTTGCTACCCTTAATAAACCTCCTATAATACCTTGCTAACCCCAGAAAACTATAGATCTCTATTACATTTGCAGGCTTTTCCCATTTCAGAACTACTTTAACTTTTCTTAGTTCTATAAATATTTCATCTACAAAGATAAGATGCCCTAGAAAAACCACTTCTTTCAGCCAAAATTCACATATAATCAATTTGGCATACAAATGATGATCTCTCAAGGTCTTCAATACTTGCCTCAAATGTTGCTCGTGTTCCAAATATGATATAGAATAGAATAAAATATCATCTATGAATATTACCACAAATTTATCCAAATAAGGTTGAAAGACTCAATTTATCAAACCCATCAACATTGTAGGTGTGTTCGTCAATCCAAAGGGACTAGGAACTCATAGTACCCATAACGAGTTCTAAATGTAGTCTTTGGCACATCTCGCTTCTTAATCCTTAACTGATAATACCCCGATCTCAAGTCTATTTTTGAAAATACATTGGCCCGTTTTAGTTGGTCAAACAAATCATATATATGTGAAAGGGGATACTTGTTCGTCACTGTTTTCCTATTTAGGTGTTTATAATCTATGAAAGTTTTAAAGGTCCCATCCTTCTATTTTACAAATAGGACTCGAGCTTCCTAGGGTGAATTACTCAGACATATGAACTCTTTTTGTAGTAATTCTTGCAGCTGAACTTTCAACTCAACTAGTTCTGCTTATGCCATCCTATATGGTGCCTAAGTTATTAGAGAGATACCAAGTAATACATCAATCAAAACTTTTACTTCACTTTTCGAGGTAGTCCTGACAATTATTCTGGAAACATATCCGGAAATTCTCTCACGATGAGAAGATTATTCAACTTTACCCTAGCCTTTTTAGAATCTATTAGATAAGCAAGATAAGTTGCACACCCTTTCCTTATAAGCTTACTAGTTGCTTAAAAAAAATCACACAATTCGATATGACATTTTGATTCCCCTTAAAAGTCATTCTTTTCCCATCTATTCCCTGAAGGATCACTATTTTTTTAAAACAATCAATTTGAGCTTATGGTTACTTAACTAATCCATTCCTAGGATTAAGTCAAAATCATGCCATTCTAACAGCATTACATTTACTTCCATATCATATCCCCTGATAGCAATCTTAACACCCTTATACATATGTTCTATAAATACAGCATCCCTCAAGGGTGTGCTACTTAAAAACCCTTTTTCTAATTTCATTGGTTGCTTTTTCAGTCTATTCTTAATTTTTCTTGCCACAAAAAAATATATAGCACCTGGATCTATGAAAACCTGCACAAACTAATTTTCTTATAATAAAGTACCTATTACTACATCTGTGATAGCCGCACATCCTTCTAAATCATGTGAAATACTTTGCCCTGGGTCTTCTCCCCCTGTCCTCGAGGTCGATCTCGATTTCCACTAGTCCCACACTACATTGGTTTGATGGGTCTATCCACAGTGATTGACTGCTGGTAACTTTGTGTTTGTTGTGTTTGTCTCTAAACATACTAGGCTCTCCTAAGATAATCTTTCTTAAAATATCCATGTCCGCCACAATAGTAACACCCTTGACCTAAATAGGGGCAGTCCTTCCATACATGCCCATCCTGCATGCAATTATAGCATCGCCCTAACGATATGGAGCAATCTACATGATGTCATTGCTCACACTTAACATAATGAAGATAAGTAATTGTCTTCTACTGTAAAGTCCCACTAGCAGAACTACCCTTAATGTTCAATAATCCTCTAGCTGACCCTCCACTTGTACTTTGATAAGACCCAGTAGTTGATCTACTTTGACTGGTATCCCCTCCTCTTTTCTTAAACTGACTGTGTTGTCCTCATTTTCCCTTCTTAAAAAGGGAATGCCTGGGGGTTTACCCATAGAATAGTCAATCTCCTTTCTTTTGACATTGCTAGGTTGGCTTTGTTGACCCTCAACTATACACGCCTTTAAAGCTTGGGTAGCCTATGTCAGGTTTCTCATCATCCTAAATTGCAAGGTTATTAACCTATATTTCAATTCTTGTCTTAACCTATTTTGAAATCTCTCTATCATGTGTTGCTATGTAGGAACATGATATGGGGCGAACATAGAGAGGTCATGAAACCTCCTCTCACATTTCAACACTGACATATCACCCTGTGTTAATGTTAAAAACTCTTGTTCTTTCATCTTGCAGTGATATCTGGAATAAAACTAATTCTAGAACTCTACTCTAAAATCACCTAATGTTCGTAACCTTGTAGCCCTCTTTGACTATATAGTATTCCACCAAGGTTATGCTCTATCTGATAATAACTAGGTGGCACAATCCACCTCAACTCATATGGCACCTTTATCTAGATCAGGGTCTTCTCCACCTTTATAATCCATCTGTCACCAATCCCTTCATCCTAATCTCCTAGAAAAGGCTCACAGTCCATCTCCCTCATACTCTTCATTATCCTTACCAAAGCAACTTCATTGTCTGTAGGTGTCATACCACTAGAGCTAGGGCTATTAAAGCTGTAAAAGCTAATGCACTTTTCATAGTGTCAACCATTGTTCTCACTATTTGTGCAATGAAAGTAAGATTAGCATACGGAGCAGGGGTTCCTATAGGATCCACTAATGGAGGTATAACAATATGCCCCTAACGATCTATTCTCTTTAGGTATGACACTCTTGCCTGTCTAGAGGCGGTATCATTTTAGAGTCCAAATGACTCCTTCTATCTTGATTGAAATGCAGCCAACGACACATGAGAGGCAATATTTGCCAAAAGGTTGTCCTCTTGACTCTCCTCAAGATCCACATTTTGAATCCTCCTTTGCATTAAAGAGGGGTCCATTCATGTACCATGTCTTATACGAACCATCTTGTAACAATTTAATATGTATTAATTTCTATGATCAATCTTGAACCCATGTCAGGGCTCTGATACAAACTGTAATATCCTTCATAATTACACGCAATCATAAATTGGTATCTTATGAATATTACAATATATATATATATATATATATATATATATATATATATATATGGGAAAATATGCTGAAATTTTAGCAGAGCCTTCTCTATATCAAAAGGTCCCAAGTTGTCGACTAAAAGCTAGTTACACTTCGATAACTTAACCATTTCACATCTCAGCCACTGTCCAATCTTTCTCAACTCATCACATCACAAAATTAGGACATTTCATCCATCACATTTCATTATAGTTCACTATATACACGCGCGCGCGCAATTACTCAAATCATCTAAATATAGTGAAACATGATCACAACATTAATGTCTATGATATAATAAAATAAATTAACGAGACATCATAAGTTTACATAAAAGATCAAATTAAAATTACATAATCTTCAAAGCAATTAACATTTAATTAGAAAGCCTATTACAGTACAAAAGGGGCTACTATTACATGTTCATTCAAAATTATCAAAAAGCCTTTCTAATTTATCTATCATTCGACTTGTGGCTGTGAGGTACCTATAATTAAGTTATAAATAATAAATAATTTTACAACATATAGATTATCAAACAAACATAACAATCCATTTAGATTGTAAACTCAACATTATCAATAATTTCTTATTAATAGTTAATAGAATTCATTCATTAATCTATAATACTCATTCACCACATTGAAATCGCTTTTTTATCATTAGCTTAATATAATCATCTCATTCCTTGCCATTACCCTTTGTCAAATATCAATTTTCAAAACCTAATCTTTCTAGGAAATACCCAACATCGAGTAACTTTTTTCTTCACTCACATCCAGATATTTTCCCCTCTTATAGGAATCTATTTTTTTTTTCCATTACCAAGCATTATTTTCTCTTCTGGGAATCCAAATTCATCGCCTATTACCCGGACATTATTCCCTCTTCCAGAATCTAAATTTATCGCTTATTACTGAGCATTATTTCCTCTTCAAGGAATCCAAATTCCTCGTATATTAACGGGTATTATTCTTCCAGAATTCCAAATTCATTGCCACCAGGAATTATTTCCTCTTCCAGGAATCTAAATTCATTGCCCATTACCAGGCATTAGTCCCAATACCGGGAAACTAATTCCTTTGCCCCTTACCGGGCATTAACCCATTACCAGGAAACAAATTCCTTCACCCTTAGTCATAATTTTTAACATGATATAATATTAAATTTTCAATAAGTTATTACGATAAACTAAGTAAGAAAATGTTCAGGTGTGAGACACTTACTTGTTGTCATAGCTCGAGCAATACCTCCCTCTTGTTGCACAGCTCTCACGGCCTCTCTTGTATCAACAGGTTCACAACTATTTTTCATTTTATGTTTATTTTACATAATATTATTCTAGGTTTACTCCCAACAATTTAACCTTCATTTCCACTTCAATTCTCATTAAATTTCATTTCCTTCCAATTAGGCATAACGAATTCATTCATTCCTTGACATATTTTTCAAATCAAATTACACAAAACACATAAAACTTACTAACTTTTAACCATTTTAAACTCAAGAGTTCTAAATTCATTTTTCATCTTATTTTGCCGAAATATACATAATAACAGAGGATATGGATTTTTCTTCAAACTTTCCCATATGGAACTCATTGTGTACTTATTCTCCTTACACATACAAGAAGTTTTAACAAACTAAATAAAAATTTCATTAAAACCATTAACTTCTTTTTTGCATGATCATATCCACACATGTATTATACTGCATAAACATTATTACATTTGTATCAATTTTCAATTTATTCTTTCTTTGTCCAGTGCCATAACTTCTTTTTATACCATGATTTATTTAAAATTATTTTCATTAACTCTTCCCTTACATGAGAAGTCAAACACATTCACAATAACATTCCTCTTTAAGTTCAACAACCTTCCTCAATTTTCAATTTACAATAACATAAACATTTCAATTAATCTACATAATGTAACTAAGCTCATTTAAAATCATTTCCTTCACAAAATTATACATTAATCTATCACAATTTCACTTAAATAAACACAATCTAACTATATACAAATTGATCCTCTTTTGGCCGACCCTACATGCTCTTAAGAACATCAGTTTTTCTTCATTATTTCTTTCAAATTTAACACTCATTACAAGTTATTCTAACCCAATTTGTTCAATTCACAATCAATTTGAATTTTCCTAAAAAATTCCACTATAAACCCTAACACAAATTTCATAATTTAACATTGATTGCCTTCCTTTTCATTAAGCTTGCTAGGCTAGGTTTAGAACTCCTTACCAGGTAATATACTCAACTTTGAATTCTAACCAATTAAAACTTTCCATGTCCAGAACCTTTTTCCTCTCCTTTCTTCATTTTCTCTATCTATCTCAATTCTCCCTCTCTTTGATATTTCTTAATTTCTAGTGTGGATGTGTTTTTATAAAATAACTAGATTGTTTCTGATTCTAGACCAATGCATAAATTCGACCATAAACCTTTTATCTCCAAAATAACCCCGTATCAACCTCAGATACAGATACTCTTCAAGAACAACCTCTTCAACTAAACAGACTTACCTGGCAAGCTCCCAAAACAACCATTGCTCCAGACATTTCCATATCTACTGAACCAACATAAATATAATGCATCTTCCCTCTATGAATGGAACATAGATGGCATGTCTGAATATAATATCCTAAACACCCTCCAACAAATGACCATGGCAGCTAATGCCTACAAAACTCAGATAGGAACCTCAGACAAAGCCATAGCTGAACTTTTTATTGCAGGATTCTCTGGCCAGCTTAAAGGATGGTGGGATTACCATCTCACTGAAACAGATCACCTACATATTCTAAACTCTATACAAACCTATGAAGACCAGACACCTATCCTTGACCCTTTAGGAAATACCATCCAAGATGCTGTGTCCACCCTTATCCTTACCATCTCCTTACATTTTGTCGGAGATCCTTCCCATCTGAAAGACAAAAATGCTGACCTTCTCTCCAACCTCCGATGCAAGAAACTCAGTGATTTTTAGTGGTACAAAAATGCCTTCCTTACTCGTGTTATGCTTCGAGAAGATTCAAACTAGCCTTTTTGGAAAGAAAAATTCCTCGCAGGCTTACCGATTCTCTTAGAAGAAAAGGTCCGAAACAAAATCAAGGATACCTTTACAACCAAAACCATACCATATGACCAGCTTACATATGGTGAACTTGTGAGTTTCACACAAAAAGAAGGTCTTAAGATCTGCCAGGATCTCAAACTCCAAAAACACCTAAAGTGGGAAATGAAACGTACCAAGCAAGAACTTGGTAGTTTCTGTCACTAGTGTGACCTTTCCACCAACAAACCCTCCTGC
This sequence comes from Populus simonii, assembly GCA_007827005.2. Lineage (NCBI taxonomy): Eukaryota > Viridiplantae > Streptophyta > Magnoliopsida > Malpighiales > Salicaceae > Populus > Populus simonii. The sequence goes on from CM017477.2 coordinate 16,631,489, forward strand.
AATGGAGCCTGTTCACAACCCAAAAAATATTCGAGCCAAAAGCCTCCTTATAAACGATCGGCCTATAAATACCGACAACAATTTTATCCCAAACCAGATCAACCTTACTACAAAAAGCCCAACAAATTTAATAAACCCCACAGACCTTTCTAGTCAAAACCTAAACCAAAATTTAACCCCAAAAACATTACATGTTACAAATGTAACCAGAAAGGACATACATCCCGTTTCTGCAAAGTCAATACCAAACTTCATGAGCTCCAAATAGATGAAGATACCATCAACCAAATACAAAATCTTTATATTGAAGCCACAGACACTGACCACTCTCCTTCAGACACCTCTGAAGAAGAATTTCAAATTGATGAAATAGTAACTACCAGTGCTACTTCCGATGCCTTAACGAATTCCAAACAAATTAACGTCCTAACCCAAGACTAAGAATTCATTCTTGAGGCTATCAAAAGACTTGATGATCCTCATCTCCAAAAACCCTACTTGGATAAACTGTTGAAAGATTTCAACCAACCACAGCATCCTCCATATAACCCTCCAAACCGCTCTATATTACCTTCTACCAGCACTAATACCTATGACCTTACAAAGATTCTTAACAAAAAGAAATCCAAAACCACAGTCACTATTCTAGAATTACATTTTGAGATCAAAACCCTTAAATCTGAATTACAAACCTTAAAACAAGCCCAATAGAAAGACTCTGCCATATTGCAACATCTTCTGTCTAAAATTGAAAGCCAGTTTGACACTGAGTCTGAACCAGAAGATCAAGCCATTGAATCTCATGCATTGCCCCATACACTTACAAACATTGAGCATATTTCAGATGATTTTCTGAATGTATTAACACAAATATCTTCAAAAAAATATTTGATTAAAATTACTCTTGTTTTTTCAGAAGATTTCAAGCTTTACACTATAGCCTTATTTGACACAGGTGCAGATTTAAACTGCATCAAAGAAGGCGTAGTTCCAAAACGATTTTTACAAGATACCTCTGAAAAACTCTCTACTGCTAATAATTCAAAATTGCATATTGCAGGAAAAACCCAAGCCTCTGTTTTCAACAACGACATTTCTCTTAAAACATTCTTTGTTGTTACAAAAGATATAAATCATACCATCATTCTTGGCACTCTATTCATTGACATGATCACTCCATATCAAGCACATCATGATTGTATTACTTCCAAGATCAATAACATCAAACTTGTTTTTCCATTCTTAGAAAAATCTAAGACTAGAAATTTAAATTTGATTAAAGCATGCTCCATACATACCTATCATATCAATGCACTGATTCATGGAAAACAATTCCATCTACATGATTTGCAAAGCCATGTTTCCTTTTGTTGTATAAACAAACAATTACAAAACTCTGATTTACAACAAAAAATCATTGATTTACAAAATAAGATTGAACAACAGATTTGTTCAGACTTACCTAATGCTTTCTGGAACAGGAAACAACACATTGTTGATCTTCCATATGAAGATACTTTTTCAGAAAAACTTATACCCACAAAAGCAAGACCTATACAAATGAATGTTGATTTAGAACAGCATTGCAGACTTGAGATCCGCGATCTCTAGTCTAAAGGTCTTATCCAAAAGTCCCGATCACCCTGGTCGTGTGCAGCCTTTTATGTGAATAAAAACTCTGAAATTGAAAGAGGCACACCAAGACTTGTGATCAATTACAAACCTTTAAATTCTGCTCTAAAATGCATCAAATACCCAATCCCCAACAAAAAAGATTTATTGCAAAGATTGCACTCTGCATTCATATTTTCTAAATTTGATATGAAATCCGGATTTTGGCAAATCCCGATTGATCCCAAAGATAGATACAAAACTGCTTTTACAGTTTCTTTTGGCCAATACAAATGGAATGTCATGCCTTTTAGTCTAAAAAATGCACCATCTGAATTTCAACGCATCATGAATGACATCTTCAATGCACATTTAAAATTTTGCATTGTTTACATTGACGATGTGCTTATTTTTTCACAATTCATAGATCAACATTTCAAACGTCTACATGCATTCTTTCATACTGGAAAACAAAATGGTTTAGTTGTTTCTAAAACAAAAAATTTTCTTTTCCAAACCCGTGTCCGTTTCCTAGGCCATTATATCTATCAAGGTACTGTCACACCAATAGAAAGATCTTTAACCTTTACAAGTAAATTCCCTGATAAAATCACTGATAAAACCCAATTACAGAGGTTCGTAGGCAGTCTAAATTATGTTCTGGACTACTATCCCAATATTAGTCGTCTAGCCAAACCTCTACATGACAGGTTAAAAACCAACCCCATTCCTTGGTCTGACCTCCATACCGATCTAGTCAAACAGATTAAGAAACAGGTTCAAAACATTCCTCTCCTCCATTTAGCTAATCCATTAGCTCCTAAGATAGTCGAGACCGATGCCTTTGATATAGGATATGGTGGAATTCTTAAACAAGTACAAGATAACAAAGAACAAATACTTCAGTATACATCTGCCTACTGGAATGATTGTCAGAAAATAAAAAAGGTGATCCTTTCAATTGTTCTTTGTATTACAAAATTCCAAAGCGATTTATTAAATCAAAAATTTCTTTTACGTGTTGACTGCAAATCTGCAAAAGAAGTTTTACAAAAAGATGTTCAAAATCTAGCTTCAAAACAGATTTTTGCTCGCTGGCAAGCTATTTTAAGCATTTTTTATTTTGATATTGTCTACATTAAAGGAGATTCAAATTCCATCCCTGATTTCCTAACCCGAGAATTCCTCCAAAACAGGTCCTGATGCCTCCTAAAGCAAAAGCTAAAGACAAGGGAAAAGCCCCCCAAACCCAGCCTACAAAACCAGAGACCCCCAAGCCTTCTGCAAAACTCATGTCTTCCGCCATCCTAGCTGCCAAATCTGTCAAATCCTGGTATGAGGCAGTTATTGAAGAAGAAGAACCTACAAAACCACCACAGGTCCAACCAGACACAGTTCAACATTGGGTTGACACTATATCCAAATCACCAGAATTACTCCTGGCATTACAAAAAGTGTCCCAACAGGCCTCTAACGACTCCGTATCTCTAACAGGTAGTATTTCTAAAACTCTTTCAAAACCCCAAAGAGGCTTTTCTGCTTCAAAACCCCTCCTTTCTTTACAACAAACCAGTTTTCCAAAAACCAAATCCAAATATATTTTCAAAACTACTTTCCAAAATATTTTAACTATGGAAAAAGGATTCTATCATGAAAACCCTTCCATTGCTGCTTCAAAAATTTTCCCTCCAAATTGGTACTACAAACCCTGGAATTTAGCCAAACCACAATCCTACTATGCCAGCATCCTTGACATTACCAATTCCATCAAGTTCAAACACTTCAAACTACATTCTGATCACACTGAACCTGTATATTCTACATGCATCATTCACAAAGTCATCCACCCTAAAGATTGGGGACAACCCTTACATCAACCTGTCTCCTTCCCCATGCACTTCCGTACAAATCCTCAGGACTTCAATACCACCTATACGTATTGGGATTACCAACAAGTATGGTTCAATGCCTTTCTCCTACAAAATCAAAACCATAGCCATTCTTGGCTTTTCTACTTCCATAATACCATGAAAACTACAAACCTCCCCTTCTGGTTCCTCCAATGGTGGGACTATTATGGTTGTCATGTTGACTACCTTAAGGAACATCCTCTGGTTGAAAATGGTTACCTCCATTTCAAAAATAATTTTCAACCGGCCCCTTCTGAACGAAAGTTTTCTTCCCTTCTCATTTTTTGTACAAATTTTTTTGTTTCGTGGGTATGTTCTTAGTTCTATGATTATAATCTACAAAACGGACATCCAGTACTTGTTCGAAAATTCAAAATCAAATGGTGGGATTCCTTTGCAGCCGAGTCCAAAAGTTCCAAATTAGCTGTTACGGAATGGTTACAAAAACATCAAACTGCCCCATCATTTATCATCATCCTCAGTCAAAGTTTCTAGCCCGAAAGGCTCAAACAACAGCTCTCCTTGCCTCTGCTAGAACTGAGGAAGAATACCTACAAATAGTATAAGGCATTATACAAAGCCAAGATCCGAAAACAGTCTTGTCCCACTCCAGCTCATCTGGCTCGATATCTCCTGCCATTTCCCTTGGAGATGATAATGAAGATGATTGCTTTGGTATCTTGCCACCTATCAAACGACGTTAAAAAAAAAAGTATTTCAGACTTTCTCAGGCTCATCTATTTAGAGCCCATATCTTTTCGACTCAACTGTTTTGAGTCCATTAGTTTAAAGCCAACTTGTTTTAGGCCTTTTCTACAAATATTACCTGCTACTACAAACATACAAATCAAGTGTCGGTAGCAAGAAGACAACAAATGAAAGTCCCATATAAAACATGGGCATCTTCTATTTTTTCATCACCAAATCATGGCAGGCAAACCCATATAGGGTTCACATGGGTGCAGACAACAAATAAAAGTCCCACAAAAAACATTGGCATCTTCTGTGGAAGGCAAACCCACATGGGTTCTGAAGGAAGCTCCAAGCTTTTCAACAAAGATGTCTTGGCCTCTTCCATGACAACTCGTCTATAAAAGGAGTCTCCTAAAACTTCAGAAGACAGACTAACTTTTCCTCAAGAAAATTTTACTCTCCCCTGTAACTCATATCTGTAACCCATCTCCATTGTCCTCTGTAACCAATATCTCCTGTATTGATTTACGTTACAAATTTAAGTAAGATTCTATTATTGTTATTTATATTCTTGTTATTTATATATTTTATGTACATTTAAGTATGCTCTGTGTTTGATCAAAGATCCTGACATTGTTGGTCTTGCCTTGTTCATTCGCATCAGAAATCTGTTTAAATTTATTTCTTTGTTCTTTTCATAAAATCAGTATATAGGTTGGAAACCTGTGACCCGATCTTTTAGATCATTCTAACGTATAACAACACCACGTACTGAGTTGTTCTTCTTTCTGTTATTTATCTTTGAGTTGTTCTTCTATCTGGGATGGATCCTTCGAGCATGTCATAATTATGGGTCTTTATTTGTAGTAGCATACTTTGTAAAATATTTTTGTCTTTGAGGGATATGGTTATGTTTGGATAACAATCAAATGATACCGGACCACTGCAAAGGCTAGACTCAATAAAACTGAGGAGAGAGTCTTGGAAGTTTTGAAATCTAGCATCCCGGAGGGCAGCTAGAATGGAGGTGTTTATGCCTTCTTTTGTAAGGGGTTTTATCCCGACTTGGACAAGGCCAACATGAATATATTTATAGTTTCGGGCTAGATGTTTTTGTAGGGATTTTTGAGAGAGGAGTTGAATGGTTTCAAAAGGCTTACAAGATCAATAACATCAAACTTGTTTTTCCATTCTTAGAAAAATCTAAGACTAGAAATTTAAATTTGATTAAAGCATGCTCCATACATACCTATCATATCAATGCACTGATTCATGGAAAACAATTCCATCTACATGATTTGCAAAACCATGTTTCCTTTTGTCGTATAAACAAACAATTACAAAACTCTGATTTACAACAAAAAATCATTGATTTACAAAATAAGATTGAACAACAGATTTGTTCAGACTTACCTAATGCTTTCTGGAACAGGAAACAACACATTGTTGATCTTCCATATGAAGATACTTTTTCAGAAAAACTTATACCCACAAAAGTAAGACCTATACAAATGAATGCTAATTTAGAACAGCATTGCAGACTTGAGATCCGCGATCTCGAGTCTAAAGGTCTTATCCAAAAGTACCGATCACCCTGGTCGTGTGCAGCCTTTTATGTGAATAAAAACTCTGAAATTGAAAGAGGCACACCAAGACTTATGATCAATTACAAACCTTTAAATTCTGCTCTAAAATGGATCAGATACCCAATCCCCAACAAAAAAGATTTGTTGCAAAGATTGCACTCTGCATTCATATTTTCTAAATTTGATATGAAATTCAACTCTGCATTCATGTTTATATATAAACATGCATGTCCTATTACAATCCGTTCAAATACTCGGACCCTCACTAGTGGACCAACAGCTTATATATATATATATATACTAGATAACTTGCTCATGTAGTATTATATATGTATGTATCAATTAAATTTCAGAATAATTTATAATTTTGTTTTTTCGAACATCAACCAAAAATATAATTATTCCTATCACCCAATTAACCCCGCATTACTTTCACTAATAAATGATTAATTTTCCACCAGTCCATTCAACAAGCACTAATTCCATCAAAAGTATGAGGGAAATGGGTTGCGAACCACACATGGGAGAACAAGATGCAAAGATAGCCAGGAGGTGGATTAGGAAAGTGGAGAAGACTATGATCCATATTAACATACTCAAGGGCTTATGGGTGAAATGTGCTACTTAATTATTGTCTGACCGGGCCATGACATGGTGAGAAACAGTTTAGCTGAGTCGTGTAACCAAGATACTGACTTGGAGTGACTTCAACTTGGCATTAAGATATGGTGATATGTCGGTATTGGATTATAAAAGGAGGTTACATGATCTCTCATTGTTTTCCCCACACTATATTCCAATAGAAGAACATATGATTGAGAAACTGAGAGATGGCTTGTGGCAAGAGTTGATCGCCTTACGGTTTAAAACCATAAGGGAGTTGATTGAGGCTACACAGGTTTTGGAGGCCTGTATTTGAGAAGGTCAACAGGGGCATCAGGGTACAGGCATAAAAAGAGATAGGGATTATCTCAGCAGTAAACCATCGCTTTTAAAAAAAGGAAAGAGCGGAGTGTTTGAGCAATACAGGAAAAAAAAGGGCCTTAATGGTGTCGCTCCACCAACAGTCAAGTGGGAGAATAATGGAGGGACAATCACATTAGAGGGCAAACTCTTCAACAGGGACAAGTGACCGCAAAAGTGTTAACTATCCTCGTTGTGTGAAAATATGGACAAAGGCATCATGGGGATTGCTTAGTTTCACCAAGGCAATGCTTTGTATGCAGAGGGGAAGGTTATAGATGGAGAAATTGCTAGTATCTAAGGCAAGGATGCCATTACTGTGGTGGAAGAGGTCATTACAAGAAGGAGTGCCCCAATAAGAACACTGGGCTAGTACAAAGCTATAGGCAGACAAGTTAGAGCCATCAACAATCAGTCATCGTGAATACGCCGGTGAGATCTTCTCAATCAGGGGCAAACTCCAGTCAAGGGAAGCCGAGGGCACAAAATAACCGAACTCTAGGGAGGGTCTTCCACCTGATATAGGAAAAGGTCAGGTTTGCATCGGATGTGGTGAAAGGTACACTACTAATGAATAACCTTAATGTGCATGTGTTGTTTGATCCGGGTGCCATCCACTCATTTATTACTAGAAAAATTATCACCAAATTAGGGAAGAGAGTGGAAGTAGTAGAAAAGGGGTTCGTAATTGGAACTTTGATGGGGAACATGGTTGAAACAAAATAATATGTATGTAGGAGTGGGGGTTAGTCTAGCTGGGTATGAAACAAAAGTAGATTTGATTCCCTTAGAATTGCATGATTTTGACACAATTATAGGCATGAATTGGCTAGTAAATAGAAGGCCCTGATCGATTGTTATGCTAAAATTGTTACATTCCAAATACCTGAGGGTAGGAGGATGGTTTTTGAAGGAGAGAGGATTCTCAAACCAACCACCTTAATATTAGTTGCAACAGCTCAGAAACGTTTGAGGAAAGGATGTATGGGATACCTCGCATACATCTTAAACTCAAACGACAAAGGTCTGCGACTGAAATATATTTATGTGGTAAAGGAATTCCCAGACATGTATCCTGAAGAGCTATTAGGACTACCCCCAAAGCGAAAGGTAGAAGTGTCTATAGACATTTTCCCAAGAGTCCCACCCATAGCTCAACAACCGCACCGGATGGCTCCGACAGAATTGAATGACCTATAGACCCAACTATAAGAGTTGTTAGATAAGGGGTTTATACGGCCCAATAATTCACCTTGGGGAGCATCGATTCTATTCGTAAGAAAGAAAGATGGAACCCATAAACTTTGTATTGACTACCGTCAGTTGAACAAAATAACGATGAAAAATAAGTACTCATTACCGCAAATAGATGATTTATTTGATCAACTAAAGGGAGCGAGAGCATTTTCAAAAATAGATTTGAGGTCAGGGTACTATCAGATGAAGATTAAAGAGGTAGATGTACCAAAGATCGTATTTAGGACCCGTTATAGGCATTATGAGTTTTTGGTGCTACCGTTCGGGTTAACGAATGCCCCAACCCTCTTCATGGACTTAATGAATCGGGTCTTCCAACCATACCTTAATAAATTTGTAGTGGTATTCATTAATGATATATAGGTTTACTCGAACTCCTTTGAAGAACATGAAGGACATTTGAGGCAGGCCTTGCAAACCTTGAGAAATCACCAGCTATATGCAAAGCTAAGTAAATGTGAATTTCAGCTGGAAAGGGTGACGTTCCAAGGACATGTCATTTTAGCCAAGGACATTTTCATAGACCCCTAAAAGGTCAAAGCCGTCTTGAAATGGGAAAGACTAACTTCGGTGACCAAAATACATAGTTCCTTAAGACTTGCAGGATACTAGCGGAGATTCATTGAAGGGTTCTCCCTGATTGCAACTATTTTGACATAGTTAAATAGGAAAGATAAGAAGTGGGTGTGGTCGAAAGAATGTGAGGAAAGCTTCCAAGAGTTAAAGAGGAGGCTCACCCTCGTTCTAGTGTTAACACTTCCCTCAGGGATTGAAGGTTTTATAGTTTATAGTGATGCCTCGGGGAATGGATTAGGTATGTCTTAATGCAACATAGGAAGGTGATCGCCTATGCATCGAGATAGTTAAAGACCCATGAGGTGAATTATCTGGTGCACGACCTAGAATTAGTTGTTGTGGTATTCACCTTAAGGATACGGAGACACTATTTGTATGGGTCTCGAACCTAAATCTTTACTGATCATAAAAGTTTGAAGTATTTTATGTCACAAAAGGAGTTGGATATGTGACAAAGAAGGTGGATAGAACTTATTAAGGATTATGATTGCACCATAGAATACCACTCTAGGAAGGCAAACATAGTGATATATGCTCTCAGTCGTAAGAATAAAGACACTCTAAGTAAGCCAACACTGTGGAAGGAATGATAGTTGACAGAGTTGAAAGAGATGGGTGCAGAATTAGGTATTAGTTCAGGAGGTGGACTTTTAGCTCAACTGATAGTGACATTGAAAGGTCCAAGATTAGGAAGAAAATGGAGGCCAGGATAGAAACTCAGTTTTGAGTAATAGATAATGGGTCAATGGTTGTACATGCCTGATGACGAGATGGTTAAACAAATGGTCCTACGAGAAGCATACAAGTCTAAATTCTTCATACATCCTGGCAGTACTAAAATGTATCAGAACCTAAAACATCTTTATTGGTGGTCTAACATGAAAAGGGAAATAGCCGAGTATGTGTCAAAGTGCAGAGTATGTCAACAAGTCAAAGTTGAACACCAAAGACCAGCATGACCATTGCAACCACTACAAATCCCAGAATAGAAGTGGGAGATGATCATCATGGATTTTGCGTCGGGATTTCCTAAATGAAGGAAAGGGAATGATGCAATATGGGTCATCATAGACTACTTGATGAAATTCGGGTTATTCTTGCCCAGAAAGATGATTAATTCAGTAGACAAGCTTGCCAAGATTTACATAAATGAGGTGGTACGACTCCACGGGATTCCGGTATCCATTGTCTCGGATTGGGATCAATGGAGTGTGTTTGGTATTGTGGTAACTTTTATGGTTGTGGTTTAAAAAAATTATTTTATAAAAAGTATTTTAGTTGATATTGGTTTGGTATTTATATATGTTTGGTTAAAACCGTGGTTGAAATTGAGGTTGAATAAAAAGTAGTTTAATGTGTTTGGTTAAAAATACTTTTCAAATTGAGGTTATAAAATAACTAAAAAAGATATATATATTAATATTGATGGTTTTTAATTTAAATATTGTAGATTTAACTACCACTATTACATTATTAAATAAATAATACTTTCTATCAAATATTTTTTATTATTTTATTAACTTATCTACAATTTCATCACGTATGAAATTCATCCGATAAGGACTATAGTTTCCATGGCATTTTGAGCGTGCAATAAAATCAGGTAAAATACCATCAGAAACAAAATTGGAATTGCGATCAAATTCCGCAAATGCTACGTCATCATGCGATGTCCTTCTAATTTATGTAGTGTTATTGAATAATATTAAACACTAGTTTTTCGAGTAAAACACAATTTAAAAAAAAAATTACCGGGTCGGACGCAGTTCAATGAACAGTTGAGACATTGTTCACGTGAACAGTGCCAAGTGAGATTCACCTACACTGTTCACATGAACAGTGCCTAGGTGAATTAATTCATCAGGGCACTGTTCACTTCAAGAAACAGTGCCCAGGTGAATTATCACCTGGCATGTAGACGCGACCGCGTGAGAAGTAACTGAGAGTTGCTTCTCACAAACCAGCGGTTTCAACAAGCCCTACATACACAGTAATTTGCGTTTTAATGTTACTAAACGAATTGTTTACGCGGTTTGCTTAAAAAGCTGCCGCAGTCGCGTAAACAAACGGCCTCTTAGCCAAGCATACAACACACTTTGGGGACAAGATTGGATATGAGCGCTGTGTTTCATCCTCAAATTGATGGCCAATCGGAAAGAGTCATCGAAGTCCTAGAAGACCTATTAAGGGCATGTGTCCTAAAGTTTGAAGGAAACTGGGAAAAGCACATAACATTGGTGAAGTTCATATACAATAACAGTCACCATGCCACATTAGGGATGGCCCCGTACGAAGCCTTGTATGGTAGAAGGTGCAGGAATCCTTTATGTTGGGAAGGAATTGGGGACAAGAAGTTGTATAACGTGAAATTGGTTCAGATCACCACAGAAAAAGTGAGAACCATTAAACATAGAATAAAAGTCGTGTAAGACAGACATAAGAAGTATGCGGATGTGAGGAGGAAACCTCTCAAGTTTGGTGTGTGGGACTAGGTATTCCTGAAGGTAGCCCCGTGGAAGAACATGTTGCTATTCGGATTGAAAGGGAAGTTGGCTCCCGTTTTATTGGACCTTTCAAAGTCTTGCAACGAATTGGGCCAATAACCTATAAAGTAGACTTGCCCCCACAATTAGCCAAGGTCCATGATGTGTTTCATGTCTCCTTATTATGAAAGGTCGATGTGGATCCTGCCCGAATAGTACCCCAAGCCCCAGTAGAAGTAAATGAAGACTTAACACTCGAAGTAAGACCTACAAAAATTCTGGATCAAGGAGTGAAGGAACTATGAAATAAGAGGATTTCCATCGTCAGAATCTTATGGCAAAGCGCCCAAATAGAGGAAGAGAATTGGGAGAGGAAGTCCGAAATGAAGAAGAAGTACCCCGAATTATTTGAACTACCAAGTATGGAACGTGAAACCTCCTTAAATTTCAAGGATGAAATTTATATTAAAAGGAGAAGAATGTAAAACCTGATGAATTTTATCTTTGGCCGATCCATACTAGGAAAAATTAAAAGGTATAGACCTACCAACTTTGGAGGAAAACCTAGAGGAGGAGTGTAGGTGGTTTTCACCTTCCTCTTACATAATGCTAATCTATGAAATGTTTTATTATGAATGTCATAATATCGCGTTATTATGAATATCAAGTCGTCAAGGGAGTGTTTGTTCTGTGATTGATGATTAACTTCAGCTAATGGCATCCTAAGTGGATGATCGGGATGAATAAATGATTAGCTTCGGCTAATGATATCCTGAGTGGATGACCGAGATGAATAGATGATTAGCTCTGGCTAATGGCATCCGAAGCAGATGGCCAGGTTGTGATTGATGATTAGCTTCGGCTAATGGCGTTCTAAGAGGATAACCTGATTGGGAAGTTATGAGTTAGTTTCAAGAATTGATGCATTCATGTGTACTATATTTTGTATGTACCAAGTATATGAAAGAACTACGATTATTATGTTTTAAACAAAAAATAACAATAATGTTTCCTTAAACTATTTATTTTCTTATTATTAATTATTTATAATTCTTGTAAATATGTGTACTACATCAGGGATGTCACACTAATGAGGTGCCTAAGAACCCCATTTCACGGGACCCTACTTTTGCAGAGAATCATGTAATCGCATTTTAAATCATGATGTATTTTGTAAGAACAAAATGTATTAATGTATAACTGTTACTCGATACTTTGTAATGACTATTATTAGTTAAGAAGGCAAACTTATGACTATGTATATATATTATAATGTAAACTTGTATTTATGCAAATGTGATGTTATTTGTATGTGTGAGAACTACTCTTTATGAAATGTTGAATGATGTTATTGCTTATGGATTGTGTATGTTGAACTACTCCAACAATTTCTGGAATGATATTGAAAAAAAATATAAAATTTGTTTGAAATCGTTGTTTCGGCTTTGAAAAAGCCGGGTTACTACATTTATGGCTGAAAAACAATGATTTAATGATTTTTTTATATTCGATTCTTTCGTTTTACATTTTACATAAAATCAAATAATCGTGACTTTTGTTTAATTTTTGTGATGATCTAACCACAAAATCTTGCTTGGATGTTGTTTTTAAACATGTCTATGCTTTCAATTTGATATGATCAGATCTATTTTTGAAATCATGTTTCTGGGTTCATTTGAGTGTTCTTCATGCTCTTAAGTAAATTCAAATGTTTTCTTCTCTTTTAATCTTCATTTTTTTTTCCTGGTTTGAGGTCATGTTTGTGGATTTAGGCCTTTGGGTCAGGAAGCTCAATCCACATGGCTAGGCTGATTCCATTTATACTAAGGCAGCGTTTGGTTGATTTAAAACTCTCAAAGGAAAAAACACCATATTTTATTCTTAAAGCTTGCTTTCCCCACATGGCCTTAAAACAATTTTAAAGCCTCTGATTTTCAGTTAAGAGTGTGTTTGGCAAACACTCTATCCTAATTTTCCAGCAATATTTATTTTCTTATTTTTTTTATACTTTTTCCAAACAGATCTCAAATAATTTCTAAATTTTTTAAAAAAATTTAGACACCATTTTAAAGTCATTTTTGGATCCCTCGTGTGTTTTCAAACCATTTTATTTAATACTTGGATTGTAAACTTACACTGTAAGGTACTGACCCGGTATTAAATATACTTGCCTTTTTTTTCCTTTAAAATTTTAAAAAAATATATAAAAATTTCTTATTTAAAAAATAAAAATATATGTTTTCATTTGTGTGCATACGATCAAATTCTAGAATTTTCATGCATATTTCATAAAAAAATTGCTTTTCTATCATACTTGAGAAAATACAAAAAATATATATATTAATGGGTCTCACAACAAGTTTATGAATATCCATTAGAATTCGATCAAAATTAAAAAACACCATAAAAATCAATTTTTTTTTATTAATATTTAGGGTATGAATTTTACAAAGTAATGCATATTCCTGGTATTAAACTAAATGAATTGACAAGAATACACCTTTAATTTTTTGAGCTTTAAAATAGTTAGGTTTTAGCTTGATAAGATAAAGATTTCCTTACTGTAGAGAACTTTTCTTAAACCTTAGACAGACCAACAAATAGAAACATGACTCAAACAAATAAATAATACAATTTACCTTAGGTGGTACATCTTTCGTATACACAATCAACCATTAACTAGACTTTGAGACCAATTAGAGTTCATATTGATCAAAATATTAGGTGACGACTCCATCTCTCTTTTACTGATAAGGGATAAAAAATCCTTGTTCTTTCCATTCAAACCATGAAAATCCTAAACCAAAAGGATGATTGTCATAACACAACACACATGCGATATCTAGAGTGGAAGTTGTTGGGTATTTTGGGAGTTGATAAGAGTAGGCTTGTTGCTGGTTGAAATGAGCATGACATGCCCATGTTGTGATAACCCACTGTAAAAATGGACATAATTGGTTTTGAATTTTCAGCATTGATGTTGCAAACATTTTCCATACACTCTCCTCGTTGTGACCAATTAAGTACAATTATTTTGCAGCATCTTAGTTAGTTGTGTTTTATTCAACAGGCAAGTTCAAGCAAGTAGTGGGGGATGGTGAAGCTATCATATTGCTGGATATAACAAAGTGCCTTTATGATGTTATATCTAGAATGGAGAAGGCTGTTGAGCAGAGGAGTGACGTCGCTGCTGCTGCTGCTAAAGGGACCAACTCTTCAATGGCTTTGATATTTAAGATCTTGATCTTCAACCCACTACATACCAATTAGTACCAAGAATTCATTCCATTTAGGGCAATGTTCTACACTAACCCCAAAATCAACCTTGTAATCCATTCATATTTTAATTTGGGGTTTTCTAGTGTGTTAAGTTGCAGATTTTGGACTGAAAAGTGAAGTGGAGAGTAAAGTCATAATTTCAGGGGAATTTGGGGTTTTTTTTTTAATTTTATAGTTTTTGTTATTTTATCTAATCTAAAATTTTGGGTTCATCCCATATATAAAGTTCAATTTATGAAAAAATAGAAGGAAAGCAAAACAATAAAGAAACTATAAGAAGCTGGATTGACTTAAGGTAAAAAATCAGTAAAAAGAGAAAAACCGCAAGGACCATTCCTATATAATTAAGAAAAAAATTTCTGAGGGGGTGTAACTCAACTGGTCAGACTATAAGTTTGCTCTCTAAAGGTCACCAGTTCGAGTCCCACAAACTTCAGAGCCACTAGAGGCTTACATGGTCATTAACTTCAAGACCCATGAAATTAGTCGAGGTGTGTGCAAACTGACTCGGACACCCACATTAATAAAAAAAAAACTAAAACATAAGGTGGTTTTCAACAATGTAAAACACCGTAACTCTAGATTTATTTGCAATGTGAATATAATTTTGCCCTTATCAACAAAAATAATTGTCCTGGCTATCAAGGATAATATAGTCTTTTTATATTTTTTACATAGTAAATTGACTTGCTTATTCTTAAAAGCAAGAAATATTAAACTGATGTCTAGAGGTTGTTTAGACTTTTCATTGTTTAAAATATGGTGAAATGACTCAATTACCCTTAAAATTCTCTAACTAGCATCTAAAGACTTTTTCATATTTTCCTTATGGTTTTTTTGTTATAAGCAAATGGGTTGAATGACAAATTGGTATTTTAACAGATATAAAATATTATTTAAAAGCAGAAAGTATTTAACATTTGCGATGCACGCGCTCACATGTAGGGTGTTTTCGCGTCATTCAGACAGCATATGAGGGTCATTTGATTGCCAAACGATGGGTTCTAGAGTGATGTTAGAATCGTCTCGACAGCCCCTCCATCCCTAGACAATGTTTATGGACAACGAACCTCTGGTACGTTGATGTTGTTTTCGTTTTCCATTTTTTCTCTCTCCTCCTTGATTTTCATGCTTGACTCTCTAATTTTTTATAGCAGCTCTTCATTTGTTTCTCCTTCATATTTGATCTCTATTCTTTTTATTATTATTTGTTTTATTTGAAGTTATTTATAATATTAGATTTTTTTTCAATTTTATCCTCCTTTATTTTTTTTCCATCTATTAGATTTAGTCCTCATTCTTTTGATTGCTATTTATTTTATTTGAGATAATTTTTAATTATTTTATGATTTCATCCTCCTCCTTTTTTTTAAAAGAAATTCTTTTGATTCCTATTTATTTTTGCTTTGAAAAATTTAAAAATTGATATTTTTTTTATTTCATCGTTTAATATTAAATTGATTGAGAATTGAGTTTCTTGATTGAGCCTAGATCTAGGACTTCACGGATTATGAGTTTGAGAGAGTAACCCAGATTTAAAAGATTCGACTAAGATTGTTTTTTTTCTTAAGCTCATATTTTTTCCAGTTTTATCCTTCAACATTTATTTAATTGGAAAATAAATCGGGTTATTTCAAGTCTTTTTAATTGTCATTTTTTTGTTAAATTCATCTTTTTTAAAGAATTGTTTTTGAATTAAATTAGATTAATTGATTAAATATAAGCATGAAATGCTTACTTTATGATATTTTGCTTGGATTGTTTTCTGGGTGGTTGATCTAACAAGACATATGGCTTCTTTCAGTGTCGCTATTTAGCCTTTTAAAGTGATGTTAGAATCGTCTCAGTGAGTTTTTCTAATTATGGAGCGATGCCCATAACGGAGCGACAACAAATCTCCAATGAGGTTTTTTTTTCTTCTACCAAGTATGATATTGTCAACTAAGTTTTTATAATTAATTATTGTTATTTTTTTGTTTTATTTTTTGTTAATATTTTTTAATATATTATTAAATTAATTAAAATTATTAAATTCAATAAAATGAATAATCATTGTCTTATATTATTAAATTAATTTTGATAATAACTTATATGCTTTCTGGCTATTGTAAACTTGCACGGTGGATTTTCCAAGCTTTAAAGGTTTAGGATGAGGCTATTGTTGTTTTTTCACAAAAAGTTAAATTATCATTTTGCCATTTTGGTTGAAAAAATTGAAGCTCTAGTTATAGGGGTATTTCGGTATTTTTTATAGGCTCATTAGTTGTTAAACGTATCAACATGGGTATGATAGTCTTTTTTCACGATTATTTGCATAGTAAAAATATTATTTCACCATATGATTAATAAAATTAAGACTTAGAGCGTGTTTGGCAGTGTGGTTGCGGGTGCTTTTCAAATAACTTTTCGTGCCAAAATGCATGCCAATGATTTTTTTCATTTTTTTAAAATCATTTTTGATATCAGCACATCAAAATAATCCAAAACATACAAACCATATTAAATTTTAGAAAAAAAAATTTCAAATTTTTTGGAAACGCAGCCGCAGCCACGTTCCCAAACGTTCCCTTATTGCCTAGGGCTTTTTGACCTTTCACAAACTGTTAAATAGTTAAAATATATTTTTAGTCTTGGAAAAGAAAAAAAAAAAAGCTTTGCTTATAGGAGTATTTTTGTTCTTTCACTCTGATTTTTGTGTAACTTTTTATAATCATGAGAGATATTTTGATATTTTAATATTGTTTTATTATTTTTAAATTTCAAAAATTGTCTTAAATATATATTTACTTGGATCTAACAATTTAGATTAGATCCAAATTAGAATTTGACATGTTTGTAAATATAGATATTACTTATTATTATACCAGTCCTAAAATACTTAACTTTTAATTTTTTTATATTTAATTTTTTTTGATATTGACCGTTATGAAACACGATCAATATATACTAGTCGAACCCCAACCATGCTTCTCTTTCCAGCACTGAGGGAACTTGAATTGCTCTCAAAGCCTAACTCTTATTAAAAACTGTCTTGCAAAATCAACCAAATCGAAACATGGGTCAAGGACCATCGGGCGGTTTGAATCGGCAACTCCCAGGAGACAGAAAACAAGATGGAAGCGACAAGAAAGACAAGAAATTCGAGCCGGCGGCTCCACCAGTGCGCGTGGGCCGCAAGCAGCGGAAGCAGAAAGGCCCAGAGGCGGCTGCACGGCTGCCTACGGTGACGCCTCTTACAAAGTGTAAACTGAGACTGCTAAAACTGGAGCGAATTAAGGATTATTTGTTGATGGAAGAGGAGTTTGTGGCAAATCAAGAGAGATTGAAGCCACAAGAAGAGAAAGTGGAAGAGGATAGATCCAAGGTTGACGATTTGAGAGGCTCACCTATGAGTGTCGGGAGTTTGGAGGAGTTGATTGATGAGAATCATGCTATTGTTTCGTCGTCAGTGGGACCTGAGTATTATGTCGGGATTTTGTCTTTTGTTGATAAGGATCAGCTTGAGCCTGGTTGTGCTATCTTGATGCATAATAAGGTAATTTGGGTTTTTCAAAGTTTGTACCTTTAAGGGTTTTGAGTATTATTTACTTGTTATTTTTGTTGCAAAGTTTCAAATTATGGTTTGTATGTTTGAAATGAAGGGTTTTGTTTCATGAGTTGTTTAGGTTTTGGACATGATTAATACGAACTTTATCATAAGCTAGTAACTAGTTACGTTGGTTTAAGGTGTTGTAAGAAAGTAATGATCTAGGTTTGGATTGGTAATGGTTTTGTGTTGTATGGTATTTGAATTGAATTGAGGAGTAGAGTCTTGCCTGCTGCATCTTTAAGTGCTGTTGTGAACTTGGAATGTTTTTTGTGAGAAGTAATGAATAGAATCCGAGTATGATCACTGTGATTTTTACCTTGTGGAAACAGCTTTATCATATACCTTTACTATGATCTATTAATTGATTTAAAAGTTCATTATGGATATGTACAACATTATTGTTAACCCTCCACGCAGCATTGATCTGATACTATTAATCTTTGCTTATGTATGTTCTTCTAAGCTATAGTTTTAAGTCTGGTATAACGTAATGCAAGATGATGTCATAGAAGAATTTCCATCATTCATTACTAGTTTCAATTATAGTCTGGAAAACTTAGAATATGAAAGATTTCACAATGTATGCAATGTGGTTTTAAAGGTTCTTGTAGAGTATGTTATTATCGGCTAGATGTAGCCTAGCTGCTTGCCTTATGGGTTATGCTATTTGTCTCATACCCAACTATGCATGTTTTCTTTAAAGAAATTGTAATCTAATTTGTTACCTTATTATAGTTTTCATGTCAATTGATATAGTTCTTAACAATATCTCATTTAGGAAAATGGTTTTGATAATAACTTATATGCTTTGTGACTACTTGACAGGTTCTATCTGTTGTTGGGCTTCTTCAAGATGAAGTTGATCCAATGGTATCTGTGATGAAGGTTGACAAGGCTCCATTAGAATCTTATGCTGACATAGGTGGTCTAGATGCCCAAATACAGGAAATCAAAGAAGCAGTTGAGCTTCCACTGACTCATCCTGAATTATATGAAGATATTGGTATTAAGCCTCCTAAGGGGGTTATATTGTATGGAGAGCCTGGGACTGGCAAGACCTTGCTTGCAAAGGTGTGCACTCAAAATATTTTTCCAATTGGATTGTTGCAATTCAAGATATCATCTTTGATCTGACACTGAATCCAACATGAGCTTTATAGTTGGCTTTTGTTGCTGTGTCTCTTCTTGAAAGCCCATGTAAAAAGTAATTGCAATTGACTGTTTTTAAACCTATAAATTTCTAAGTTTAACTTTCATCACATAATTTTGTGTCTTTCCATGATTTGACCAAAGAGATTGTTTTTCCAAAATTATTGACTTAGGATTGTACTCTGAATTTCCAGGTATTTTTCATAAGACATGAATAAATTTCTTTTTCTTATGCTTTTAAGCATACAAATGAATTTGGATGGTTTGTGTGCCTTACTGGGGTTGCTATATTGTATTGCTGCTGCACATTTATATGATTTTTACATGACATATAGCTATCTAATCAAAATTGGGAAAAATGTCTTTTTTCTCACTATTTTCTCTGTAATGGTATGGCATTATGATTTTATGTAAGTGGAGTGAACTTAGACTGACTTTGTAAGCCTCGGTTGTATTCCAGGCAGTGGCTAATTCAACATCAGCAACTTTCTTGCGTGTTGTTGGAAGTGAATTGATTCAAAAGTACTTGGGAGATGGCCCAAAACTAGTGAGGGAACTTTTCAGAGTTGCTGATGATCTCTCTCCATCTATTGTCTTCATTGATGAAATTGATGCTATTGGTACAAAGAGGTGAGTTAGTAAAATTTACAGATTACTCATAAATACGGAAGAAATAGAATTTCTATGTTATAACTGATGTAATTTGAAATGTTTCTGATGTAACGTCTTACAGGTATGATGCCCATTCAGGTGGTGAACGTGAAATTCAGAGGACCATGTTGGAACTACTGAACCAGTTAGATGGTTTTGATTCAAGAGGAGATGTCAAAGTGATTCTGGCGACCAACCGCATTGAAACCCTTGATCCTGCTTTGCTTCGACCTGGTCGAATTGATAGAAAGATTGAATTCCCCCTTCCTGATATCAAAACAAGGAGGCGTATTTTCCAGGTACGCATGGCTTGATTATTGGAAGCAATGTATTGGAGATCATTCCATATGATTTATTTGTGATCTTATGCCTCACTGCTTTGTGTTTTTCATCATTGAATCTGTGAAGCTCCCTCATACAATTAATCTCAATATGTGAATTGTAGATACACACAGCAAGGATGACATTGGCTGATGATGTTAACTTAGAAGAGTTTGTTATGACCAAGGATGAGTTCTCGGGAGCAGATATAAAGGCAATATGTACTGAAGCTGGGTTGCTTGCATTACGAGAGCGACGCATGAAGGTGAGTAGTGTATTTTGATTTCCTTGTCGGTGAGAATTTTTGGTTTTCTCTTGTCTAGTTTTAGATTTTTCCCTAATAGAAGTCTAGTCAAAGCTTCATCCCATTGCCCAATTGAGAAGCAGTCTCTGATGGAGTTTGTATGCCATCTGTTGGGCAGTGGGCTTGTAGCTTCTCCTATTTGAGATATGGTCAAATCATCTAATAAGACTTGTACTAGCAATATTAACAACCTCCTCACAAGCTGGCATAGTGTCGCGGTACTGCATCCATAGCATTCTCAAGTGAAACAGTTTCAAATCCTAGTGACTCTAGTTTCCTATGTTATTATGTAGCGGGGGAGGTAAATCCCCCACTGTGTTGCCACATGGTCCTCTAGGGCTCCCTATGAACCAAAAAAAAAAACCTTCCAATCCAATCCTAGTGCTTTCTCTAGTCTCAGGGCTGACAAAGATATTTATGCGGACACCTCTCAAGATATGTTAAAATTAAATTTGAATGGTTTGCAACTTGACCTAACAAAAATTTGTTTTGGAGAACCAAAATTATATGCAATGATCACCTCTATCCTATTCCTATAAAAGACGTGAACAAGTAGTATAAAATCATAACGAAGTTGATTAATCATTTGAAGAGTTTGCAAGTTCAATCAAGAACTTAGTATGAGAATCACTTAACTTCATAAAAAATAACAAGAATGCCAATTTCTTTATTAAAAATAGTTTTTTTTTCCTTTCAAAAAGTCTATACAAAAGAGTATTTATACTAGAAAGAATCTTAAGTTTAATAGGATATCCCTAATATATATGGATAAATCTAATAAAAAATAATAATTTAATGACCCCGAATTTAAATAAAGGTTCTAATATTGCTAAAAGACCTAATAATAATAATTAAAAGATAAATACAAAAATGGCACAACTAATTTAAATAGGATTAAAGTTTTCGTAATCTGCTGACAGAATTGAACCTAATTTTAATCAACACACTTTCTCCAAGTACCATCTTTCTTAGGTACTAAAAGTACGAGAACAACACATGGACTCATGCTCTTGCGAATGTACCCCTTCGGCATTTACTTCTCCATATGCTTTTAAAAATCCTTTGTTTTCTCAGGAGTACTTTTATAGGTTGATCTA
Organism: Populus simonii; assembly: GCA_007827005.2. Taxonomy (NCBI): domain Eukaryota; kingdom Viridiplantae; phylum Streptophyta; class Magnoliopsida; order Malpighiales; family Salicaceae; genus Populus; species Populus simonii. Next base: position 16,652,958 of record CM017477.2, read on the forward strand.
TTAGGAATAGCCGAACCTAATACTAGGTCAATCTGATGTTCCATTTCTCTTATAGGTGACAATCCACGTGGAATTTTATTAGGAAATACATTTTCAAATTCTTGTAACAAAGAAACACCAACACTAGTAACACTTGAATCAAGTTCATTAGTGTTAAAGTATGCCTCCTTATACAAGAGTAAAATCATAGGCATATCAGAAAAATAAACATGTATAAGATCATTTTGTTTTGCATACAAATTATGGTATTTCTCCACTTTTACTACACTTCTTTTCTCACATTTTCTTTCTTCTCTCCACTTATTTTCTCTCTACAGTCGACTTTCCTTTTATTTTTATTTTGGTCGAAGCCTTCAAATTTGTCTTTAATGGCCAAAACTTTACTCCATGGTGTTCCACACTCATGACTCACTTTATTTTCACTCAGCCTCACATCATCACTATTATTTTGGAACAAGGCTTGTCCGGCTTCTTCTGTTTTCTTCATATTCAACTGATGTTCATACATTTGTCTAGGTTACAATAGTGCAAGCGTTTATGTTTTCTCATCCTTTTCCAGTGTATATCTATTTTTAAAACCACCATGCTTGGTCATCCTATCAAATTGTCAAGGTCTTCCAAACAATTGGTGTGCAACATGCATAGGAACAATATCACACAAAACCTCGTCAAAATATCTCTATACTAAGAATGAGATTAAAACATTATCAATAATAATACTACATACTTTATTTTTTATGTGACATCTAGTATGAAATATATTCTCTTTTTGTTGCTTAACATTTACTTTACTAACCTGGACATTGAACCTTTTGGTTCCAAGTCCTGTCACTGGACCAACTGGAACCTTTAACGGATCTCTTGATGTTGTTTGGATTGCTTTCACATTTGTTTGTGGTGAAACTCTCCTTTTCTTGTAAGTTTTGATACGAGTTTCTGGCTTTCATTGCGAGGGACTTAATTTTCTAATGTGCTTATAAGGTGGTTCTCAAAGATGTGCCTGTTTCTAGGTACTGTTTCTAGGTACGTGTATATTGGTTCTGATTACAAAATTCTGCCCTGCAGGTGACACATACTGACTTCAAGAAGGCTAAGGAAAAGGTGATGTTCAAAAAGAAAGAAGGGGTGCCTGAAGGGCTTTACATGTGATGACATTCTCGTTGTTGTGCTCTTGTGTTTTTGGATTGTTTATTGCAAGTCAAGTTGTTTTTTCTTAGACTCTAAATAGAAGGTTGTCTACGTGTGAATGAAGTGCTGATAAGATGTCTACCTTGAATTTATCAAAGGCATCCAAACCCCTTTATTTCAGAAGCAGTTATGGATGTTACACTGTCACCAAAAAGAGCCACTTGGTTTCTAGCAGTCCCATAGTGTACTAAGCAACTAAAATCCACTTCTCCTATATCAATGTGAGATGGAAGCAAAGCCCCACGGTATATCCACTTAAATCCTTAAATCCTGCTTTTGGGATCAATGGCAGTTCAAATTTAGGCAACGCTGCCATGCTACTATATATATATATATATATATATATATATATATATATATATATATATATATATATATAGTTTAACGTGGGTGTCCGGGCCAGCTTGCGCGCACCTCGACTAATCTCACAGGTCCTGAAGTTAATGACCATGTAAGCCTCTAGTTGCCATCATATGAGCAACCACAGGGCTCGAACCTGAGACCACAGAGGGAGCAAATTTTTTGGTCCCAAGCTTTTACCATTGAACGTGACAAAATATAGCAAGAGGAGCTGGTAGCGATTATCTCATAGTTCACTGTTAATAGTGAATTTATTTCCCATTTTGATCATCAATTATTTTTTGTGTTTAATGTTTTTTTTTTTGTCAGTACTTTCTTTTCTTTGTATTTGTGAAAGTTTTGACGAGATTTTAAAGTTGGATGGTGGGTCAATTTAATTAGGATGTAGTTTTAATTTGTAGTATTAAGATAAATTAAAAGAATAAGGATCAAACAAAAAATAAAATACTAGGGTGATTTCTTTAGAACTCACGTGAAATAGTTATATTTAGTCCTTATATTTTGAGTTGGCTTTGTTTTAGATCCTTTTAGTTTTTGAAATTTTAATTTTGATTTAAAATTTTATTTTATTTAGTTTTTAGTCCCTATGTTTGATAGAGGAGAGATAAATTCGTTGGAAATGGTGAATGAGAGAGAAAGTTCTTGGTTAAGTATATTTTGACAATAAAAAAATTGTTTTTAGTGCCAACATGTTTTATTTGACAAGAAGAGTTTTATTGAAATATTTTTTTACCCTTTATCTTGTCGAAAAAAAGTAGATCGGGATGGAGAAATGTGTTTTTTTTTTTTATCCAGTTTGATCTTGTGCTTTTGAAACAATTTAAGAGAGTTTTGATTTGAGAGTTTTGTTTATTGAGATTATAAGGGTGTTTATTAGGTGGAAATAAGTTGAAAGTGATTTTCAGGCAAAAAAACCCTAGCCTGAACTTCAATCACTTTAACAATTAGACGATGTGTTATATGTTTTTTTTTTTTAAAAAAAAAGACAACTTGAGCTAGGCAAAAAAAAAAAAAGAAGAAGGAAAGGCCAAGTGTATTGGCCTACCTATGCCCAGTCACCTGCCTTCTTTTGTCCTTTAAATTTTTTCTTCTCAATTTAAATTGAAATGAATTAAAATCAATTAGTTAAAATTTATTTTTGAATAAAATTATAGCATTCTTCTTATAATATTAGTAAACACTCTTTGCGGGCCATAATGAATTTTTTTAAAAATTTTATTTGATAGCTTCCTTGCAAGTGCCTATTCTAGTATCATATAATTAAATAAAAATAAATATTAAAAAATTTACTAAACCCAAACAAATTAAGGACTCGGGTCAAGAGTTTTGTAAGTTAACTAGGTTGACCTGGTTTGATCCAAATTGTGCCAGTCTTAATATTTATAAAACAATAAGGTAAAACGATATCGTCCCAAAATGTTTCTTTCTTAAGTCAAACAAGGCTTTGAACAAGTCGACTGAGTTTGAATTCACTAGGTCGACCAGACAATATAATATCAGCTCTAACCTGATTTAATTTGAAACCCGAGCCTAATGGATCTTTAGTTTTAATTGAAATTAATTAAAATTAATTAATTAACAATGTATTTGGGATATCTATTAATAAATATCATTCAATTATTACTTAATCTTTGAATAAGATTATAAATTATTTTTCCAATATTAACAAGCACTTTTTTAAATAGCTCTTTATGAATTTTTTTTCTTAAATTTTATTCAATCGTTTTTTTATGTGTGTCTATTTTTATTATCATATAATTAAATTAAAGCATTGGTTTCCAATAACCAGCCACTCGAAAGCTTTCTCTCTTCTCTTTCAAGATCAAGGGACTAATACATAAGAAAAACAAAGTTTGGGACCTAAGCAAAAAATCCAAGAAAAGGGACCAATATTATAAAATTTTAAAATTAAGGGACAAAAATGTAAATTTGCACTCCATTGAACAATTCAATGAGAAACATGTTGTTAGTTTTTGTGAATTTCAATTTTGGTTCTTGTTCTTTTAGTTTGGTTTTCCATAACAATTATAAATCTTGTCATACAAAATTGACACGCCATCACCTTGGAACATTTTTTTTATGCATAAGCACGATAGCACGCAACCCAAAAGAAACCAAAAAATAATGGACAAAAAAGACATAACACTGAAGGACCAAATCGAAAAGAAATAAAAACTTGAGTGCCCAAGAAAAGGGAATTTACATACCAAAATGCTATAAAAAGTGAAATGTAAAACCCCATTCTCTTTTAGTTTCTTTTAACGGTATTAATAGATTTAATCTAGTTGTATTAAGAAAACAACATCCCATTGACAAAGGGTGAGATATCATATTTTTTATAGGTTAAAATAAGCATGGGTGCAATTAAAGTCTATCTAATAGATGAAGGGTAGACTTGTAGTTTTTTTAGGCAATGAGCTGAGCTAAGTCATGGCTCATGAGACACTTTATTATAAGACTTTGTATGATATTTTATAAGTTTTTCATTAAAGTTTTAATATATGATTCTAATGGATAATGGTTTATTTATCATGCTCATATTTGCAGGTCAAATATTTTACATGAAACTGAGGATACTTATTAAAATTCTAGATTTATAAGCATTTAGCTTGTGAAATTTAGAAGTAAAACGAGCTTCAAATATAATTATATATGAGATCACGAAGACTATTATTCTCTCTAAAAAGGGATAGCTAATAAATTTTAATCATAACAATAGGAATTCATGTTTTTTATTTAATGATTTTGAAGAGGAAAACAACACTTTCTGAATATGATGCGAACCCAGAAAGTAAAAACCCTAGAAACCACAATCAAGATTGAACACAATTTATTTTGAATTAAAATCTAAAATCAAGTTTAAAAAAACTTAACCTAGTAATTACTTGAATCAAAGAAACATTGTTACTGGATGTAAACCCTGACTTATTGATAATAACAAACAAAAGACTAAAGGTATAAGGATGAATACCATAAAGAAGAAATACTTTATAAGTTCTGAAAGTTTTATAAAGAACCATGAGTGAGAAAAAACTTTCACACAAGTCTTATTTCTAAATAATCAATAAGTTGTCATAGCTTACAAACCAAAAAGTATTTATAGTTCAATAAAATAAATCCTGCTGAAATATTGTGCTGGGATTAAAACCCAAATATAAACTTTTTCAAGAGTACTTTAAAATAAAATAAAAAAGCTCAAGTCTTAATAAATAAAGTCAAATCCACATAGAAACTTTTGGACTTTATCTAAAGGCCCTTATTCTACCTAACTGCAACAAAATGTTAACCCCATAAGAAATAGGGTCTTTAATTTTATTTTAAAAAAATTTCAGTCCGATCTAACAATCAAAATAAAAACTATAATCATTAATATAAAGTTGTGTAGCCAAGCTCTGGTACATGTTAAACCACCATATCTCTTACTTGGTTCATATTGATAAATGATTTATCCTTCTTTGAACTCAACTTCATGTTTGATGCCACCTTAAAAGAAATTCTCAAAACTTGCTCGACCCAAACATCTCAAATCAACCTCTTAAATGCCTCATTGATCCTCTTGGCTTTTGCCCTTGTAATTGGTCAAATCAAAACATGCAATGAATCTCGTGGTGGTTCTTGTTGATTCTCATCATCCCCCATCTCCTTAAAAAATTTGATCTCGAATTGTCACCTATATATATATAAAAAAAAGATTAGAAACATTGAATGTAGCACTAACATTATACTCACCTGGAAGATCCAACTTATATGCATTATTGTTGATCCATTCAAGAACTCGAAATGGACCATCCCTTTTTGGCTGCAACTTAGATCACATATGAGCTGAAAATATTTCCTTTCTTATATACACCTAAACCCAATCATCAGGTTCAAAGATAACACATCTACAACTCTTGTTGGCTTTAGATGAATATTGCTTAATCTTCTTTTCTATTTGCAGCTGAACACTCTCATGAAGTTTCTTCACCAATTCTATACCTTTTCACTAACAACATAACCAAGAAAAAAAAATTCCATGCAAAAAATATACTTTTTAAGATTAGCATACAACGTTTCCTCTATCAAAACTTGAAGCACATGATGCAAATTCTCGACATGCTCTTTTAAACTCTTACTATAAACCAAGATATCATCAAAATGAACTACCACAAACCTGTCTATAAATGAAAGCAATACATGGTTCGTCAATCTTATAAATATGTTTGGTGCATTAGTAAAACCAAATGACGTAACTAACCATTCACATAGCCCATGTTTAATCTTAAAAGTAGTTTTTCATTCATCACCTTCTTTCATTCTAATTTGATCGTAACCATTTTTCAAATCAATTTTTATAAGGATAAATGAACCATGTAATTCATCTAACATGTCATCTAGCCTAGAAATTGGATGTCTATACTTTACCATAATATTGTTGACAGCCCGACAATCCATACATATCCTTAAGACTCATCTTTTTTTAGTAAAAGAAGCATTGGTAATGCACATGGACTCATGCTCTCCCTAATATACCTTTTAGCCATCAGCTCCTTAACTTTCCTTAACTTTCCATTAAAGCTTTTTTATTTTCTCCAAGTTATTTTTATAAGTTGTTCGGTTAGGAATTGGAGTTTTAGGCATAAGATCAATTTGATATTATATTCCTCTGATTGACTGTAAACCACTTGGAGCGTCATTGGGAAATACATCTTCATATTCCCATAACAAAGAAACAACAATATTAGAAAGAGATTGATCTAGATAATTAGTATTAAAACATGCCTATTTGTATAAGAGTTCAGACATAGGCTGGTTAGTATAAAAACACTCTTGACATCACTCTCTTTTTCCATAAAAAAATCACTTGCTTCTTTGTTTTTCTCTTGACATCTTCTTTTTCTTTCTTCTTATATGCCCCATCTTTTTTTTCTCCTCTCATTCACCTCTTTCTTCCTGCTTCTCAACCACCTTCTTTTTTCAATCATCTCAACCTCAGTCTTTTTTTTTAATCTCAAATAATCCTCATAAACTTGTTTTGGTGATAATGATACAAGGGTGATAAATTTTTCATCTTTTACAAATGAATACCTATTCTTAAACCTATCATGTATAGCCTTCCTATCAAACTACCATGGTCTTCCTAAAAGTAAATGTCTTATATGCATAGGAACAAAATCACAAAATCTTATTATTATACCTCCTAAAAAAAAAGAGACCAAAACTTGTTTGTTCACTCTTATTTCCCTACACTCATTCAACAACCAAAACCTATAAGATCTATACGGTTTTTTAGTATTCAAATTCAACTTATCAACAAGTGTAGTTGACATGATCAAAGAGTTGATGTCCTATCCCAAGTGTAGGAGTGTCAAAGTAATAAATAACCCGGCAAGACTAGGATCGATCCACAGGGAGGTCAACTATATAAATTATAAATAATATATATATTTTAACAAAGAGTTAAAGAGATCTTTGAGATATGAGATTAATATGAGGATTAAACAATGATAAAAATAATTGTCAAGGTTAGAGGATCCACTAATGGTATTAGAAATAAGTATAGTATAAACTCTTTTTATTACTCAACTGGAAACCACACACAAAGGAGGTTCCAATCAGATGATTTATCCTTAATAGTTCATTATAAATTTTTAACATGATCATATTAATTATCTTATTTGAGTAACACCATACTTTTAAATATTGTCAGGAATTCATGATGCTAACTTATGTTAACAACAAATCAAGTTCCTCTCATAACAACGATGTCGGCCGAAAACTATGAAGGATCAAGCATTTATTGTACCAAGTGTTATACAACACAAATCTAGATTAATAATTTAACAAGGAAGGTATTAAGAATTAGTAAGATAAAAACATAAGACGTATTAATAACAAACTTTCTTGGATATAAACATTGAAGTTCATATTGAGTTTATATTATACATATTCTAACACCATTAGTGAAACCTTTTCACCTTGACATAATTAACTTAGCTAGACATAATGAAGAAGAAGAACATAACTAAACAAAATAATAATATAATTGTGATATAAGTTAACTAAGAGTAGTAAAGGAAATGAAAAGTATAAACAAGAGATTAATGAAAATAAAACATGAAATAAAACTTGAACATTACAAAGAGAGAAAGCAAGAAAATAATCTTGATCTGAAAACCAAGATTCCTAAATGAATGGCAAATGCCTTCTTTTATAGGCTAAAATTTGGAACTATTCATTTGGTAATTGATTATTGATGTAGTGGCCAACTATTGATTTAGTGGACTTAGTGGACAACAGCACTCAAGCATTTTGCCTGGATGAAATGACATTGATGCAATCAGAATTAGGCAAAGTGTTTTTCATGAAAGTTGTTATAAATCCTCTACTCTTTCCACTCACAACATTTTAGAGCATTTGGATCACTAAAGCTCGAGATATGGCTAAAATACTAAGTGCTTCTAGTGGACATGGTGGATAGCCCTCAAGCTTTTGTCTGGATGAAATGTCATTGCTAACATTAGAACTTGAGCAGGTGGTCCTTATAATAGTTGTTGGAAATTGTCATATCTTTCCACCCACCAAATTTGACGTCATTTTTCCTTCTAGAACTCCAGCTATGGGTAAAATTCTAAGCAGTGTTTGGGCTGGATTGCATGACAGATTCTAACAACTTTCCAGAACAATAAACCAAACATACATCCAAGGTCTACAACTTCAGATATGATCAAATGACTTAATGGTGTTCCAGTTTGATCCAGCATCTCTTCTCTAACCTTGGCCCTTTCTTTGTCTTTTCAGTTTCAATAGTCAATCACATCAATTAATCTTTTGAATTGTGAGATATGCCTACATTTAAAATGAGCATTTATCATAAATTAAAGCTATCTATATTATCAAACTTGTTATTATAAAAACATGCTTAAGTTAGGGAATTTAATGATACTAAAAGTACAATATGATGATATAAAGCCTTTATAACAATGCACTTTTAAGTACTAATCAGTAGTACTAGTTATATTAGCATAACATTGCTTTACCCCTGACCACTCAACGTTTCAAGGACGATTAAGAAGTGTCAATGTCATTCTATCTAAGACTTTGCAAACTCAGATGATAACTTTTTGTTTCAAAATCAAATCGTATATTTCAAGGATCATATCCATTTAAGTCTAATTGTTGAAATGAAATTAAAGAGATATCAATTTTGAAAGTATTTTGAAAATTAAGCTTCTTTGGTCAAAGATCTAACACACGCCATTTAAAACATGCACTCATTTCATTATTTTATATTTTGAAAACAGAAATTACCTTATTATAAGATTAAAATAGTTTGTTTGGCTCTTTTGTGGCTCTTTGTGCCAATTTTAATATCTCATTTTGGGTATGTCATTTGATGGTACATGATGAGGTGATATTTTATAGATTTCAATAGCAAGAGTGTAACAACCTGAAATTTTCATGTAACTTTCATATTTCTAATCATCATGTTTAAGATAATAAAGTATTTTTTTTTGTGCAATATGTCTAATAATACATCCCATTATTGATTCTTTGGTTTACCAAATTTACAGCAGAATTTCACCTATAACTTGTACATTTTCTCAGTTCTTTTCTTATCCTTCTAGGCAACACAATATCAAATAATTGTATTACATACACGCAGTAGCCTTCAGCCACCCACCAATTCAATTGTTTCTCCATTTGATTCTTTCACATCGCTTCTCATAATTCATCTTATATTCTTTCTATTTTTCATTTACTTAAAACATAAGTGTGATGAATACACACACACACACACACACACACAACAAAAGAGATGTAATAACCAAATGCTAGAAATACAATCATACCATTTAGTATATTTCAAGGTGAAGTTATTAACACAATTTTAAGTATTCATAGTACATAAAAATAAGTACATAACAAAATTATAAATAGTGAAACGACACAATCAGTGTTGGCCCACTTCGTGTTATAGACTTGCAACATATATCACATTATAAGAGTTATTAGTCTCAATAAGACTTATGCTCATGATTTTTTTTAATGAGGGAAAGGAATCATTATGTCAATTAGCACTTTTAACAATCATACTCAAAACATTCAACTTAAGTTCAATAATACCTCAACTCATATGACAATACTCGTGCTCATCATTGCAATTAAAATAACATTACAAATTTAACATCTAGCCATAAAATACATATACGTGGTTTTCATAAGGAAAGAGAACAATATACTTATCCAAAATTCTTTTAGCATTTGATTACATCATATACATATTGAATTACGCACTAGCTGCTATGACGTCTAAGTTCATATTTGTCATTTTCGATATTGCCTTTACGATGAATGATGTAATACATTCAAATCTAAGGTTGTCGAGTATACGTCACCACGTAGCAACTCATTTTCTTAATTTTTGATTCCCTAATCAATAATTAATATTTCATTTCCTTAGTTACCAATTTCCTTGGGTACAATCCTCGAAGTAACCACACATATTAATCCTATGTTTACTCGTCACCATCACTACTTAACATAAGTTGTTTATAACATTACCATATTTTCTATTTTCTAGGTATTACAACGGTTTGTTACATTATCACCCCATTAACATTTACTTTGACTTAGTAATACATCAAATGATATTATGTCTTAAGTTGCCAATTAACCCCCCTATCATATATATTTTTAAGCATTGGTTAATGGTCTTACTCAATGGTCTTCATTATACAATCGAGGATAGTTTCAATGATTTCCATTATTAGAAAACAACAACACCATGGTTTCTACTAATTGAAAACAACAATACGATGGTCTCTATTCAAAACAAAGACAACCACATAAATTCTCTTTTTATTAGGGACAAAGAGGAAGTAACTTTTGGTGCCTATAATTTAATTTGAAGGACTTGTCGACTTAAATAAAAGCATAGGGAAAAGAGAATCTACATCATCATCTTATAATTAACCAAATCGTACTTTGCTTCCTTAGTCATCATTCTTTTGGGCAACTAAACATCAAAAGTTGTCATATTCATAGATATTGGTAATTAATCGTCAACTATCAATTTATATCTTGTTCTTAGTAACTGATACTACAGTAATTAAGTATCGTTCCTTTCTTACCCTTAGTCACCAACATTACAGCCACTAAGTATCACTTTTATCTCATCCTTAGTCGCTGATACTATGGCCACTAAGAATAATCCGATCATCCCCTCGCGTATGCCAATAATTCTAGCAAACCCATTTGATTGCCAACAAATTCGGCTATTTATATCTTCCTACCGAGCTATCTTTAATATTTTACTCCACATCTTCATACAACCTTATACTGCATTATTTTATTTGAGTTATGTTCAACAAACAACTGATGACATGTATTATGGTCTAGAAATCCTTGTACATATAAGATTCTTCCATGCATAACTAATCATTCCTAACCATGATCAATTTTGTATATGGTTCTTTAAACATTAATTTTGATTGTGAATAACACATCATATTTTGTATATGGTTCTTTAAACATTAATTTTGATTGTGAATAACACATCATACTCTCTTTTTTTATCGTATTAATAAACACTTTTAAATGAGATGGTTCACAACACTCATTACCGATAATCCTAGCATAGACTCTATTAACCAAGTTAACCTTATCATTTACTCTTGGCTATCCAACATAGATATCATTAGCCAAAGGTAATCTTCAATGCTTATTCTTGACTATCCAACATGGATTCTATTAGCCAAAGCTAATCTTCAATGCTTATTCTTGGATACCCAATATGGATACCATTAGCCGAAGTTAATTTCATCAATGAATCCTGGTTATCCAATATGGATATCATTAGCTAGAGCTAATCTTGTTAATTAATCCTGGTTATTCAATATGAATACCCATTAATTGAAGTTAATCACATCATTTAATCTTGGTTATCCAATATGGATACCATTAGTCGAAGCTAATCACATCATTATTCATTGTGTTTCATGAGTAATTTTAATCGATTGAAATTGAGTAGCAACATTATGTATAAATACTTTGAGGATTTAATAATAATTAGTTAAAGGTGGAAACCACTTACCTACCCCTCTCGTAATGTGTCCTTGCCCGGTTGAAGATCTGATCCCGATCACGCCTCTTAATGCACAAAATGATCATTACTTAGTATATTTTTATTTAGGTAATATCAAAGACTATTTCCACACATATACCAGAACACATACATTCATTCAAACATCTCTCATGTTTGTATAATTGAATAGTGATAATTTTGTAACAATACATTTGTCTCTAATTTTAATGAAGATCATCTACAAAAATTATACCATTATGACACTGAAATTTTCAACAAAACTGAGTTATTTTGACATTGAAAATTGTTAGCGAAAGCTAAGTCATTCTAACACTGAAAATCATCAACAAAAACTAAGTCATTCTAACACTGAAAATTGTTAATGAAAAACTAAGTCATTTTGACACTGAAAATCATCAATGAAAACTAAATCATTATGATAGTGAAAATTGTCAGTGAAAAACTAAGTCATTATGACACCGAAAAATCATCAATGAAAACTAAGTTATTCTAACATTTCTTTTCCCTAAATTCATGCATATGGTCAATACCAAGTTTTCCTCCTAAAGACCATACTTCAACCTAGTTTTGGACATAAACCACAACCAAATGCACTTCCAAAGTTTATGAAGCAAGGGAAACATGTAATGTTTTTATTCCATGACAATATCACATATTCATCAAACATTGTTAAAGAGGAACCATCACTCATTACTATCTTCATGAGGATTTTTCTTTGTTGTCCTCTCTTAAGGTGGTCGAAGCCTATGTCATTCCCCTAACAAGCATATTTTTATGTTCTTCATGTGGCAACATCATTCATTATCGTGTGGCATAAGGTGTTCTACGCATTCCAATTATGAAGTACTACTAAATATGTTCAATGATCATATTCTTTTTTATAACCTCATCAAGTTCATCACAATGTTGTCAAGTAGTACACAATCAAGTTCAACATGTACATTCTCAAGGATTCTCCCATCTAAATTTCTATAGGCCAAAACATGGGTATTAACATTAAGTGTTCATTTCATCAAATTTTTTACTACATCATTCCAAGTGTTAGAACCTTTAATCAACAAAAATTCCAAGTAAAGATTAGAGCTTGATTAGTCCTAACTGGTTTAGTCCACCTAGCCCCGAACATTATTTAATGTTTTAATCGTAACTAAAGTTTCAGAACTCTTTTTTTAGCATGGTTTGTCTATATGGAAAGCTAATACACAAGGCTACAACTTTCGTGAGTACACAACACCAAATCTATCCAGTACTATATTAGTCTGGACCTTTACTCGATATTTTTCTCATAGTTGGAGTTATACAACTCCAAAAAAGTCAAGACTAGTTCCATTTGAAAGATAACATCCATACCTACAATTTTTTTTAAAGATACCAGCTCCAAATTACATCGTTTTAAGGCTCACAATTAATAATTATAGTAGCACCTAAAATTTGTCCAGTACTATGTCGGTATGGACCTTTACTCAATGTTTTGCTCGTATATGGAGTTATACAACTCCACATAAGTCGCAACTAGTTTCATTTGAAAGATAACATCTATACCTATGACTTGTATATAGACACCAGCTCCAAATGGCATCGTTTTAAGGCTCAAAATTAACAAGTACAGTAGCACTCAAAATCTTTCCAGTACTATGTCAGTCTGGACCTTTACGCAGTGTTTTTTCTCATATCTGGAGTTATACAACTCCAAATAAGTCGAGAATAGTTCTATTTACAAGATAACATCCATACCTACAACCTTTATAAGAACACCATCTCCAAATTATATTGTTTTCAAGTTATAATTTTGACTAGAAGTTGGTAGTAAGACTATCAGAATTTTAATTACATAAGAGATAAATTTGACAAGCACACTACATGTTTTGATGCATCACAACATCCATTGTCATTACTCCATATTCAAAGAAACTCTCATTTCCTACATATTTTCAAGAACCCTAGAATCACAACATTAGGGGTTTGTTCAATTATCCTTTACTAACTTTGAAATCAAGGAGGAGAACTAAAAAAGAACACTTTTGTCAACAATTTCGAGTTCAAATTGAAGAGTTCTTACCAATTTCTTCTTCAATTTTTCTTCCTCTTCATCACCCATACTTTTCTCTCAAGTTCCTCTTCTCCAACCAAGCTTCTTAATATTGGCCTAAAAGTGTTTCTCTCCTCACAAACCTATTTGCAAGCTTCAATCTCACAATTTGAAAAGATTTCTTAAGTTATTTTTTGAAGAGAGGCAAGAGAGAAGCCTCTTTCTCTCTTTTTAGCTGTTGTTCGACATGAACAGTAGCAGCAAGCATAGTGACATTAGGTTTTATGGATCAATTACTATTATACCCCAACTTATCCCCCCTGAATTTCAGTTTATTGCACTACATTATGTTTTTATTTTCAAGACCTTTTTGAACTCTAATCACTCTCAAATGTTAACCTAATGTAAACCATTATGTCTTAAGACCCCATATAAAAGTTCAGCCTGATCCAACGATTGGATTGGGAGATACGTTCAATATTGTAAAACTGGACAATTGGAAATTTGACGCCAAAAATCTGAATTTCACATACCATATAATTTACTAAAATCGTCTTGGGTCTTAGACTAATTCTTTGGAGATTCCTATTCATAATTATCATAAATTCATAAGATTTTCTTTCTAATTTATCATTTTTCAATTGATAGCTACCCTATTTAACCCAGATTTATCTATTTTTGACTGGAGGTTTACAAAGAGGCTCGAGTCAAGACTCGAGGCTCTATCAAGAAAGATTGTCTCTGTAAACCTCTGGTTATAATTTTTCTAGGTTATTAAAATATGAGAAATTTAACCGATAGTAAAATGGGTTAAATTAAATTAAAGAAACCCAAATCAAGATAAAAATGGTGAAATTAATGAAATGAAAAGTGAATATAGTACAAAATTGTATGGCCGAAAGTGTCATACCCCTTTGGGAAGAAGTGGGAGATGTTATAGTTTACATTTTGAGTTGAAGTTATGTATTGGAAATTATATAAATTATATGAAATGATGATGAAATTAATGTGTAAATTTCATTGTAAATTGATTAATAATGTGAGGGATCATTGTTATTTTTTGAGAAAATGAATTTACACACACACACACACACACACACACATCTCTTAAGGAATGATGGTTTAAAATAGAATGTGTGCCTGGTGTTAAATGAAGAAATAAAGATAATTTGAATGGTGATAGTTAAACCATTATTGATATGTCTTTGAAATATATCTAAGGAATAATTAAATGCAAATCGTATGCATGAGGTGGATACAATACTTGGGAGAGATAAGTTAGTTAGTGATTGAAGTAGTGACAAAATGCTTGACCAATGATTATATAGGGTAGATGAATTGGTAACCAAAATGATTTGTTGAAAGCTAGTGTGGGAAGTTAATGAACATGTGTGGAGATTGATTTGAAAGGTTGAGAATGGGTTGCTTTGAATTTCTATGTATATGGCCAAAACATTTACAATAATAATAATTAGGTTGATGGTTTAATTTTCCTGAATATAGATGGTATGTAAGATTAATGTATTAGGATTGTGGTGGAATTTGAGTTAGATTCCACATAAGTGTTGCCATAAGTTCCTATTGAGATTCGAGATGATTTGACTGTGGAAGTGCCACCAGTGAGGATTTTGATCGACATATAAAGGAATTAGGGAATAAGACAGTTCCTGTAAAAAACAATTATGGAAGAGTTCTCAAATTGCAAAAAAAACTAGGATACGGGAGTCCTAAATGATGAAAAAGAATCCAAAAATTGTTTCACAGATAGGTATGAATCTTAAATTTCAAGGATGAAATTTTATAAGGAGGAGGAATGTAAACCCTCGGTTATAATTTTTTTGGGTTATTAAAATATGAGAAATTTAACTGATAGTAAAATGGGTTAAATTAAATTAAAAAAACCCAAATCAAGATAAAAATGGTGAAATTAATGAAATGAAAAGTGAATATAATACTAAATTATTAGAAAGAAACATTTATGGGGACAAAATGAATACATAAGATCAAGAGAGGTCAATGTTCAAATAAGAGAAGGTTAGGGGTTTATGTACAAGTAATATAAAGGGGTGGGGATAAAGGTGTAATTAACAAGAAGATAACACTATAAATACCATTCTATTTTCTCTCTTGTGGTGACATGCAAGAGCATTAAATGGGTTAGGGTTCTTTGATCTTTTCTTCTCATTCCTTGACGAAATCTACAACAAAATGTTAACCTAGAGTGGCTTAAAAGAGTCAATAAGTGATAAAAGAGAGATATTTGGGTGGTTTAGAGAGTTTAGAGAGAGGCTCAAGAGAAGACATATTGATGGCAGAAACTCTGACAGTTATAACTTCACCTTCCACCGTTGGATCACAACGATATTTGGATATGATGTTTTCCTCCATGTCTTGTACATTTTCACTGGAGCAATCTTCTATATCAGTCTCCGTTTGAGAGATATCACAGGAGGAGAATTTCTGGAAAAATACACTTCTAGACAATCTTAGTTGTTGATCATTTTCTCCTCCATCCACTGTTGGATCGGGCTATAATTTGGATGAGTTGTTCGTCCTGATGCTATCTAGGTTCTGAACGGTGGAGATCAGAAATAAACACTCCGAATAGAAGATATGCTTATTGCACAATAGATCTGCAAGTTTTAGGCCAGTTCAGTTAAACCCAAGTTTCTGGAAATTTCACCATTGGATTAAGTTGATATTTGGATATGTGATACTTATAATGGTTGTTTGAAATCGTATGGATTGTTTGGAACATTATTCCTGTATTATTTATGGTTGTTTGAAACTGTTGCCAAAATTGGTTTTGTATGAACTAAAACAACCCCAAAATTAAAAGGAAATGAAGAATTAGAGAGACTTAATTTGTAGGAAACTTTGGGGCTGTCATGACAGCCCTGAAAGTCTATGTTTAGGGGGGGTAAATACCTCTCCAAAATTTTAAAAACAATGGGGGCTAGAGTGACAACTTTAAATATAGAGTTGTTAGGAATCAAAAGTGTCTCCAAGAAACTTAAGTAAGGCTACTGTAATAGCCCTACTAATGGGTGTTAAGGGGTTGATTTGGACAACCCAAAAAACAAAAAATAATGGAAAATTAGAATCATATATAAAGTGATAAAGGTGAGGTAAGTTTGGGTTATGAAATTAGTTTGAAAAAGTCTGCATGGTTCGGGTTAACAAGCGGCTATGTGAATGTGAAATAATGATCTAATTTAGATATGAAAATCTTGCATGAAATCATATAATGATGCTTGCTAGTTGATAAGAAAACATTGAAAAAACAATGAATGATATTAAATTATGGTCTTGTGTGGAGTAGGAGAGGCATCAACCGCGAGACCTCAAGCTAGCAGAACGGGACCATTGAGAGGAACAAGTAGGTGTTTACAACCTCATCTCTTTATATTTTGAAGAGTTTAATACATTCTGAAATTTTATTTGTTTATGTTGTATGTTGATTCATAATAGGATGAGAATTTTGAGAATGGAAATAGGATTAAACATGACGTCTGGTGTCATGAGTGTTGTCGGGAAAAAAAAAATTGTTTAAGGTTACTGTGCTTGTTATCCTAATTTCTAAGGACAAATTGGATTGATATAAAAGCTGGCCACATGAGTGGGGGCAAGGAAAGTTAGCCGGCCTTATAAAGAGCAAAGAGGAAAAGGGAAAAATTGTGGTTTTCGTTGTTGAATTTATTATAATAGGTTGTTTTTTATGTGAATGTGTGTGTGAATTGAATGAAATTAGAATGAAAGGAATGAGGAAACTCTTGGTTCCTTAAGGCCATGCTTTCGGCCAATTATGCATCAAAGGGGAAGGATGTTTAATTTGATATATTTAGCTTGATTACGTGTGTTTAATTGTGTCAAAATGAGGAAAAATGCATGTTGAAATGGCAAGGATTGTGTTTAGAAGAATATTGTTTGGAAAGTTAGTAAAATCGATAAAAATATTCTATTTTGACGTTAAAAGGGAAGATTGAAATAAATAGAATAAATTGGCTCTTAAAAAAATATTTTTAGTACTCTTATATGGTATGTGATATGGCTAGGGGTTGAGATAAAAGAGGGAAAGTTGAATTGTGGATGTTGTGTGTAAATGGAAAGGTTGATGAATCTGGACAGATTCGTCTCTTGACTTTTAGAGAGAATTCAAGTACGAGGATGAGTGTAAACACCAAAAAAAAAGAGAGAAGTAAAGCCGAAATGACTCCACCATCGCTGCCGATTTCTGAATCGACAGCGATGCAGTTTTTGGCTGCCGATTTCTGAATCGGCAATGGCGTAGTTTTGGCTATCGATTTCTGAATCAGTAGCAGCATTGTAAAACCCAATAAAAAAATTAGTGTTGGATTGGCCTATTCTATAGGAGAATTGGAATAGGAACCAGTCTAGGATAGCTCAAAAGAGGGATAGGAACCAGAGACATCCAGCACCTAAACACACCCCTCTCTAAGAGGGGGTATAAATGCAAGGAGAGAGGGAGGGTGACCTTTCCTCTTCCCTAAATGGGCGGCCAGCTACATGCAGCAGGCCCTCTCCCTCTTTCCCAAGGCAAAACCGGCCAGCTGTATATAGCAGACCCTTTCCCACTTCCTAAAGAGAAGACTGAAACCGACCTGCTACATGCAGATCTCTTAGGGTGCTACGTGAGAAGAGAGCTAGAGGAAAGAAAAAGTGACCAAAAACATGGTGAAAGCTGGAGCCTAGACCTTCCTCCAGAATCGGCAGCAGCCATGACTGCAGCACACACATCCGTCCTTCAAGCAAAAAATCAAACCCAACCAGCCTGCATGCTACTTTCCCTAAGCTTGGAGTGAGAAGTGAGTAAGAAGAAGTAGACAAAACCAAAAACCTAGGAGAAAGAGGAGCCAAGAGGTCGACTTGACAACAAGAGAAGGAAGGAAGAAAACCAAAAAAGAAAGGGAGAGTAGCCACCACAACCTGCATTGAACTTGTTAAATTCGTGAGGTATGAACCATACTACTCCTCCACTTGTTCTTAGGGCATTAGAACTGAAAAGGGAGAAGAAAACTTAAAGTAAATAGCCTAAGATTCTCACACCAACTATTAAGGAAAACTAGAGAAGGATGAGGGATGAAAATGGAGCTGAATGGGGAACCTAATTTCAGAACATTTAACAGAGGAAATGTATAATTTTGAATGCAAAAAACTTAGAGAGGTGGCTGACCATGGTGAGGGCTGGACAGAACATAGATTAAAGGGATAAAAAGAAAAGATGATGATCTTGTTAGAGTTGCTTAATTATGTGAAACCAAAACAGAATTATAAATGTGTTGATGTCATGAATTCTGCATATGTGGTTGAAGAACTTGTATGAAAAGTGTTGGTGGATGTTAAGTGCAAAAAACGTGTGTTTATAGCCTTGAAAGCATGCTACAGCCGAAATAGGAATCTAATCACAAAGTATGTGCTGGAATTGAATTTGCATGTGTGTTCATGCTAAAATTGTATGATTCTACTGGATCCAAAGAACGAATTGTGTTGTCATAAGTGAATTAGGTGTTAGCTGCTGAATTGTGTATTCCGCAGCGAATTAGGTGTTCACTGCTGAATTTGTGTTATCTGTAGCGAATCAGGTGTTCACTCTTGAATTGTGTATTCCACAGTGAATTAGGTGTTCGCTGTCGAATTGTGTATTCCGCAGCGAATCAGGTGTTCGCTGCTGAATTGTGTTGTTCGTAGAGAATCAGGTATTTGTTGCCGAATTCGTGTTGTCCACAATGAATCAGGTGTTCACTGCCGAATTTGTGTTGTTCGCAGTGAATCAGGTTTTTGTTGTCGAATTCTATTGTCTGCAGCGAATCAGGTGTTCGTTTGTCGAATTGTGTTGTCTGCAGCGAAGTAGCATTTGCTGCAGAAAGTGTATTAGCTGCAGCGAATTAGCATTCGCTGCCAAAAGCGTGTTGGTTGCAGCGAAGTAGCATTTGCTGCTGAAATTGAGGTGCCTGCAGCAAAACAGTTTTTGCTGCCGAATTGTGCAGCCGGCAGCGAACTAGTTTTCACTGTTGAACTGTACGGCCAGCAGTAAATCAGTTTTCACTGCCGAATTGTGTGGCTAGTAGTGAATCAGTTTCATTGCCGATTTTCTACAATAGACCTGATGCAACCATATTATTCAATAGTTTCACCCACATTTAACTAGTGTTTTGCCTATGTTTTATATATAAAATGCCTTGATATTCTTTGTTTTATGTTTTGAAGGCACTTTTGGATGAAAGATGCAAAAAAGAGTAAATTGGAGATAATTGGTAGATTTGACCTTCAGTCGATGTTTTGTGCAGAGCGTGAGCTCTAGATGTTGAAATGAAGTGATTCCAGTGGTATTAAAAAGCTAACATCCATACCTTTCTGGACATCTAAGGCAAGAAAATAAAATAAGGAAGAGCATGGAAATCGCAGCCTTCAAAGTCAAATCTCGCAATCTGCCAGTGTTGACCTTCGGCCATTCCAACTTGAATATCTGGAGCTACAGAAGTCCAATTGATGCAAACTCAATTGTTTTGGATTCATGACTCAAAGGTCTATAAACGCTCCAAATTTCAGCCAAAAACGATGTCATATGAGGGAGATATGATTTTTCAAAGATGACATCTGAATTCTGCCAGCAAACAAGTTTCGTGAAGAAACGAGTCCAAATTACGTTCCGAAGCATCTAAACCGATATCCAAGTTTTTATTTCAGCAATTTAGCTCCTCTAAGTCAAAGCTTGAAGATTTCATGCAAGGCTATTTCTCCTTTTTTAGGAAAATAGTTATTGAAGTACTTAAATGTAAACAGTCTACTTAATGGAGGACTATTTTGTAAAATAGAGACCTAGGGTTTCCTAGGATATAAAAAGAATGAGAGAAGAGAAGGGGGGCAGCCAGCCAAGAAGAGAAAAACGCCCCCTTCCTCTAAGAAACCCTAAATTATGCATTCTTCCTTCTTTTTGATTAGTTGCTCAACAAACATGCAAGGCTAAACACTTTTTCTTGGTTGCAAGGACACGGAAACCTTCGGATTTCAAGAACTGTGAGATTTATTTTACCTTTTCTTTTCAGTTTATATGATGAATATGTTTGTTCTCCTATGCTTATTTTTCCTATGATTGTTTATTTTAATTGCTAGAGCGGACTCTAAGTTATTATTGTAGACAATCTATTGTTAAGTTTGATATCAAAACCGGAGTTGTGGTATATGAACTTGTGAAGCAACTGAGTTTAATAATTGTGGCGGATCTACGTTATTAATCTTAGGGAGAACATTCAATCAAATCAAACATAGACTGCGGACAGTTATGTTTTCTTGATTAATCAACTTATCTAGTTCTTAAGGCTGCCATTGAATTAAATTACTAGTGCGGACACTGTGGTTGTTTGATGGTTAGGGCTAGTTATACGGCGGATCCGTTAACTAACCAATGTTAAGAAGAGATAAATATTCAGAATATAAATTGATGTTTCGTTTCCATGATCAGTTCTGATTTCTGTAGGTGGATGTGTGCTTGCGACCAAGGTTTGTTTTCTTGATAAGTTTCGATTTTAATTGATTTTGTTTGCTAGTTTAATTGCTGTCATAGTTTAGATAATCACAAACCAAATCCCCCCAATTACATAACGTACAACATAAAAATCTGACTTGAAACTTCCTCGTGGGATCGACCCCTTGCTTGCTCTATACTATCTTGTGTGTTGTGTTTGAAGCTAGGGTAATTAATTTGTGCGACCGCGACATCGCAACAAATTTTGGCGCCGTTGCCGGGGAGGTAATTTTAGTTGATTGTTGTGCTTGTACTGTTATTTTTATTTGCTGTGATTCAAAAAAAAAAAAAAAAAAAAGAGAAACAGAATTTTTGCTTGCGACGGTACTGTTCACTTGCGGCAGCGGTACTGTTCAAAACAGAGTTTTTGGAGGAATTAGGTATCGGTATTTTGTTTCCTGAAGGAAAACGACGTTCTGAACAGGACTAGTGATAAATCACTAGCCCCACCCTATTGAGGCCAAATTCTGCTGTTTTCTGGTGTTTTTAGGCAGTTTTAGTTTTCTACCGTAGGATTTTCGTACAATTTGCATTGTTTTTTTTATCTCTTGTGTGGTTACTTTCTTTTGAGTTTTCTTAGCAATTTATGCCTGTGACCCGTTCTACTAATCAAATTCAAGTGCAGATTGATCTTGAAATAGAAAGCACTTTACGCAGGTTAAGAAAGGAAGCTCGCCTCAACACCATGGCTATTGCACGACAACAAACACTCAAGGAGCTTGCTGCTCCTAATGTGGAAAATCAACCATTGTGCATAAACATTGACAATAATGTAAACTTTGAGCTCAAATCTGGTTTTATACATTTGTTACCAACATTTAATGGTCTTGCAGGAGAAGATCCTCATACTCATCTCAAGGAGTTCCATATGGTTTGCGTTGGCATGAAACCAAATGGAGTTGACGAAGAACAGGTTAAGTTGAAAGCTTTCCCTTTCTCTTTAAAAGGGGCAGCAAAGGCATGGTTTTTCTCTATTCTCCCAAGTTCCATTGGAACTTGGAATGCCATGAAGAAGATTTTCCTTGAAAAATATTTCCCAGCATCTCGAGTTGCCAACATAAGGAAAGAAATATGTGGGATTCGACAATCTCATGGAGAGACACTTTCCGAG
Source organism: Populus simonii (assembly GCA_007827005.2). Classification (NCBI taxonomy): domain Eukaryota; kingdom Viridiplantae; phylum Streptophyta; class Magnoliopsida; order Malpighiales; family Salicaceae; genus Populus; species Populus simonii. The sequence continues at coordinate 16,675,279 of CM017477.2, forward strand.
TATTGGGAAAGATTTGAGCAACTGTGCATTCAATGCCCTCATCATCAAATACCCGATCAGCTGCTCATTCAATATTTCTATGAAGGATTGATGCCTACTGAACGTAGTATCATTGATGCTGCAAGTGGAGGGGCATTGGTAGATAAGACACCCGAGGCTGCACGCCAATTGATCTCAAACATGGCAGTCAACTCGAAACAGTTTGGCACTCGTGGAGACTTCGCAAATAAACGAGTAAATGAGGTAAGTATTTCTAACCTTGAGAATAAAGTTAATGATCTTACTTCTCTTGTGCGTTCTTTGGCTTGTGGCAATGTACAGCAGGTGAAAGTTTGTAGCATATGCTCCTTACAAGGACATGCTTCAGATATGTGCCCAACAATGCAAGAAGATTACATTGAACAAGCTAATGCAGTTGATGGAGCATTCAATGGACAGTCCCAGCGTAAATATGATCCCTTTTCCAACACGTACAATCCTGCATGGAGAGATCATCCCAACTTATGCTATGGGAACCCACCTCAACAAGGCAATCAAGGCCGACAGTTCCATCCCCATGGATTTCAATCCCAACAGAATTATCAAGCAAGACAGCCCCCTCCATTCACAAACTCTAATGTTATGGGGTCATCATCCAATGATGATCTTCGTGAGATGATGAAAACTTTGGCCTCTAACACTATGACCTTGCAACAAAATGTCATGTCTTTTCAACAAGAAACAAGGTCAAGTATTCACAACTTGGAGAAGCAAATGGGGCAAGTAGCTTCAAGTGTGGGGAAATTGGAAGCACAAATGAATGGAAAATTGCCCTCCCAAGCATTGAATCCAATAGAGAATGTTAGTGTGATCATGCTACGAAGTGGTAAAGAACTTGAAGAGAAAAGGTCGAAACAAATTGAGATGGAGGAAGACGAAGAGATAGAAACCGAATTGAGTGCAAAGAAGGAACATCCTCCTCCTCCACAAATTGAAACCACGACCAACACTCTAAAGGTAAGTCCTCACTCAATGAATTCCAGTTTTAAAACAATTCCACCCTTTCCTGTGAGTTCTTGTAGGTCAAAGAAAGAGGACAAAGAAAAAGAGATTTTAGAGGTTTTCAAGAAAGTAGAACTCAACATTCCTTTGCTTGATGTTATCAAGCAAATTCCTAAGTATGCCAAATTCTTGAAGGAGTTGTGTACCACCAAGAGAGCTTTCAAACTGAAAGGTAATGAAATGGTAAGTATGGGTGAAGTTATATCTGCTGTTGTTCAAAAGAATATGCCTTTGAAGCAAAAAGACCCAGGTGCGTTTACTATCCCATGTGTTATTGGTAATGCTAGTTTCAAAAGGGCCTTGTGCGATTTAGGTGCATCTATTAGTGTTATGCCCAAACATGTTTATGATTCTCTTAGTCTTGAGCCTTTGAATAAAACTAGCATTGTAATACAACTTGCGGATCGTAGTTTTGTTTACCCACTTGGTGTGATAGAAGATGTCTTAGTCAAGATTGATAGTTTGATCATTCCATGCGACTTTTATATTCTTGATATGAAATATGATTCTTATGATTCATCAAACAACACTCCTATATTGTTTGGGAGACCATTCTTGAAAACTGCCAATACGAAGATTGATTGTGGTAAGGATACTTTGTCTATGGAAGTAGGAGATGAAAAGATTGAATTTAATTTTCATGATGCAATGAAATATCCTTATAGCAATGTTTATTCTATCACATGCTATGACCAAGTTGATAAGTGTGTGCAGCAAGTTTTTGATTTTGATTGTGAGGATGGATTAAGCGTAGCTTTGAGCTATGGCTATGATTTTACCAAGATAGAAAAGATTGAGAGGCATGTATATGTTCCCCGAAACGTGCATGACTCGGCATTGGATTTGCAAGCTTTGCAAATTGTCCTCCATGATGCAAGAGTCATTTACCTCATCACGGACAATGAATGGGTGGCGCCTATCTTTTTGGTGCCCAAAAAGATTGGAATTACGTTGGAAGAAAGACAAAATGATGATTATGAGAATGCAATGATTTACAAAGAAAAGACTAAGAGTCTCCATGACCGAATGATTACAATTGAAATTACAAGTTTAGACCAACAAAGTACTCAAGGTCAATGTGCATCGCTTGAAACCTTTCTATGAAGGTTGGATGGCAGAACTCATCGCTTATGCGGAGTTAGCTGAACCAATCTATGAAGAATGAGCCTGCTACATGTCGAGCCAATGACATAAAACAAAAGCGCTTACTGGGAGGCAACCCAGCATACAAAGAAAAAAAAACAGATTTGCTTTCTTTTTCCCTTATCTTTTATTTTTTGCATTTTATTTTATTTTTGTCATTCTCCAATATTCCTTTTCTTTTATTTCAACATTGAGGACAATGTCGTGTTTTAAGTGTGGGGGTATTGGGAGAATGTTGGTTTTCTAATTTTGGTTTTCTTTGTTATTTAAAATAATAATAATTATGTTTGATCTTTTGAACTCCCATTGGTTTTTGAGAATATGAGTATTATGTATGAGAATTAGTTGAGATAGATGAAGATATAAATCAAATGAAGGAGTGTGCATGCAAGTTTTAAGGTTTAATTGGTTTAGGGATTGACTTTGAGAATATGTCATGTTGACTTTATAGTGTTATACCAATGCAAGCTTTTGAGCCTTCAACATTATATTCTTTTATTGTGCCTTCTTTCAATGATATGTATCTTTAGAACTTGCTTCATATCTTGTTGAGATTACATTCATATTACATATATACATGAAGATGATAAAGGCATTAGGAATTTTAACCACTTGAGCCAAAAAGCCAACCTAAAGCATATTATCCTTAGTGAGCCCCTTTTGAGCTTGTTTATCTTTTCTTTGCTTTATCCATGTATAAGCCTTAACTTTTTATATGTTTTCCTTTTCCCCTGGCCAAGGATTAGTAGAGCATATACTTATGATATCTCATGGAATTATGGTTGGAAATTATGTGAAAAGAAAGGAGAAATGATGTTTGATGAAAAGATGGGCAAAGTTGCCAAAGGTAAAAAAAAAAAAAAAAAGGAAAGAAAAAAAAAAGAAAAGAAAAGGAAAAAAGTGCTCCTTTATGTTCTTAAGATTTTATATTGAAAAAGCTTGAAATCAAAAGAAGTTAAGCATTGGTGATTAAAGATGGAAAATTTATGTGCTTTGATGGAATATCTTGTTTGAAATATCATTTTTCAGAATGCTCTACTTTCTTTGGTTTGAACCTTTTCTTTTACTCTATTTTACCTCACCTTTACCTTAGCCCCATTACAACCAGAAAATAAGACCTTTTGATTCATGCATTGTTTGTAATATGTTAGTAATGGAGATGAGATTGAAGAGCAAGTTTATGGTAGAACATATTCATTGATTGAATTTGAGATATTTAAACACATAAGCCCTAAACACATGAGTGTTGGAGTGTATATCAATGAGAGGACCTATCACTTTGGCATGGCATAGATTTCATTTAAATCTCGACGATTAATTGAATTTTGAAATTTGCATGTAAATAAATTCATGAAAATTTATACTCTTTATCCTTCTTAATTGTGTTCTTGTTTATAATGCATATATTCTTGGATATTGATGGGAGATTAGAAGATTAGTCATAGTGATTTCATTTAATTTAACTTCAATTTGATTTTACCTATCCTTTCTCGAGGACGAGCAAGAGCTAAGTGTGGGGGTATTTGATGCAACCATATTATTCAATAGTTTCACCCACATTTAACTAGTGTTTTGCCTATGTTTTATATATAAAATGCCTTGATATTCTTTGTTTTATGTTTTGAAGGCACTTTTGGATGAAAGATGCAAAAAAGAGTAAATTGGAGATAATTGGTAGATTTGACCTTCAGTCGATGTTTTGTGCAGAGCGTGAGCTCTAGATGTTGAAATGAAGTGATTCCAGTGGTATTAAAAAGCTAACATCCATACCTTTCTGGACATCTAAGGCAAGAAAATAAAATAAGGAAGAGCATGGAAATCGCAGCCTTCAAAGTCAAATCTCGCAATCTGCCAGTGTTGACCTTCGGCCATTCCAACTTGAATATCTGGAGCTACAGAAGTCCAATTGATGCAAACTCAATTGTTTTGGATTCATGACTCAAAGGTCTATAAACGCTCCAAATTTCAGCCAAAAACGATGTCATATGAGGGAGATATGATTTTTCAAAGATGACATCTGAATTCTGCCAGCAAACAAGTTTCGTGAAGAAACGAGTCCAAATTACGTTCCGAAGCATCTAAACCGATATCCAAGTTTTTATTTCAGCAATTTAGCTCCTCTAAGTCAAAGCTTGAAGATTTCATGCAAGGCTATTTCTCCTTTTTTAGGAAAATAGTTATTGAAGTACTTAAATGTAAACAGTCTACTTAATGGAGGACTATTTTGTAAAATAGAGACCTAGGGTTTCCTAGGATATAAAAGAATGAGAGAAGAGAAGGGGGGCAGCCAGCCAAGAAGAGAAAAACGCCCCCCTTCCTCTAAGAAACCCTAAATTATGCATTCTTCCTTCTTTTTGATTAGTTGCTCAACAAACATGCAAGGCTAAACACTTTTTCTTGGTTGCAAGGACACGGAAACCTTCGGATTTCAAGAACTGTGAGATTTATTTTACCTTTTCTTTTCAGTTTATATGATGAATATGTTTGTTCTCCTATGCTTATTTTTCCTATGATTGTTTATTTTAATTGCTAGAGCGGACTCTAAGTTATTATTGTAGACAATCTATTGTTAAGTTTGATATCAAAACCGGAGTTGTGGTATATGAACTTGTGAAGCAACTGAGTTTAATAATTGTGGCGGATCTACGTTATTAATCTTAGGGAGAACATTCAATCAAATCAAACATAGACTGCGGACAGTTATGTTTTCTTGATTAATCAACTTATCTAGTTCTTAAGGCTGCCATTGAATTAAATTACTAGTGCGGACACTGTGGTTGTTTGATGGTTAGGGCTAGTTATACGGCGGATCCGTTAACTAACCAATGTTAAGAAGAGATAAATATTCAGAATATAAATTGATGTTTCGTTTCCATGATCAGTTCTGATTTCTGTAGGTGGATGTGTGCTTGCGACCAAGGTTTGTTTTCTTGATAAGTTTCGATTTTAATTGATTTTGTTTGCTAGTTTAATTGCTGTCATAGTTTAGATAATCACAAACCAAATCCCCCCAATTACATAACGTACAACATAAAAATCTGACTTGAAACTTCCTCGTGGGATCGACCCCTTGCTTGCTCTATACTATCTTGTGTGTTTTAAGCTAGGGTAATTAATTTGTGCGACCGCGACATCGCAACAAGACCCCTCGGGCATAAATGACTTAAATGCTTGTAACAATTTCATTGTATGAAGGTGTAAAATATGGAACACTTGAATGTGAACATATGGACTCTTGAAATAAGTATGGTGATGAATGTGATTTAAGGATGCAAATGTACTGACTTGTGGCCATGAATGTCTTAGGTGGTGTGGCTGGGATCAGACCATCGCCAGGACAATGACAACTCGTAAGTGGAGCAAGTAGGTGGTTTCCACCTTTTTCTCGTACGATGTTTATATTTTGAAATGATTTACTTATGATGATATTTTATTAAATCCTTGTTGAATGATGAAACGACGATGAAGTGTTTGATTGAATTCTTAATGATTGTCAAAACGACTATGAAATGTCGATCGAGTTCTTGATGAATATTGAAACAATGACGAAAATGTTAATGTTCTAAAATGACCTATTTGAGGTGTATGTATTATGGTGTTGTGATGAATATTAAACCGAATATGAGATGCTGATTGGGCTATTATGAATTTGGGCTGCTGATGAATGGTAGTATGAGTATTACGAAGGATCTACTATTGTATTTTTATTGAATGTAATTATGATGAACGGTTTGTATGAGTATTACAAAGGATCTACCAATATATTATATTGAATGTAATTATGACGAATGTATTACGAAAGATCTACCATTGTATTATACTGAATGTTAATTATCACGAACAGTTGTATGAGTATTACGAGGGATCTATTGTTGTATTGTATTGAACATTAATTATCATGAATGGTTGGATGAGTAATACAAAAGGTACTGTTGTGTTATACTGAATGCTAAACTATTATGAAATGTTTGTTTGTGTATTACAAAGGATCTATTATTGTGTTACTGAATGTTAAACTATTACGAAACTCATGTACGAGTACCACGAAGGGTCTGCTATTATGTTATAGTGAATGTCAAATTGTTATGAATCGTTTGAAAGAGCAAATCAAGGGATATATTATCATGTTATAGTGATTTCACAAACCGCCTATGGAACATTAATTGGTTGATGATTAGCTTCGGCTAATGGCATTCTAAGCGGATAGGCGGGATGAGCAAATGATTAGTTATGACTAATGGCATCCAAAACGGATGACCGGGATGAACAAATGATTAGCTTCGGCTAATGGCATCCGAATGGATGACTTGTTATTCGACACTCTTGTATGAACTCGTGATGATAACGAGATTAGAACAAGAATGTGAGTTTATGAGTATGTCGATATGATGTAATGTAAACCTATGAGTATAGAAATATAATATTATAGACACGTGTATTGAGAATTCGTTCTATGGGAATGTTGATTTACGTTATCCTACATAGATTGTTCCTTGTTAATGAACAGAATGCAATGATAAATCTGAATAATGATATGGTGAAAAAACATCCAAAAACCGGACGATTAAAAAAAATCCAGCAATTTTGGCCTTAAAAAAATCGGGTTGTTACAATGAGCGAATTGAGATCAGTTTCCTTCATAATAATTGTAGTTTTGGATGTTTACTAACTAAGAAAATTGGTCTTACTTAATTTGGAGCTATAGAACTCCAGTTATAGGTCACCAACCGAGACTGGGTCAAGACAGACCCTATAGGGCAGTAGGTCTGATTTGCTGACAAATAATTTCGAGTGTCTTGGGGGTGGAACTGGGTTTTCCTCCCTTCATGAGACTTGTAGCCAACGAGACCAACCTCACTTGAAACGGAGTCCTAGAACTTTGAATATAGTCAAAAATCTGAGGAGAGGTCGGAATGCGACCTCTGCTGGCAGATTCGGAAAGTCGCTAAAGCGACTATTTAGACACGTTAAGGGTGAAAATTGGGTCCTTTTGCTTCGGGAAACATGTGATATTACATCTTACCTTTCAAAAGAGATTAGTCATATTCGGAATGGAAATTTGTAATTATAACTATGGTCGGACAAAGAATGATGATATTAATGGGTGAAATTTGTAATGATAACTATGGTCGGACAAAGCATATATTTAGTGTATTTTAGGATACCGGGTAAGGGGATCACCATGCATTGATGCCTATGGGGCATGGACTAGCATACGTTTAGTGTATGTTAGGGCCCCAAGTAAGGGGATCGCTACGCATCGACTCCTACGAGGTAATGATGATACCGATGAAATTAGTTTCGACAATGTGTTAGGCGGAAATAGTTGTGGTTGATCTTATGGAATCCTGAATGGGAGTTGAAAATGGAAGATGAAACAGTTCTAGTAGTTGAATGAGAAAGAGTTTCAATAGAAACAAAAAGGGAGAAGTGAATAGAATATGAATACATGTTTGCCTTTTTAAATTGTTGGATATTTGTGTTGCTATACTTATTGTGATATTCATGTTTCAATAATATATATTTTGTTTCAGGACCATCGCATACACGACAGGAGTAGATCCTAGGTTTTGTTCACTTTTTGTTATCTAGTTCTAGGGAGTATATCCTTGTATTTTGAAATATTAAAACATTCATATAACTTAATTTGTATAATTGACGTTTAAACTTGAATAGATGAACTTAACTCTAAAATTCATATAATCATGTTCCATGTATGCGTGTTTATCTCATTTATTTCTCTATAATGACATTTGTTGTTTAATGTATGTGATAAATATTGTGGTTGTGATGATGTTTGTAGGATTGAAACCCAAGACGATTGGGTTGTGATTGAGTTATAAGATGTGAGATATTAGAAGTGTAAACATGGTATATGTCGATAACTTGGGACCTCCCGGTATAGGGGAGACTGCAAAAATTTCGGTGGAAATTTCGATAGATTTTTATATGAGACCTGTATAAAAAACAAATTACTTGTATTTTTACATACCAAATTGTAGGAAAGTAACTATAATCGCATAAGAAAGTGTGGGGCGTTACAGTCTCTTTTGAGCACCCATTTTATCAACATGCATAATAACTAGTAACTTAATTGATGAAGTTATGACCCTTATGGAAAATCTCTACATGTTTTTAAAGTGTCACTTTTCGGTTCAAATCACTTACTTGATTATAGGGTTTTTAAAAGCATGTAATGCAGGCTATGGTTCATGGCTATGAAAGAAAGGGAAATTCATAGGCTTAAAATGTGTGTGAGGTTTTCAAAGACCTAAGATCACTATCACCTAATCACTTCACTCTCTTTCTTTTGTTATCTTTGTAAAAGAAATAACATATAACCATGCCATATATTTCATCAATAAGTCCTGTTTCCTAAAACTGGACAGGAAATAACCATGCCATTCTTTTTAACATGAATTTTCACCTCATTCAATCAATGGTTCAAAAAGTCTTGTTCTTATCAATTATTGGCATATAACCATGTCATTCCTTTCATTGTCAATCTCAAACTTAAAGAGAATACTAAAGCTCATTGTCCATCATTTATCTTATGATACTCCATCTTTTTTGTTGTCTTACATTTCAATTCAAAGGAAGGGCAAGGTTCACTATCAATCATTAGCCTCATTATTTCCTCATTTTTCTTTCACTATCTTTGTAAAAGAATGGCATATAACCATGCCACACATTCTATTTTCACCTAAAAGATCAATATTCTCTTAACATAGGTCATAAAGCAACTTTAATTTTTCCTTTGATGGATAATCTTTCTAATCATTTGAAGATACATGATGCTTTATAACAAATATCAAAAGACATTCATAGTTCATTATTTTCTTTTTTCTTTTATTTTTTATATTTTTTTAGTTTTTTACTCTTGACCTCGGTATTAACTTTTGGCATTTGTTGTGCCTTTCCTCAATTAAAATCTCTCTTGCCCCTCCTACACATGATAGGCATTTTCCTACCTTTAACCTTTTCATGGAATTGCATCATCAAAACTTGATTTTCCTTCAAGTGCGGGCAATTTCTACTTTCAGCTTTCTCAAATTTTTCCTGGATGCCCCCCCCCCTCCCCCTAATCTAGGCTTTTTCCACTTTTAGCTCTTTCTCAATCGTTAAGCTTTCATTCTCAACATTCCCTTTACCATTGATTTTATTATTGTCTTTATCTTTTCAACCAAAAAATCTCTCACTTGCCCCCAATATGAGGTGTGATCTAGGTTCGGGTTTCCTTTCAAAAGAAAGATTATAAAAGGCTTAAAATGGAGTTGCAAAGAATATATATTTTACGAATTGTGAAAGGAATAAACAAAGATGACATTTTCTCATTTCAAGCAAGGTTGGTTAGAACAAATAAATTTTGACCTCGTCTAACATAATAATTTGGACTTGCAAAGAAAAATGATTCGCAAGTCCATAATTGTTGTAATATCCCAATAATTCAAAGCCGAAATTGATGGTAATTTTTCTTTTTATATGCCATCACGTTGTCAATGATTCTCACGACAGTATTCAAGGGTTTAACAAGATAGGATTCATTCAGTGGTATAGTGCAATACTAATATGATTTCATAATGCAACATCCCAATAAAGTGAATACCCCATATATACATCCATAACATTTTATTTACATGTTCATACATCCACATTCGTGTTCTATGATAGTTATCAGCACAAGTCTTTACAAAAGTGTTGCATGGTCATTTCATAACTAGTACATTTGTTACACAAAATACATAACATCTAAAACATGTGGATACATAGTTCATATCAAAACATGTGGACCCGTGGGACGGGATTCCTACGCACCTTGATTGTGTGATGTCCCTGTTACAAAGCAAAATAGATACAAGAATTATAAATAATCTAAACATGATAATAAACAACTAGAAGAATGTTATCGTTAGGAGTGATCATTTTCAGTTCGGTTCAGTTTTTATCAAAAAAAATGTAACCAAGCCGGTTTTTTTCAAAAAAACCGAACCAAAACCAGTTCAAACTGACCGGTTTCGGTTCGGTTTGATTATTTTAGAACAAAAACTGATTTCTTTGGTTTGGCTCAGTTTTTTTTTTGTTTTTTTTCGGTTTGGGTTCGGTTTGGTTTTTTTTATTTCAGGTTTATTAAACTGAAACCGAATCGAACCGGTTCGTTTTTTAAAAATTCTAATCAGTTTAATCTTTTTTTTTTTCACAGTTCAGTTTTTTCGATTATTTTTTCCAGTTTTATCGATTTAATCGGTTTTTTATTTTTTTTACTCACCCCTAGTTATCGTTACTTTTCATTATCAATCTAAGAGGGTATGTTCCTTCTTTGACATAAAAATATCAAAATAATCTAAAAATACTAAAAAATTATTAATTTAAAGCAAAATAAAATAAAAATTAAATTAAATTTTTTAAAATATACTCTTAAAATACAAAAACAAACATACACTAAACGAGTCAATCAGCACAAAAGATGGTTACCATTTGGGCCTTCACTGTTAATTAGAATGTTAGTTTTTTTTATTAAAAAAAAAAGGTAGCTTGGTAGAAAGAAAAAAAGGGGAGAAAAAACACAATTCAAAAATTATTTAGAAAAATAACATAATTTAACAAATAACATTTGTGACTCTTAAATAAAAATTGTTGAGGTAGTTTTAAAAGCTATTTTGAATTTTGAATTTAAAAAATAAATCAAACTCTATTATTCTTATTCAAACTCTACAAGTCAAAAGCTCTAAAATTATCTTTGCACATTTTTATAAGAGAATCGTAATTTCTACAAGAGACAAATATAATACATGCAGCTCGCAATGCAATGCGTAAATGTCATATAAAACTTGCTAAACAATGCTATTTTTTAAAATAAATTTTGAACTGTGTTAGTTCTCTCATTTTCTAATGTGCTACTTTGAAAAAAAAAATTTACTCTAAACATCATCCAATTCCCATGATATAAAAACTTCCAAGGATTATTATAAAGTACCATTGGCTAGGTAAGTGTACAAGTACAGTGTCTCCCAAAAGTTCAAGTTAAACATGCTGGTTCAGCCTGCAGAAAGCTCGACTCAAAGCCCACAACGGCCATGGAAACAAATCAATATAAAACAATGGTAAGAATCAGCTACATACAAATGCTGACAAGCAACAAATAAACACTTCTCTTGAAGGATCCGCAGATAAACTTTACACAGAATTACATCAAATACACTTTAAGCTCAGATGTTCATGTTGACATAAAAGCAATCCCAACAACTCTTAACGAGTTCTGCATTTACCTTTTTTTATTATACACCCAGACCATCTAGGGGTCGTCATCATAGGGAACATCCACAGCAAGATATGATGGAAGAATTAAGATCGGCCTTCCATTATGGTGGAATTCAGCAACCATTGAAGCGTGATTTGGCTGATAGTCCCAGTTATTACCAGTCAAGTCCAGACGCTCAAGACTACCTAAGTAATAACAAGTTTAATATAGGTTAGGATTCAAGTGTTCACATGAAATCACGGGCTATTAGCATCATGCCCAAAAGTAGTCATTTCATTTTGTACTACTGCCACCTTCCATGGAAACTTGTAAGCACTTGAAATTTGGCTAACTTTATTGTATATATCATAATACCTTAATTTTCCCAACAGAAAATGACGAGATTTCAAATGTAAAATGTGTTACCAGTGTTATACCACCAAAAGAAACAAGTGGAAGTCAACAGCCAATATTAATAAATAAAAAATCATTCAAGTTGACAGATACCTTTAGATAACTTCAGAGCAGAGCATATAACTGTTAAAGATTCTAAAGGCATGAGATTGTATGCTGTGTTGATGGCAATAATGTTTGGAGCCAATGACATGAGCTTTGCCAAAAATCTTGCAGTTTCAAACCCACCGCGGTTTTTGCTGTACCAATTAAGTCATTAGTCGATCCATACTGTTGGCAAGAGCCATAATATCAGTTAAGAAAATAAAGAAATAATTTCAAACCTTATATTGATATCAACAAGCTTCAATTCTGTCATCAATCCTTTCTCTAATTCCTGAAAGCCAAGTGAACCCAATCCAACGCCTCCAACATTAAGTGTTTTAATAGCTGTGCCCAAAAATTTTTGCAGAGGTCCTGCTACTTCACTGGTTTACAGAAATTACAAAGTTAATGCAACTCAAGAACAAAACATAAACAATAAATTGTTACTTCTATACCAGAGCCAAACAGACAAACCTGCCAAGGCCATTATCTGCAAGTGAGAGAGAGTTTAGCGGTATTTTCAAGTTTGAAAGGCTATCTAAAAGTTCAGTTGCTCCACTGCAGGAAAGCTCACAATTCTCTAAATACAACTCAGCTAAGGGAGAGCATCTGTCAGGAGCCTCGATAATATAAGGGATTAAGCATCTGCAAAGTTCAACTGCAGCTTTGAGACTTTTGCCTACTACATTGAAAGTGGATGTGGCAAATGAAAATTCATCTAACCTGATGCCATCATCCTCAATGGGATTGTCACTTATATCCAGGATCTCCAAGTTCGGCATGGAAACAATTGCACATCTAAGACTCTCCACGTCGTCCTTGTGAAGATCATTTCCCCTGAAACCAGACAATAATTTTATTAATTAATAAAGTAAAAAACTGTCTGAAACCAAAAGGCAGTCATACAATCTTATTAATCATCAGAGTGCTATGCCCTAAATTGAATGGAGAGAAAAAAATAACAGTGGACCTGGTTATGCCAAAATTGGGATAGCTTGGTTTAAGATATTGTTCAAGAACACGAGAAACAGCAGATCATATCACCTTATATTGAGTACACGTAATGATTGCAAAGACTTTCCTATTCCTAACGATAATGGAACTTTGCATTTTGATTTCCCATTGAGATTACAAAGCCATCCTGCTATCTGTAATGTTATTTCAAAATATCAATCTTTTGCAATTATAGACGGATTCGAAATGTATGATAGATCTAATAGAAATGCATTACTCACATTGTTGTCAGATAGGTCAAGGATGGATAGGCTAGAGGAAGCGTCAAGAAGAACGCTAAAAAGCATCCATGCAAAATTCCTGTCTAGATGGTTGTCATGTAATTTCAAAGAACACAAAGACCTGAGAACAAAAACATTTACAAGTAAGGGCATGCATCATTGAAGTAAACAGAGGAAGCTTCCCAGGAGAACAATCTCCGTTTACACACCAGAGCCATTGAGATTTGTAAATAGGTTAATGTAATACGAGTAACCATAATTTTCTGCTTTTATTCTCTATGCAAGTCCAGGGAAGAGCTCTAAGGGGCTGTTTCAGCAGAAAACAATTCCAGAGTACATTCCAGAAAAATAAAAATCACACTAGAAGTGGTACTGTGTGCATTGATTGGATATTGAAATACACCCAAGAAACTATCAGGAACCAAAATACGACGAATAATATTTGACATTATGGCAGCTGAGTTACAGCTAAGAGTTCAAGACTTCCAGGGGACTTGTCCAGTATATTTACCCTCTAAGTACAGACATGCTGATAGCTCAACACAACCCATTAGATTTGACAGTTTATGAGCATCTCACCTACCTCAAGAAAACAGAGAAAAAAAACATAAAGTAAGAAGCTGATCAAGAACAAAGCACAGGTTGAGACGAATGGATATACCTGCCTGATGAAAGGAATGATACAAATCCAGGAGGTAAGGAAACTGGATTAATTTCAAGAAAGCTGGATGTGTTGATTGAGAAGTGCTGTATTCCATGTGTGTGTGTATTAACCACATTTAAAGAGCCACATATTGCACTCACAAAAGTTGGTGAAAGCTTGCAGTAAATGAACTCTAGTGATGTCAAAGTTTCACTGTTTTGGATCAACAGTTTGCATAATCCATCAACCTATTGATACAGTAATCAAAATTCAGCATTTTTCATTGAATTTGGACACAGGGTAACACAAATAAACATTAGTCTAAGGAGCTTGACTACATTATGATAAGGAGAATTTCCCATTTTCAAGCATAGGTTGCATGAATTTGATATTTAATTACATGGTCTCACTGAACGACTGAATTATTATTATCCAAGTAAAAAATAACGGCATTCAAGTGCTTCTAGATGTACCAAGAAAGTCACGTCAACAGGATCTAGAGTATTTGGTTGGCTGCACAGGTTGGTGATTACATTTTCTTAGAGAAATAATTTATCCTTGACACAAATTGATCACTAGTAATGTATATGCCTTTAACGTTAGGGTCAGAGAAAATCAGATTACGTTTTCTTCTCGCAAGGAGCATCTTATCGCCTCTTAGGAAAGTATTATAAGTTAGTACACACAAATTACTTTCATTTCCTATTGTGGCAGAGCAGTATTTGGAATGAGTGTATTTATAGCATTTCCAAAGGCAGGGTAAAGAATCTAGGTTGGACAAGCTCTTATTCGTCCCTGGTTGACTTGTTTAAGGTAATGATTTTTATCTATACTTCTCAAAGTGGTTCAATTCTTTCCTTTTAAATTCCATATTATGGTGTAAAACAACAGATACATAACTTGGAAATTTGTCAAGAAGCATATCCATTCAGTTTGTCACAGTAGTCAACATTTGTAGCATGTACGGCAAGAGCATTACTATTTGTTAAGTTGTCAAGTGCTATGCTTGTTTACATTTTTTTTCTCTTTGTAGTGCCTTTTTGGTGTTTTGTGGATATAAGCTGATTACAATTATAGCTGAAGTTATTGGTCTTGCACTCTCTCTCAAAAATAACAAGAATTCTTAGCTACTTATAATATCCTAATGCACATATAAAAAGGAAGCAAGCATACATGTTTCTCAGATATGATCCACCGCACTATCAAACTTTGCAAGTTGCTCTTCCTTAATAATACCTGTTTCAAAATAGTTATTAGCATCGTGGTATTTATCATTCTGTCCAGAAGCATTGTCTTGAGAATGATTAACGATGTGAGACGTGGCTTTTAATGCAGTTCATAAAAACAGGTTAATATAATAAAATTTCTTCCAAACATGACTAAGATTGCCTCTTGACAGAAAAATACGAAACAATAATGATACTAGGGGTTGCATCTTCTCTCCCTCCTGCAACTTCAGTCCAGAGGAGGTAAGCAAATGTTATCATTATATTGAAACTCAGGTTGCTTGTACTTTTCTTAGTTAATTTCTAGGGAGACCCTCAAAACATGACAAATCTAAAGATGAGTTGATCTGGTATGAAAACATGCCTAGGAAAGCTTTGACAAAATGAATAACAAAAACTCCTTCCATGATTGTCAGGGCAATGGTAAGAACATCTCAAGCCCATAGCATCACTTTTAAAAAGAATTCTATCTAAACAACCCAACTTAAAGGTTTTCAGCATATAAGAAGGCCAGCAAAAACCAAAACACACTCCAGCCAAAATGAATCCATTCAAAATAATAATAACAACAATAATAGACATAGAGACTCTAGAAACAAATTCAAAGTTGTTGATGGTTTTATTCTACTAAAGAGATAAGAACATACACAAGTTTCTGCAACACAGAACACATTTTGAAGTCTCAAACAGCTGCACAGAGAAAACAATATAAATGAACCTAAACCATGTTAGTATAACTAAATTGGTTTAAACATAATGGACATATTAAAGAGACTCCAAAATACATGTTACATTGCATAAGTAAAATCGATTTGGTTTCACATTGAACGGTCACTTGCATGAAAGCCTTGATGATGGAATAAGCATATTGTCAAAAATCAAAGGAAGAAACAAGCTTTTCTGCATAATGGCAGATTTGAAAAGATGTTCACTAAGCAACTCGGTTTCCTCCAGAAATTAAAGAGGCTAGGCAGAAGCTCTCCTAATACAAAGATTTAGCAATACATGTTACCTAGCATAGTGCCCAAATTGTTGGCAGTGGTATGATAATTTAGAATAATTTGGATGATTTACATGTCCCTCGCAACCAATACATTTCAGTATACCATCTGCAAGGAACATAACAACATTTGATGAAACAAATTCCTCAACTTAGCAAAGCTAGAAGCACATGCAAATACATTAAAAAAAAAAAAACCAAAAAAATCACAGATGTGTTTCTGAAATGCACTATCTTGATTAGTTGCCTCATCTTTTTCTTCTTCTTCTTCTTTTTTTTGTTTTTGTTTTTTTTGTTTGCGTGAAATAACATGATTCATTACCTGAAACATTCATCTCACCGATGCATCCATCAAAAGAGGGGAGCAAAGCTAACTCTGCTGCTTCATCAAGGCAACTGTTTATCCGGTTAATACAAGAAGAAGAAGAAGAAGAATAAGAATCCAAATACAAGCAATATATATATAGAATAGGTAGCAATACTTCTGCAAATGTGTTTGCCAGTATATCCGTCGCCAGTCAAGTTGTGTTTCAGAAGGGTAAAAACGGTCAGGCCAGCGCAACTTAAACAGCGCCTTCCATGCCGAATCAAAGTTTCCATTTCTGTTGTAAGAAAACACCAGTGAACTGTTAGAGGGGACAACGAGAGGAAAAACCCAAATAAAAAGAAATTCTGACGACCTCCCACGCTTTCTCCCATCATCGTTCAAAGGAGCCTCGTAATCATTGCAGTCCTTAAAAGGCCTGCTCCACCCAAATAAAAATCAAATCAAATCAAATCAAACCTTTCTTCCCTTTTTTCATAAGCATTGTTCTGCACCGCACCCACTTACTTACATATCTGTTTCTAATTTGTGCAAAGCCAGCGGGGGTAATTTTGTCAATAAACGATTAAATAAATGAGACGGGAGGTCATATATATCCGGTCGAACATCATCATCTCCGGCGGCTGCTGTTTTTTTATATATATCTAAAAGAAATCAACAATTTTGCAAAATCAGAAATTCAAAATTGAAATCGTGAAGAAGAAATTACCGTGCACAACTTCTCTTTTGATCGTTTCGATGACTAGAGATATTAGAGAAGGAACTTTTCTTGCCATTCCTATTCCTAGTTTTGTAATCTTAAAACCAACTGGATCAGCTCTTGATGGAACCAGCGCGGCGTTTATCTATGGTATAGTTACTCACCAGGCCAGTCAAGTATAAGAGACGACCCGTCTCCTAGTCCTTCGCTCCTTTGTTTTCAGCTTACGACGTCGTGTTGTTGTACAAGACTTCTTTAATTTTCAATTTCATACCAAATACTTGTTTTTTTTTTTTTTTTTTCCAAGAGTGAGTATTTTCGTTTGGTTTTCTTTTAAATAAAAAACCAAATAAATTTTTTTATTTTGACGATTCAAATCAATCATTTTCGATTTGATTTGTTATGAAAACTTCATAAATATATTTGAGCTTTTTTATGATTATATTTTTAGGTTTTTAAAAATTTTATGATTCTTTTGTAAATCAACATTGTTGCATACTTTAAATACCAGCTCAAAACAAGTCAACTCATTTATTTTGCGAAAGCTAATGTTATATATTTATTATTAATAAAGATTTAATTTATCTTTAATAATCATATAATATTAGATTAATAAATCTAATATTTGATTTAAGAATCTAAAATAAAGATAAAGTCTATAGGACAAAAATACTTTACAAAAAAAATTATAAAATAGTTATAATTATGAGATTTTTATTGCATCAAAACATTATTCTTAAAATATTCCTGGTTGATGCTCTCTTAAATACTGGATATTTATTAGAGTCGTAAAGACTGATACATATTATGTTTTTTCCTTTATAAAAAAAAAAGTAATTGTTCTCATAAACTAAAGTATAATGGATACCTAGAACTAATATATCAGTATATCATTAGTACTTTTTATAAAACATGCACACTGAACTAATCCGCATGAGAATTTCATATGAAGAGATCATTTATTTCTGTAGAAAGATTCACGTGACGGTTGGATAAGTAATCTTTAGACTTGGCATCACTAAGTTATTTTATATAGACAATTTTTTATTTTGATCATATTACATGTTATCTTAATCAAAGTAATGAAGGGATAGATATTGGGTATAACATGAATTGTATGAAGGTACTTGAGTGATCAAGAAAGAATTCATCATCCTAGGTGAATTATGAGAAATATTTCATTTGTTCTCAAATAGTGCTGACTAAGAAATCCTTAGCCAATGTGGAATAAGATTTGAAAAGAGTTTCAAATCTTATTCAAACGATTAATGACTATTATGTAGAGAACAAATATGATTTAACAGGGCAGACATACTTCATGCTTTAATATTAAATCAGAACATTATTGATGAAAGGATATTAAGAAACCGATCACTGAAATATTAAGTCAAACCACTAATGACTTTTCTAATATTTGGAAAATCATGACATGTTGCTAAACGATGCACCTAATCTTTAAATGTAAATTAATCAATTATTGAATTGATAATAAATTAAAATTTTTAATTTATTTAATTATAGTTATTATTTATATTTGGGCTAACATATTAAGAACATAATGGGTCACACACATTAAGAATCATTATTCATAAAATTAAACTAGGATAATTTAATTAAATATGACTTGATCAAAATATATTTTAGGGATTATATTTCTAAACCTGGAAAAATCAAGTAAGAACTTGATTGAATTCATTTCTAAAATTATCCTGAATAAATATATGGATATTATTCAGGGGGCAAATTGATAATTTTGATAATTTATAGGGTTTTTCAATTTTTCCTTATAAATAGTAAGTTATGCCTCTTTTTTTGTTATTGTCTATTAGATAAAAAAAACTATGTAACTCATATAATAGAGAGCTAGCAATCTAAGCATAGCAATCCATCTATCCTAAATAGGTATTTAGGAAATTTCTCATTAGGGGTTCATGTGAATTACCATTGGAGGCCAAACAATTGGACAACTTGTGTTTTGTGACAACCCAATCTTTAAAATAATTATTCACAGCTGAAGAAGATCAAATCTTTAAGTAATAAATTCTTAAACAATTATAGATTTGTCTAACAAGATCCTAGAGACTCCTAAATAATTTTGTTTTATTATCATTATTGTGTGTATGATATTCGGAAACCCAATAAAAACTTGAAGTCATTGGTATATCTTGTGGTTGGTAAATGATGCCTTCATAAAATATCAAACTCCATTTCACCTAGAAAATCATGATTGGGTACGTCAATGTGAATCTGGACTTGAGAATACCAACAATATTTGTAAGAGATAGGGCCACAATTTGGAACATAGAAAAACAGGCAATAATAAAATATGACATATAAAATAATTTTGGGCATCAGGTAAAAAATCAATTAAAGTACAAGAAAATACTAATTAAGAGAACCCAAAATAGGCAATAGGAATGACAATGTTTTTGCTTAATACAATAATTTATGGTTGATAAATTTGACAAGCAAGATGGTAATAAGCAAAACTATCTTAGTTGCATGAAAAAAGGTCCCATGAAAAAATGCCATTAGACACCTTTGCAACTTTAAATTCAAGACTAACTTGGTCATGAATGCTACGTGGAACTATAAATCCCGAACAAGAGCAACAGCAAAAAGATCATGGTGAGAACATTAGGTGCCAAAAATGTCTATTGTCTCTATCCATTCAAGTTGATTTGGCAAGACTTCTGGTGAAGGAGATGTTTTGGTGGAGGGAGAGGAGAGAGTAGGGAGATGGAGAGAGCAGGAAAAAGGGGGACGACTAGATTTGGGAGTTAGGGTTTGTGAGGAGAGAAAGAGAACCTTTTACCCCTGTGTGCCTTTTATAATAGTGTTTAATTATGGATGAACTGGTTCAGTTTGGTTCGATTTAATCAGTTTCACACTTCTGAAATCGAAACCGAACCAAACTAATTTTTTTATATAATCGATTCATTCTGGTTTTTTTTTTGTTAATTTTTTGTCGGTTTTCTTAGTTTAATCGATTGGTTGGTTTTTTTGCTCACCCTTAATAATTACATGGTTGCACAATAAAATAACTAAAATACCCTATAAAACAAAAATTATTGAACCGGTGTATAGGACTGTTGTGACTTTTCCATTTTAATTGCATAGTTGAATGACTTAGCTGCCCTTAAATCCAAATTATCTTAAGCTAGCATCCAGTGGCTCTTTGATCTTTCACTACGATTTCTTTGTTATTGGTGGGTTAGGTCAGGGGAAATTTGGTATTTTAGTTGATATAAAATATTATTTAATATTAAAAAGTTGATGGCGCGTGCTGCTCATGCATACATGTGTGGCAATGTTCGAGATATATGGATGGCGTGTGAGACGTCATCAGGTGGCCAATCTCAGTCTTCTGCGGCAACATTTGAATCTTCGTGGTGGCCCTTCCATCATTAGGCAATGTGTGTTACATACTTCTTTTTTTCTTTTTTTCTCCCTCCATATCAATTTTCATGGCAGGCCTTATAAAGTTTCAAAGCAGCCCTGCAATTTGTTATTCTCTCAGATTTAATCTCTATTCCTTTTATTACTATTTGTTTTTTTTAAATAATTTATAGAATTTGAATTTGAATTTCATCCTTCTTTGATTATTTTATTTGTTAGATCTAGTCCCCATTTCCTTATTGTTATTTCTTTTTGTTTTTTTTTAATTGAATTTATTTTTAAATTTCATCCCTCGGTATTTTATTTTATTTAATTTTTATGTCAAATTTTATCTTTATTCTTTTTCAATTTCATCCCTCGATATTTTGTTGGTAAGGATTTTATTAATTGTGAATTTAGCTTCATGATTTTGTTTTTTTTTTTTTTTTGTATTTGCCTTCTATGGAACAATTCTAGCCTTAAGACCTGGGTCATGGGTTTAAATGGTTAGCCAAGGTTGACTTAGTTTTTTTTTAGGATCTTTTTTATATTTTTATTTATTTCATTCTTCGATAGGGTTATCCTGATCTCTTATGCCAAGTCGCATGTTTCTCGAATTAACCTAGGTTGACTCAGGTGAAGTTCATTTTGTTTGATTTATCTGCTATTGTCTCAGGCGAAGTTTTTTTTTTCCTATTAGATTTAATATTCATTCTTTTGATTTTAATTTTTTTACTTTGGAAAATCTTTTAATTGATATTATTTTCTATTTTATTTTTCAACATTATACTAATTAGGAATTGAGTTTTTTTTTTTTTTTTTTTTTTTATCAAGCCCAAGTTTGGGATTTCATCGGTTGTGGATTATACTAAGCTACCCAAATTTAGGAAATTCAACCGGGTTTGCTTTTTTTTTTTTTGAGCTAATGTTTTTTTAATTTTATTCTTCAGCATTTATTCAATTATAAATTGAGCTTTGTTTATTTTTATTTATTTGATTTTGCATTGATTTTTTCAATAATTTTATAAATAATATGGGTTATCTTAGTTCTTTTTATTTATTGTTCCTTGTTGAATTTATTTTGATAAATTTTTTAAATTAATATATTATTTTTTTATTTTATCATTCAATATAAGATTGATTGAGAATTATTTTTTTTATATTAAGCTTTATAATTTTCTTCAGTTTCCTTTCTATTCGTTTATCCCGGTCTCATTATTTAGACTGCGGGTTTAGTGGGTTAGCCTAGGTTGATTTAGGTTTTTTTTAGGATCATTTTTTTAATTTAATATTTTTTTGTTTCGTCCTTTAACATTGAGTTGTTTAAGAATTAAGTTTCATAATCTTTTCTAGTTTGCCTCTTAGAGTTATCTCATTTGCATGATCCGGGTCAAGTTTAATTGGCTTGCTTAGTTTGTTGGTTGTTTTTTTTGTTCTTTTTTTAATTGATTTTTTAAAACAAATTCATCCGTCTACGTTGGATTTGTTTGGAGTTGGACTTCAACTTTTTTTTTTCTTTGCATTTTGTTGGCTTATTATAGTCTTATTACTTGGCTTGCATATTTGACATGCTCATTTGGGTTTGCTCACGTTAGTTTTTTTTGTTGTTGTTTTTTCTTTTTCATTTGATTGGTTAGAATCTTTACTTCATCATCTTTTTCATTTTAATAACTTCTTTACAGGTTCCTATATTTTTTTTTTGTTTAAATTGATCCATTTATTGTCGTTATCATTCTTTTATTATCTAATTAAATTGATCCATTTATTGTCGTTATCATTTTTTTGTTATTGTTTTTTACTTTTTTGAGACACACTTGCATCACCTAAATTTTTTTTAAATCAATTAAAAGAAAATGTTGGCTCATGACATAGTGAGAGCCTATAAATGTAGTAAAAAAACTAAGATTGATCAAACTTTTATGGTATATACAGGCTTACTATCATAGTGAATTTGCACAGTGCAATAAGTTTGTTTGAGAAAATTACCCTGACCATCCTATAGTTTAGTCAATTTTTTATTTTGCCTCTATTATTTTAAAAATTACAGTTTACAACCTAATATTTAAAGGTTCACAACACTTTATAACACACCAAAAAAAGTCAACAAAAAAGTCAAAATAGACTCATCAAAATCATCATCATAATCTAAGATACTAGTACTACTACTAAGTGTAGATAAATAGTCACAGAAGATTTCGATAAACATTTACTCTCTCCATCACTACCATTAACTAACATAAACATAGAGTACCTTGTTAGCTGCCTAAAGCCCTAAATCCACCACATGTGCAAGATTGTAGTACAAATAAAAAAAGACATAGAATACATTAACCATAAATGAGGAAAATATAATTTAGCCAATATGATACTAGTTGTAGCAAATCTACTACTGGAAGCAAGAGTTGTTACAAAACCAGCACCACTATAGTATGCATTTGCAAATCCAGCACCTATAATAGCATTAGCAAACCTTACACCAGATAAGCCCAAAATAGTAAACCTACAACTAGTAGAAGCAACACCAGCAAAACCGCCAATAGTTGTAGTAATTACAAAACTACATGTTGAACTACTAGTAGGAAAGCCACCACCAAAACCACTAGTAGAAGCAAAATCAATTTTACTTTATCACGCACAACTTTCAATCTAACCATCAAATCAGGCTTTTATTTTGCATGGAGTCTCCTGACATGTTGACTTACCATAGGTTAGAATTTTGGGTCAATCAAATTTGGAAAGGCTTCACAACTTAGGTTGACAGCCGAATAGTTTACATGAAAAACACACAAAGGCTTAAATGAGTAGTAAATTGTAAATAGAGGTAAATCACCTTTTTAAATAGGCTGGAACAGTTAGAACTTCTAGCAACAATGAATTTTCAGTTCTTCCTCTTTTATTTTGAAATTTTTTAGAGAACAACCTTAAGAGAGTTACATTTAAGTGATTAAATAAGGTTTTAGAAGGATTTAAATGAAGGATTCAAGCCTTTTCAAGGATTTTTAGAGCTTAGAAAAGAAGAGTTTATGAGCTAGAGAGAGAAAAAAAAAAGAGGAAGAAAAACCCAAGCTCTCCTTGCAAAATGCTCATTGATTTGTTGCTAACAAGAGGTTAGGAACTTTATTACCATGATTGATCAAGGTTTTATTATGTTTTAGAGCTTGGGTATGAATGTTGGTATTATGGAAAGTAAGGGTTTAGTGATGGATTGTTTGAAATGATACTTTTGATTGATTTATGTGTTCTTGAGCTTGAGTAATTAATGGGTATGGTGAAAATAACATAAAAATTGTTGAAAAATCAATGCTTCTCATCGATGGGGGTTTTAGCCAATGATGGAATGAGAGGACTTGGATTGGCTAAATTAAATTGATAGGAAAATCATGTTTAATTATGTTGAAAGTGTGTTCTTAAAGTCAATTATGATGGGTTAAATTGATCCATAAGAAAGAAAAGTGAAAAACAACCTATTATGATCATAATGTTCATTTCAGCCAAAGTAAAAAAAAAAAATAGAGGAATTAGGGTGTTAGTGAAATATGTTATGATGTGTATGAATGATATTGGTTTAAAAGAAGAAAAAAATCATGAGGAAGGAAGTTGATTTTTAGCCAAATCTTTATTTGTTAGGAAAGTTGAAAATTGTTGATGATGTTGTTTAAAGTTGAATATAGAGCTTGAAATCGATGAAATTTGGAGTCAATTTCTATACAAAAATTGTATATGGATGTTAGCTTTCAAAAAGACCCGGTGCTGATTAATTTGGAATTATATAACTCCAGATATAAACTAAAAACTAGGTAAAAGTGTAAACTGACATAACTTTGGACAAATTTCAGATGCTATTATGATTGTTGATTTTGAATTTAAAAATGATGGATTTTATAGTTAGTTTGTTTTAAAAAGTTATAGATATGGATGTTAAATTTTAAATGAAATTGATCTTGATAAATTTAAAGTTATATAACTCTAGGTATGAGCTAAAAATTGAAGAGAGTTTCAGACCGATACAATATTGGATAAATTTTTTATACTACTGTAATTAGTGGTTTTAGGCTCATAAATGGAAAATTGGGTGTTTCTTTCTTCATGAAAGTTGTACATCTATATCTTAGATTTCCATATAGACAAACCACAATTAAAATCAAGTTTTACAATTGCAATTATGATTAAAACACTAAATAGTATTTTGGGTTTGTAGGCTAAATCGACTAGAATTAGACAATTCTAATTTTTTTTCTTAGAATTGTTGTTGAGTGAGGGTTTTAACATCTGAATTTATAAGAAAGAATAAGAACATGAGAATGTTTAAGGATATATAATTTTAATGATCTTCCTTGCTATTAGCTTGAAAGTAATAATTGAATGAGAATGAAATGAAGTTGTGATGTTGGTTATATTATTGATTATAATTGGATTCCTAGTGGTACATGGGAGGTTCTGGAGATTAAACAGCAGCAGGGAGCAGGGAGCAGGAACACGTACACAGACTCCAAGTAGGTTCCTTGCACCTTTTCCTACTTAGAGAATTTCTTAAGCATTTAGAATTGCAAATTCTTTAAATGTGTATGCATTTATATAAATGTTAATAACAAGAAAGGGTTGATTTGACTAGCTGCCTTGAATAGAGCTGGTGGCGTCAGCACGACTAACTTGTCGAGTTATTGATGTTTCATTTGGGAGTGAAGTAGCTATATAGAAATGAGATTATGTATTTAAGTATAAAGTGTAGATGTTTATTAACAAAGTGAATTTATTGTATATGTAATTGACAAGTATTTGTTGAAATGTATATGTCATGGAAAGATTAATTTGACTACTTGTCTGAAAGAAGCTAATGGCATCAATGTTACTGATGATTGGGATATTATTAGTCTAGCTGTCCAAAATGAGCTAGTGGCATCAATGTGGATGATGACCAGGATTTTTTTAGACTATCAGTATTACTGATGACCGGGATATTTGTTAGAATAACTCTTTGAAAGAAGCTAGTGACATCAATATGCTTGATGACCGTGATATTTGTTAAACTAGCTATCTTAAAGGATCGAAAAGAGCTATTAGCATCAGTGTTACTAATAACCGGGATATTTGTTAGACTAATTGTCTAAAAGGATCGAAAGGAGCTAGTGGCATCAGTGTTACTGATGATCTAGATATTTGTTAGACTAGCTATCCGAAAGGAGTTAGTGGTATCAATATGACTGATTACTAGGATAATTATTAGACTATATGTCCAAAAAAAGATAGTGACATCTGTCACGGGGCGCGCGCGGATCGGCTGAGTGACAGTGGCATCTGCCTCTTGAGAATGTGTGTTGAAAAGAGAGTTTTGAGTTTAATCATAAAATTATGATTATAAGGTTCAGGAGTCGCCACCTAGTATTATGGTTACTAGGAAACCTATGGTCTGCAAGAGTCCGGGTAAGGGATTGATTGTGCAAGGAGAAGACCCATCACCCCTAATGTACCTTACCTAAGGTAAGCTGCATTGATGTTTGATTGTTTTTCTAAGTCGCTTTTCTGTACATTGGTTTTGTCTAAAGTTCAAGGTAGATCTCTCTTTGTGAGGAAATCTCTATCTTATTGGGTTAAATCCTAACCATTCTAAGGTTCAAATTTTAGCGTCGCATTTATTTTGTCCTTTGTATCTTTAATACTTGAATGTATACTTTACAATGTAATTTTATACCCTTAAATATTAAAGTCTACAGCTAAATCCTAACACCTTAAATATAAAGTGAACAAAATGATTAGTTAAAGGTTTTTGATATTTTGGCCAAACTCTAACAGATAATCATAAACTTATGATATTCATTTTTGCATTTTTAAAACATGAGAAATATGCAATTTTGTTTTTTATTTTTATAAAAAATATGCTTAGAAAACTTTTAGGATTTGACTGTATGTATGAAAACAAAACATTATTGTTTTTCGTTTGTTTTTTTTAAAGAGGATATTAATTTAGAATTTTTTGAATTTTTTTTATAAAATGTTTTGGAAAAAAACCAGATATTTTCATACCGGATTTGAAATGACCTTGGTTTTGTTTGGAATTTTTTTTGTTTTAATTTTTTATTATATAACATTATATTATTAAAAATAAATTGGGATGGACCCGGCTTGGCCATCCAGGCTGGGCCGCAATGGGTCCAGCTCGACTCAATTAGGGTGGGTTGACTAGCAGCCTAACAGACCCTTCTTCTCTCTTTTTTTGGGTGGGCTAGACCCAGCCCAACCATCTAGGTTAGGTTGAAACGAGTCCAACCCAGAGCAACTTAGTCACTGGTTTAGCCCATTGACTAAGCTGCATTGTAAATAGCAGAACATGAATTATCTGCATGTTTACATGCAGCAGGGGAAGAAGAAAAACAAAATGGAGGGAAAGAAGAAGAAAGTTTACCTGGCGTGGGGGTTGTGGCCATGATGAGGAGGTCTGACTAGTTGTTCAAGAGGCGTTGGTGGAAGAAATGGTGGTCAGCATTAGTTGTGGGAGGAAAAAGAAGCCAGCGGTGGAAAGAAAGAAATGGGTGGCGGCGGCGGCTGTTACTGTTAATGGTGAGAGAATGAGTTGGTAGAGGAGGTTGAGCCATCGTTGGTCACAACGTGGGTGAGGTTGGAGTGGCTGAGAACACGGTAGAGAGAGAGAAGAGAGAACTGACGACAAAAAGAAAAAAATAGTAAGGAGGGAGACTGGTTTTTTGTCAACTTTGCACCTGATTTTCTTCATGCTCGAGCCATAAAATCCACCCCTATTTATAAGGAATGAAAGAGGGATATGTTGTCTTTAATGGTGTCAAATCTTAGCCCTTGATTTAGCCACGAATGATTCCAACCGTTGGCTTAAAGTGAGCATCATGAACTGTAAAATTTGGAAGTTGAAGGCTGCATGAGTTAGCCTTTTTACGCCGGCGCCACGACCGCAGTGTGTCAATCGGCCAAAAATGACCATACCGAGGTGTAGTAGGATGTCAGACAATCATTTTAGTGCAAGTTTTATCAAATTTGATGGAGAGATGAAGTATTAAATGCCCTTGAAAAGTAGTACCTTAAGTAGTCTTTTTAGGAAAAAATGAATAAGTTGAATAGTATTAAATGCCCTTGATTTGTGATTTTTCTCAATTACACCCCTGATTGGCTTCACACTTTCAATTTGTGCAATTTTGCATTTGACAAACTTCAAATTTAGCCCTGGATTTCATCGTCTTTTTCATTTTGGTCATTGGTCTTAGATTTCTACAATTTAGTCCCTAATTGACCATAAAACTTTCAAATCTTTTCAATTTCGCCCCTGATTTTAGCCAATTGGGTTTCCATAGTTTGGCGCCTTTTGTAAAATGGTCATTGGCTTCAGATATCTTCAATTTAACCCCTAATTGACAATTAAACTTTTAAATCTCTTCAATTTCACCCCTGATTTCAGCCAATTGGGTCCTCATAGTTCGATGCCTTTTGCAAAATGATCATTGGTTGTGAATTTCTTCAATTTAACCCCTAATTGACCCCAAAACTCTAATTTTTTTGTGATTTTACCCTTGATTTGAACTAATTGACTTTGTAAAAATTAAGTTTAGTCTCCTAAAATTCCAATCTTCTCAATTAAGCGTAAATTGGGCTCCCAAACTTAATTTTTCACCAATGAAGCCCTTAATAAAATTAGTTTGACCCATTTAAAGTATAATTAAGTCCTTGCACCTAATTAAATCCTTTAATTGGACCCAAATTAATTCTTAAACATTATTAAACTTTAATTTGGCCCATGATTAAATCAAATTGGCCTATTAAAAATCTAATTATATCCTTGAACTTAATTTTTATACAGATTCGTCCAATAATCATTGAACTTGAGCTTGAATCTGCATTGTCTGTCTAGTTTTGGGTAAAATAGGGTACAGTTAAGCTCCTGATTCTGTTCAAAATTGCAGCTTGATTTTTTCTACATTTGAAATCCTCCTAGCTCGTTTTTTCAAAAATGCTAGTCTTCTTGCTATTATTATTTTATTATTTTATTTTTATATTGGAAAGGAAAAAAAATTGAATTTAAGGAATAGCCCAGAAATGAGTTATGACAGTTGGCCCCCCTTTAGATAGTAAGCTTTGTAAAAAGGAAAAATGAATGAGAGATAACAGATTCACCAAATTAAGAAATTGTCAATCCATCTGAAAATGTTTGAAGTGAGGGATCAAAAGCGCACTTAGAGGAAAAATAAATAAGGCTAGAAAGCGCATTATCCAAAGGATAGGGGTTAGAAAGCGCATTCGAAGGAAAATGAGATAATGTTTGTAAAGAAAAAGATGATATTTGTGAAAA
The DNA here is from genome assembly GCA_007827005.2 of Populus simonii. NCBI lineage: Eukaryota > Viridiplantae > Streptophyta > Magnoliopsida > Malpighiales > Salicaceae > Populus > Populus simonii. Next base: position 16,704,014 of record CM017477.2, read on the forward strand.
ATTGAAAGACTTTTTTTTTTAAAGTGGTATGATTGTACCAGACAATCTGCCTATTGGTAAAATTCAAAAATATTGAAATAGTCAAATTGTCATGGGTGACCTGCCCAAATTAAAAATACAAAGGGTTTTTCAAAGTAGTCTCATTGTAATGGGTGACTTGCCTAGGTGAAAAATACAAAGATTTTTCAAAGTGATCTCATTGTAATGGACGATCTGCCCAGGTAAAAAATACAAAGATTTGTCAAAGTGGTCTCATTGTAACGGGAAAAATGCAAAGATTTTTCAAGTGATTTCATTGTAATGGGTGACCTATCTAGGTGGAAAAATATAAAGATTTTTCAAAGTAATCTCATTGTAATGGGTGACCTCCTCAAGGGGGAAATGCAAGATTTTCAAAGTGATTGTAATGGGTGACCTGCTCAAGTGAAAAATACGAATATTTTTCAAAGTGGTCTAATTGTAATGAGCGATCTGCTCTAGTGAAAAATACAAAGATTTTTCAAAGTTGTCTCATTGTAATGGGTGACCTCTCCAGGTAAAAAAATACAAAGATTTTTTTCAAAATGATCTTATTGTAATGGGCGACCTGTCTAGGTGAAAAAATGCAAAGATTTTTTCGAGTGGTGAAAAATACAAAAATTTTTCAAAGTAGTCTCATTGTAATAAGCGACCTGTCCAGGTGAAAATTTCAAAGATTTTGCAAAGTGATCTCATTGTAATGGGTAACCTGTCTAGATGAAAAATGCAAAGATTTTGCAAAATAGTCTCATTGTAATGGGCGACTTACCCGGGTGAAAAATACAACTTACCTGACGAAAGGATTTGGCCAAAAATGTCTTTAAAGGATGACATGATAGGGCTTAAAGGTGCACTATCTAGGAGATGAGTTCTCAAAGGAACACTTAAATGGAAAAGAGATAGGGCTTGAAGGCACACTATCTGAGAGATGAGGGCTCAAAGGGGGACGAGGGCTCAAAGGCACACTCGTAAGGAGGTAAGTTTAGAAAACACATTACCTAAGGAGATGAGATCTCAATGGAGAACTCAAAAGAAGGTAGGGTTAGAAAACATACTACCGGAGTTGAGGGCTCAAAGGCACACATGAAATGAGGTAGGGTTAAAAAACGTACTACTCGAGAGATAAGGGCTTAAAGGTGCACTCGAAAGTGGTAGGGTTAAAAAACACACTACCTAGAAGATGAGGGCTCATAGGTGCACTCAAAAGAAAAAAAAATTAGGGCATGAAGGCAGACTATCTAAGAGATAATGGCTCAAAGGCACACTCGAAAGGAGGCAGTGTTACAAAACACATTACCTGATAGATAAGGGCTCAAAGGCGCACTCGAAAGAGATTTGTTGGTAAGAAACTAATCTGTTAAAGATCAAAGTAATGCATTATGATCAATATGCATATATACTTACCTAAGAAATATAGTTCCCATTTCTTCATGGAATTTTCCTTTTCTTAAAAGTTTGAGTCTTTGTAGTAAGCTTCAATGACTTTTTTGCTCTTGCTTACTCGAGTTACATCTCGTGATCTTGACCTTTAAGAAATGTATGGCATCATCATACTTACAAAGCTTTATCTCAAAAGTTATCAGCTCTGCCCTATATTTTCTGTTTTCTTAGAAAGGGAATCATGGAGCCAGCCCTATTATGTGTTTGTTGGATTGCCCCTCAATTTGATCATGTCCTCAAGTGTTCAATTCAAGTTTTGGGGACGAGGTTGTGTGAAAAAAGATTTGGTTATTCACAAAAAGTTGTTTTTATAAAGAATTTTTGGAATTTCAAAGTTATTCCAAACACAAAATATCATTTTGATGTTGGTTTAAGCAAACTTGTTCTGAAAATAATTCTAGTGATTCCCATGGGCAAGTTTGAAAGTCTTGTTTTGCTGTTTTTGGTAGAAGTATGAAGTGATGTTTTGTTGGTCAAAATAGTTCAAGCTTTAATTTGAGGGTTTTAAAGAATCGGTCTTTAAAGCATTCGTTATGAATAATTGACATTGTCTCATATAGGAAAACATTGCCTACCGATCTAGATTGTTTGCCTCTTATCAGAAAAGGCTTGATTGGGCACGTAATGTAGGCTTGAGCTTTTTGGTTATGAAGAAATATGATATTTATAGGCTCAAAAGGTGTTTAAGAGATTTTAAGACAAATGATCACCAGTGCTTATTCCCAAACCTTTTTGTCTTTTGAATTGATTTGCAAAATGGTCCATCGTGCCCCTAGTGTTGGGCTTGGACTTTTTCTCTTTGTTTTTTTCATTTGGTTTTTAGCATCATAATATTAGTTATTTTTGTGGAATGCTCAAACCCTTTGGACCCTTTCATTCCCCCAACTTTGTTTGGACACCTTTAATAATTGAGGATCTTTTTGGATATTTCTCGCATTTGCCCCCTAGTGTATGGTGTGATCAAGCCCCATACCATCAACTAAGAGGCCACAAGCCCTATTTTACGACCATTAAAGGATTCGTTCCCCTCAACATTTTAGAAATTTTCTAAGTACAAGGCTCACCCTCCTCGAGTTCTCGTCAACCTATTAGGAAATTTTCTAAGTATAGGTTGACTTTTCTTGAATTTCCCTCTGCTCTTTAGAAATTTTTCTAATTATGAGTGTTGACATTGATCCATCCCCTTCTTCCCTTAGAAATTTTGCTAATTATAGGCGTCGACATGGGTTCCCTTCAACCTTTTAGAATATTTTCTAAGTATAAAGCTCACATTTCTTGGGTTCCCTCTAACCACTTAGAAATTTTCAAAGTATAAAGGCTCACCCTCCTCAAGTTTCCTTCAACCTCTTAGAAAATTTTCTGAGTCCTTTATAATTGTTTCTAAGTATAGGTGTTGTTATGGGTTCCCCCTAGCCACTTAGAAATTTTTCGAGTATAAGGCTTACCCTCCTCGGGTTTCATTTAGCCTTTCAGAAATTTTTCTAAGTATGGGCGTAGACATGGGTCTGTCCTCTTTACCCCTAAGAGAATTTTCTAAGTATGTGCATATGTGATTAGTACTTAAAAGTGCATTTTTATCAAGGTTTTATATCATCATTTTGCACTTGAAGTATCAATAACTCCTTAACTAGAGCATGTTTTATAATAACAAGTCTGATAATATAAGATAGCTTTAATTTATGGTAAATGCTCATTTTAAATGCAGGCATATCTCACAATTCAAAGGATTGATTGATGTGATTAACTATTGAAAGATAAAGGATAAAGAAAAGACTAAGCTTAGAAAGGAGATGCCGATTCAATTCAAATTGGAACACTGTTCAGTTATTGGGTCATATCTGGAGTTGTAGATCTTGGATTTCAGTTTGATTTATATGGATAGAAAGCTAAGAAATAGGGATACAATTTTCATGAATAGTGGAAGACCCAAATCTGCCGTTTTCAAATTCAAACTTTGGCCACAAAAGAGAAGTCAGAATATGTTCTGCAATCCAGCCCAAACACTGCTCAGAATTGTATCCATATCTGGAGTTCTAGAAGGCAAAATGACTTGAAATTTGGTGGGTGGAAGGAAAAGACAATTTCCAACAACTTGGATGAAGAAGACCTGCTCAAATTATGATGGTAACAATGACATTTCATCCAGACAAGAGCTTGAGGGCTATCCACCACGTCCACCAGCAGCACTACTTAGTATTTTAGCCATATCTCGAGCTCTAGTGATCCAAATGCTCTGAAAGTTTATGGGTGGAAAGATAAGATGATTGCCAGAAACTGTCATGAAGAATACTTTGCCAAATTCTGATTGCATCAATGTCATTTCATCCAGCCATAATGCTTGAGTGCTGCTGTCCACCAAGTCCACTAAATCAATAGTTGGCCACTACATCAATAATCAATTACCAAATAAATAGTTCTGAATTTTAGCCTATAAAAGGAGGCATTTGTCATTCATTTAGGAATCTTGGTTCTTCAGATCAAGATCATGTTCTTGCTCTCTCTCTTTATATTTTTGTAATGCTTAAGTTTTGCTTTCATTAATCTCTTGTTCATGCTTTTCATTTCCTTTACTATACTTAGTTAACTTATATCATGTTTATGTTCTTATATTGTTTATTTATGTTTTTCTTCTTCATAATGTCTAGCTAAGTTAATTATATCAAGGTGAAAAGGTTTCACTAATGGAGTTAGAATATGTATAATATAAACTCAACATGGACTTTAATGTTTATATCCAAGAAAGTTTGCTATTAACATGTCTTATCATTTTTATCTTATTAACTTTTAATACCTTGCTTGTTAAATGGTTAATCTAGATTTGTGTTGTATAACACTTTGTACATCAAATACTTGATCCTTCATAGTCTTCGGCCGACATCGTTGTTATGAGAGGAACTTGATTTGTTGTCAACATAAGTTAGCATCATGAATACTTGATAAAATTTATAAGTATGGTGTTACGTAAATAAGATGATTAAAATGATAATGTTGATAATTGTTGTTGTTGTTGTTGTTGTTGTTGTTGTTATTTATAATTTATATAGTTCACCTCCCTGTAGTTCGACCCCGGTCTTACCGGGTTATTTATTACTTTGACACTCCTGCACTTGGGATAAGACATCAACGCTTTGATCGTGTCAAGTTTTTTACGCCGTTGCCGGGGAGGTAAATTCTTGTATAAATTATAATATTTATTTTATTTTCACTTTTCTCTTTTCTTATATCTAACTTTTGTTTCTTTTGTTTTGTTTCTTTTGTTTTCTTCTTCCTCTTATTCTCTTCTTACACTTGCATGAGAGTTTGGTCACGTACATTAATGGTAGACTTTGTAGGGTATCCTCATCATTTTTAGAAAATATGGTCGAAGAAGATAATTAATCGCTTCATAATGAGAATAATGAGAATAATCGAGTTAGAACATTAAGAGACCACATGAATCCAACAAGAACAAGTGCACCCTCATGTATAGTTTTCCCTCCTGATGCATCTCACTTTAATTTTAAGCCAGACATTATTCAACTTTTACCTTCTTTTCATGGCTTAGATCTAGAAAATCCATACTTGTATTTGAGAGAATTTGAAGAAGTCTGTAATACCTATAATAACTTAAATTGTAGCATGAACACCATCAGATTAAAGCCTTTTCCTTTTTCATTAAAAGATAAAGCTAAAACATGGCTACAAAATCTTAGGTCAGGATCCATTCGTGCTTGAGATGAAATACAATAACAATTTTTAAAGAAGTTTTTTCCATCTCATAGAACAAACTCTTTCAAAAAACAAATCACCACTTTCACTAAAAAACCAGGAGAAACATTTTACCAATGTTGGGGTAGGTATCGAGACTTGCTTAATACTTGCCCTCATCATGGTTTTGAAACATGGAGATTGGTTTCACATTTTTATGAAGGGTTAACACCTAAAAACAGGCAAATGGTGGAATTGATGTGCAATGGAACGTTTGAAAATAAAAACCCTGATGAAGCAATGGAGTACCTAGACTTGCTAGCTGAAAATGCTCAAAATTGGGACACTACAGGCATTTATGAGGCACCAGGGAAACTCAACCTCATACATCTAGTGGAGGTATGTACAACCTTAGAGAAGATCATGACCTCCAAGCTAAATTTGCATCTTTAGCTAGAAAAGTCGAGGCACTTGAATTTAAAAAGAGTGGTCAATTAAAATCTGTTCAAGACATTGTGTGTCAAATCTGTGAAATGAATGAACATGCAACCAATGACTGTCTAACTTTGCCTTCTTTCAAGGAATGCCTCCATGAACAAGCCCATGCTTTAAACAGTTTCCAAAGGCCCAATCATAACCCGTACTCACCAACATACAAACCTGGTTAGAGAAATCACCCAAATTTCAGTTGGAAGAGTGATAACAATAATGCACAAACTTCACAACCACCGTTTCAAGCACACCATAATTTCCAAAATTCTCATGGATATGCACCTCCTTATGCTCCACTTCCTAGAAAAAATCTTGAGGAAACATTGCATGTATTCATTGAAAATCAGGAGACAATCAACACTCAAAATGCTCAAACCATGGCAGATCTAAAAGATGCTCTTGCAAAATTCACATCTGCTCTCAATTTTCAAGAAAAAGGTAAGTTTCCATCTCAACCATAGCAAAATCCCAAGGGGCAATACAATGCAAATGCAAGTAGTTCTGGAAGCCAACACATGGATCAAGTCAAATCAGTCATCACTCTTCGCAGTGGTAAGGTTATTGATAAACCCACTCTTGAACCTTGTGAGAAAGATGAGTTGATCTCCGAAGGTAAGGAATGGGTTGAATTTGAACATTGCAAAGAAAAGACTGATTCCTCGCCAGCACTTCCATTTCCTCATACCATGACCAAACAAAGAAAAGTCTATCACAACTCTGAAATCTTTGAAACTTTCAAACAGGTAAGGATCAATATACCTTTGTTAGATGCTATTAAACAAGTACCTTTTTATGCTAAATTTTTAAAAGATCTGTGCACTATGAAGAGAAAACTAAATGTGAAAAAGAAAGCCTTTTTAGCCGAACAAGTGCCATTCTTCAGAACAATAATGCTTTGAAATGTAATGACCCTGGTTGTCCTACAATTTCTTGCTTTATTGGAGAACATAAAATTGAGAGAGCTTTACTTGATCTTGGAACTAGTGTGAATTTACTTGCATATTCAGTCTTTCAGAGTCTCAATCTAGGTGAGTTAAAACCAACTTCTGTAACTCTTTTACTTGTCGATAGATCTGTAAAAGTGCCTAGAGGAATAGTTGAAGATGTGTTAGTACAAGTTGATAAATTCATTTATCCTGTGGATTTTGTTGTCTTGGATACACAACCTGTTGAAGCATGTAATTCAATTCCTGTTATTTTAGGACGTCCGTTTCTTGCAACTTCTAATGCATTGATTAATTGTAGAAATGGACTGATGAAGTTATCATTTGGAAACATGACATTGGAGATGAATGTTTTTAACATTTGCAAGCAACCTGGAGATAATAATGATTTACAAGAAGTGGACTTTATTGAAAAATTAGTTCATAATCAATTTGAAACTATTTCCAGTGAAATTGAGTTTAATGAATTTGAGAATTTGCAAATGGTTTATTTTCAGGAAGAATCAAAGGCAAGTAATTGGAGACCACAAATTGAAGAATTGCCACCATGATCAATTGAGTCTATACCTTCAAGTGTTCAACCACCAAAACCTGATTTGAAGCCGTTACCATTCAATCTCAAATACTCATTTTTGGGAGAAAATGAAACTTTTCCGGTAATAATCTCTTCCAAACTTAATGCACATCAAGAAGGTAAGTTATTACAAACTCTGAAAATGCACAAAAATGCATTAGGATGGGCCATAGCTGACATAAAAGGAATTAGTCCTTTGATTTGCACACACAGGATTTATTTGGAGGAAAATGCTAAACCCTCTAGAGAAATGCAACGAAGGCTTAATCCTAATATGAAAGAAGTAGTGAGGAATGAAGTCATCAAGGTTCTAGATAATGGAATCATTTATCTTATTTCTGATAGCAAATGGGTAAGTCCTACCCAAGTTGTACCCAAGAAGTCTAGAGTCACTATGATAACAAATGAGAAAAATAAGTTAATTTCAACTAGGACTATTACTGGTTGGTGCATGTGCATTGACTATAGGAAACTTAATTCAATGACTAGAAAAGATCATTTCCCTTTACCTTTCATGGATCAAATCCTAGAAAGAGTTGCAGGTCATGAATTTTATTGTTTCTTAGATGGCTATTCAGGTTACAACCAAATTGAAATTGCATTGGAAGATCAAGAGAAGACTAATTTCACATGTCCATTTGGAACTTTTGCATATAGAAGGATGCCTTTTGGATTATGTAATGCACCGACCACGTTTCAAAGATGCATGCTTAGCATATTCAGTGATATGGTTGAACGTTTTCTTGAAATTTTTATGGATGATTTTTTTGTTTTTGGCGATTCATTTGATGATTGTTTGACTAACTTAGAAAAGGTTTTGAGCAGGTGTGAAGAGAAGAATCTTGTGCTGAATTGGGAAAAATGTCATTTTATGGTAACAAACGGCATTGTACTTGGTCACATTGTTTCATCAAAAGGAATTGAGGTTGACAAATCTAAAATCGAGTTAATTGTCAACTTGCCAACACCAAAATCTGTTAAAGATGTTAGATCATTCTTAGGACATGCTGGTTTTTATAGAAGGTTCATCAAAGATTTTAGTGTCATATCTAAGCCATTGTGTAACCTTCTAACAAAGGAGAATGTTTTTGAATGGACTGAACAATGAGAAGAAGCCTTTGTTAAACTTAAAAACTTGCTTACTTCTGCTCCTGTCATTCAACATCCTGATTGGTCATTACCTTTTGAAATAATGTGTGATGCTAGTGATTATGCCATAGGTGCTGTCTTATAACAAAGAAAAGATAAGAAACCCTATGTGATTTACTATGCAAGTAAAACTTTAAATAGTGCTCAAATAAATTACACTACCATTGAAAAGGAATTACTTGCAGTAGTATTTGCATGTGACAAGTTCAGATCTTATCTTGTTGGCTCACCTGTTGTTGTTTTTAGTGATCGTGCAGCTTTGAAATATCTTCTTTCAAAAAAGGATTCTAAGGCTAGATTGGTACGATGGATTTTGTTACTTCAAGAATTTGATATCACAATCAAAGACAAGAAAGGCATCGAAAATGTTGTCGCGGATCATTTGTCAAGATTGATAATAGATTCCACATTTGACATTACACAAATCAATGATTATTTTCCTGATGAATATTTACTTTTTATTGCTACAATGCCTTGGTTTGCTAATATTGTTAATTTTCTTGTTTCAGGACATTGGCCAGCTCATTAGAGCACCCAAGACAAAAGAAAGTTCTTGAACGAAATGAAGAACTTTTATTGGGATGACTGTTATTTATTCAAATATTGTCCTGATCAAATATTTTAAAGATGCATTCCTGACAATAAGGTAAGTAGTGACATTAAATTTTGTCATTCTGAGGCATGTAGGGGTCATTTCTCATCAAGAAAGACAACTGCAAAAAATCTTACAAAGTGGATTTTACTGGCCTACCATGTTCAAGGACACGCATGCATTCTGCAAGATTTGTGAAAATTGTCAAAAGTTGGGATCTATTTCAAAACGTCACATGATGCCTTTAAATCCTATTTTTGTCATTGAGATCTTTGACTGTTGGGGTATAGATTTCATGGGTCCATTTCCTTCATCATTTGGTTTCGTGTACATATTAGTCGCAGTAGATTATGTTTCAAAATGGATAGAGGCAATTCCAAGTCAAAACAATGATCACAAAACAGTGATAAAGTTTTTGAAAGAAAATATCTTGAGTCGATTTGGAATTCCTCGAGCCATGATAAGTGATAGTGGAACACATTTCTGCAACAACTCATTTGAGTCTTTAATGAAGAAATATGAAATCACACACAAAGTTGCCACCCCTTATCACCCTCAGACAAGTGGACAAGTAGAACTTGCTAATAGGGAGATCAAACAGATCTTGGAGAAAATAGTGAACCCTAATAGGAAAGACTGGTCTTTAAGACTTAATGATGCACTTTGAGCTTATTGAACTGCTTATAAAACATCATTAGGTATGTCACCTTATAGACTACTCTATGGAAAACCTTGTCACTTGCCTGTGGAACTTGAACATAAAGCTTATTGGGCTATTAAAGCTTTCAATTCAAACCTTGATGATGCTAGTCAGATGTGAAAATTACAAATAAATGAGCTTGAGTAAATAAGAAATGATGCATATGAAAATTCAAGAATTCATAAAGCAAGAATCAAAGAGTTTCATGACAAGAAAATAATGAGAAAAACATTCAATGTTAGTCAAAAAGTCTTGCTTTATAATTCTCGACTTCATTTATTTGCTGGAAAACTAAGATCAAGATGGAGCGTTCCTTTTATTGTGAAACATGTGTATCTATATGGGGCCTGTGATATCGAGAATCCAAAGAATGGTAATGTTTTCAAGGTAAATGGACATCGTTTGAAAGTTTACTTTGACAATTTTTCAGTTGAAAATGACTCTATTGAATTGGGTGATCCTGTATATAAAGATTGATTCTTTTTTTCTCACATTGTTTTTGTGTTTCTTTTTGGTGTGACCTTTGTTTTGCTAGTTTCTCTCACCCCGGTCAAATGGCGGATAACGATGTGAAAGATTGAGATTGTTAATGAACCATGGAATTCCTGAAGATATTCGCTGGCTAATTGAAGCAAAGGTCCGATTATCAGGTGAGTCCTCCAATTCTTTCATTTCATATATGCCTGGAACAGATAAAAGCACTTTTGCAAAGAAAAGCCGTGCAAAACGACTGAAAGTCTGTCACGGATGTGCTAGATGGACTTGTAATGCAAAATGTCGTTCTTTAGGAATGATATCTGTAAGCCGTGAAGATAAAATATAGTTCATTAAGGATGGCTTGAGTAAGGGGTCTTTAGATAATCTTCTATTGACTCTTGAGACACGCCCTAGTGGAGATGTGCATCGTGTAATTCATGATTTATGGCCACAATTCCATAAAGAACATGCTCGATATAGTCTTGGGAATCTGACTAAAAAAGACCATGTTTGCCAGTTTTTAAGAAAACTGGATGGGAAGCATATCCCCAACCCATAGAGGGCATTTAGCCGTTCTTGGATGTAAAACCAAGGGAAGATGTGAGCCACAATCACAACTGCTTGTACATACACATGTTTTTTTTTTTAAAAAAAGAAAGAGACTCCAGCTGATCTACATATAGGTGGTATGATTGCATTTTCAATTTCTCATCTATAAAATCTTCTCTTCCTTCCCTTCATTTCTACTCAACCCACACATTCAACAGATATCGAAGTGTGTAGAAATGGCAGGTTCATCAAGTCATCAAATAAGAAATATTTGTGTTTTCGGCGGATCCAGTCCTGGGAAAAAAGAGTTTTTAGAATCAGCAAATCATCTTGGTCAAGTATTAGCTGAGAGAAAGATTCATTTAGTGTATAGCGGAGGCAGCCTTGGGTTAATGAGGGGTGTGTCAATAGCTGCATTTTTAGAAGGCAGTCAAGTTTTGGGGGTCGTCCCCAAAGCTTTAGCAAAAGAGGACCTCCTTGGAAAAATAATTGGAGAGGAACTACAGGTCTCCACAATGTCTGATCAACTGAATATAATGTTTAAACATGCTAATGTCTTCATTGCCTTACCAGGTGGTTTGGGCACATTGGAAGAGATCTTTCATATTTCCTCTTGGGCCCAACTGCATATTCGCCATAAACATATAGGTTTGTTAAATGTTAATGGTTTTTATGATAAATTATTGTCTTTTCTTGATCAAGCTGTGGAACAGAAATTTCTAACATCTTCGGCACGACAAATCATAATCTCTGCTGCTACTGCTGAACAATTGATTGACCAACTACAATCTTTCATCCCTATCATTGATCCCTCCATGAGTCGCATACATTGGTCAACTAAGGAAAGCCGTAAAAAGCTTAGATTGGATTTGAGCCTTCGTTTGTGAAACCTTGTGTCTTTTGGTTTTATTAATAACATATTATTTTGTTTTGTTATTTCTTATACTTGTTTAAGTGTGTTTCAGGTTTATCAGTGTTCGTTGTTTTAGGTGATGTCTTCTATACTCTATCTTTCTACCTTAGCAGATTGAGGACAATGTCTCATTTTGGTTGGGGGGAAAGGGTAGTCGATACCTAAAAAAATAAAAAAAAATAACTAACTGTGTTTTCTATTTGCAAAACCGTTGTTACTATAATGGTAGAGTCAAGGAGTTCTTTTGTTAAAGTGACTCTTGAGACACATCTTAGTAAACATTCTTAATAAGGTCTATCATAATACTTCTTGAAATATTTAGGTTTACAAACTCTCGCATTATTATCAATTGATTCTGCTTATACACTAATTTAACAAGTATTTTTAAACCTTCATTTTCACACACATACTTTAACATATGATTGTGGGTCGCACATTGGATTATTACATTATTTATGTTCTTTTGTTAAAGGTAACAACTAAGGGAAAGGGATAGTATATAATTTGCAAAATAATAATAATAATAATAATAATAATAATAATAATAATAAAAACGTAGATAAGTTTGGTTCGTAGCCTCCCTAATTTAAGCAATTAAGCCCGAATGAGTGTTTTAACACCTAATACCCTAAAGTCAACTGACTTGGGAGCTATTGGCCCAACGTTTGTTACATAGGTTGAGGAGAAAAGCTTAAGGGAATCAAACATTGCACTATCTACATATCAGTATCTGCAACCCGAGTTATTAAGCTCGAAAGGGTGTCTCAACACCTAATGCCCTAAGACCAACTGGTATGGGAGTCATTAGCTGAAAGCTGATGTAACCATATTATTCGATAGTTTCACCCACATCTACCTAATGTTTTGTCCATGTTTTATATATAAAATGCCTTGATATTCTTTGTTTTTTGTTTTGAAGGCATTTTTGGATGAAAGATGCAAAAAGGAGTAAATTGGAGGTAATTGGCAGATTTGACGTTCAGTCGATGTTTTGTGCAGAGCGTGAGTTCTAGAGATCGAAATGAAGTGATTCTAGTGGCACTAAAAAGCTAACATCCATACCTTTCTGGAAATGTAATGCAAGAAAAATAAAAGGAGAAAGATCATGGAAATCACATCCTGCAAAGTCAAATCTCGCATTCTGCCAGTGTTGACCTTTGGTCATTCAAAATTTAATATCTGGAGCTACAGAAGTCCAATTGATGCAAACTCAATTTTCATGGATTCTAATTCAAAGACCTATCCACGCTCCAAATTGCAGCCAAAAACGATGTCATATGAGGGAGATATGATTTTCCAAAGATGACAACTGAATTCTGCCAGCAAACAGGTTTCGTGAAGAAACGAGTCCAAATTACATTTCGAAGCATCTAAACCGCATCCAAGTTTTTATATCAGCAATTTAGCTCCTCTAAGTCAGAGTTTGAAGATTTCATGCAAGGCTATTTCTCCTTTTTAGGAAAAATAGTTATTGAAGTACTTAAATGTAAACTGTCAACTTAAGGAAGGACTATTTTGTAAAATAGAGACTAGGGTTTCTTAGCATATAAAAAGAAAGAGAGAAGGGGCAGCAGCTAGCAGAAAAGAGGGAGAGCAGAAGGAGGCAGCAGCCAGCAGAGAATAAACACAAATTCTCTCCTCTACAAACCCAAAAATCATGCTCTTTTCATTCTTTAGAAGTAGTTGTTCAATAGTTATGCAAGGCTAAGCTCTTTTCTTGGTTGCAAGGACACAACAAACCTTCGGATTTCAAGAACCGTGAGATTTATTCTTCCTTTATTTTCAGTTTATGTTATGAATGAGTATGATTGTTTTCCTATGCATATTTCTATGATTGTTGTTGATGATTGCTAGAGCGGACTCTAAGTTATTGTTGTGAACAATCTATTGCTAAGTTTAATATCAAAACCGGAGTTGTGATATATGAACTTGTGAAGCAACTAAGCTTAATAATTGTGGCGGAACTACGTTATTGAACTTAGGGAGAACATTGAACAAAGTGACACAAGCTGCGGACAGCTTGTATGTTAATCTTGATGAAATTATCTAGTTCTTAAAGCTACCATTAAATTGAATCATTAGTGCGGACACTTTGATTGTTTGTTGGTTAGGATTAGTTATACGGCGGATCCGTTAATTAATCAACGTTAAGAAAAGATAAAATTTCAGAACATAAACTGCAATTTTGTTTCAAGGATCGGTTCTAATTTCCGTTGGTGGATGTGTGCTTGCGACCAAGGTTTGTTTTATTGATAAGTTTGGTTTTAATTGATTTTGTTTGCTAGTTTAATTGCTGCCATAGTTTAGATAATCACAAACCAAATCCCCCCAATTACATAACGTACAACATAAAAATCTGACTTGAAACTTCCTCGTGGGATCGACCCCTTGCTTGCTCTATACTATCTTGTGTGTTGTTTGAAGCTAGGGTAATTAATTTGTGCGACCGCGACATCGCAACAAATTTTGGCGCCGTTGCCGGGGAGGTAATTTTAGTTGATTGTTGTGCTTGTACTGTTATTTTTATTTGCTGTGATTCAAAAAAAAAAAAAAAAAAAAGAGAAACAGAATTTTTGCTTGCGACGGTACTGTTCACTTGCGGCAGCGGTACTGTTCAAAACAGAGTTTTTGGAGGAATTAGGTATCGGTTTGTTTCCTGAAGGAAAACGACGTTCTGAACAGGACTAGTGATAAATCACTAGCCCCACCCTATTGAGGCCAAATTCTGCTGTTTTCTGGTGTTTTTAGGCAGTTTTAGTTTTCTACCGTAGGATTTTCGTACAATTTGCATTGTTTTTTTATCTCTTGTGTGGTTACTTTCTTTTGAGTTTTCTTAGCAATTTATGCCTGTGACCCGTTCTACTAATCAAATTCAAGTGCAGATTGATCTTGAAATAGAAAGCACTTTACGCAGGTTAAGAAAGGAAGCTCGCCTCAACACCATGGCTATTGCACGACAACAAACACTCAAGGAGCTTGCTGCTCCTAATGTGGAAAATCAACCATTGTGCATAAACATTGACAATAATGTAAACTTTGAGCTCAAATCTGGTTTTATACATTTGTTACCAACATTTAATGGTCTTGCAGGAGAAGATCCTCATACTCATCTCAAGGAGTTCCATATGGTTTGTGTTGGCATGAAACCGAATGGAGTTGATGAAGAACAAGTTAAGTTGAAAGCTTTCCCTTTCTCTTTGAAGGGGGCAGCAAAGGCATGGCTTTTCTCTATTCTCCCAGGATCTATTGGAACTTGGAATGCTATGAAGAAGATTTTCCTAGAGAAGTTTTCCAGCATCTCGAGTTGCCAATATAAGGAAAGAAATATGTGGGATTCGACAATCTCATGGAGAGACACTTTCCGAGTATTGGGAAAGATTTGAGCAACTATGTATTCAATGCCCTCATCATCAAATACCCGATCAGCTGCTCATTCAATATTTCTATGAAGGATTGATGCCTACTGACCGTAGTATCATTGATGCTGCAAGTGGAGGTGCATTGGTGGATAAGACACCCGAGGCTGCACGCCAATTGATCTCAAACATGGCAGCCAACTCAAAACAGTTTGGCACTCGTGGAGACTTCTCCAACAAACGAGTAAATGAGGTAAGTATTTCTAACCTTGAAAATAAAGTTAATGATCTTACTTCTCTTGTGCGTTCTTTGGCTTGTGGAAATGTGCAGCAAGTGAAAGTTTGTAGCATATGCTCCTTACAAGGACATGCTTCGGATATGTGCCCAACAATGCAAGAAGATTACATTGAACAAGCTCATGCAATTGATGGAGCATTCAACGGACAGCCCCAGCGTAAATATGATCCCTTTTCCAACACGTACAATCCCGGATGGAGAGATCATCCCAACTTACGCTACAGCAACCCATCCCAACAAGGCAATCAAGGCCGACAGTTCCATCCCCATGGATTTCAGCCCCAACAAAATTATCAAGCAAGACAGCCCCCTCCATTTACAAACTCCAATGTTATGGGGTCATCATCCAATGATGATCTTCGTGAGATGATGAAAACTTTGGCTTCTAACACTGTGACCTTGCAACAAAATGTCATGTCTTTTCAACAGGAAACAAGGTCAAGTATTCACAACTTGGAGAAGCAAATGGGGCAAGTAGCTTCAAGTGTGGGGAAATTGGAAGCACAAATGAATGGAAAATTGCCCTCCCAAGCATTAAATCCAAAAGAGAATGTTAGTGCAATCATGCTGCGAAGTGGGAAAGAACTTGAAGAGAAAAGGTTGAAACAAATTGAGATGGAGGAAGAAGAAGAGATAGAAACTGAATTGAGTACAAAGAAGGAACATCCTTCTCCTCCACAAACTGAAATAAAGACCAACACTCCAAAGGTAACTCCTCACTCAATTAATTCCAGTTTTAAAACAATTCCACCCTTTCCTGTGAGTTCTTCTAGGTCAAAGAAAGAAGACAAAGAAAAAGAGATTTTAGAGGTTTTCAAGAAAGTGGAACTCAACATTCCTTTGCTTGATGCTATCAAGCAAATTCCCAAGTATGCAAAATTCTTGAAGGAGTTGTGTACTACCAAGAGAGCTTTAAACTGAAAGGTCATGAAACGGTAAGTATGGGTGAAGTTGTATCTGCCGTTGTTCAAAAGAATCTGCCTTTGAAACAAAAAGACCCAGGTGCGTTTACTATCCCGTGTGTTATTGGTAATGCTAGTTTTAAAAGAGCTTTATGCGATTTAGGTGCATCCATTAGTGTTATGCCCAAACATGTTTATGATTCTCTTAGTCTTGAGCCTTTGAATAAAACTAGCATTGTAATACAACTTGCGGATCGTAGTTTTGTTTACCCACTTGGTGTGATAGAAGATGTCCTAGTCAAGATTGATAGTTTGGTTATTCCATGTGATTTTTATATTCTTGATATGGAACATGATTCTTGTGATTCATCAACCAGCACTCCTATATTGTTTGGGAGACCATTCTTGAAAACTGCCAACACAAAGATTGATTGTGGTAAGGATACCTTGTCTATGGAAGTAGGAGATGAAAAAATTGAATTCAATTTTCATGATGCAATGAAATATCCTTATAGCAATGTTTATTCTATCACATGCTATGACCAAATTGATAAGTGTGTGCAGCAAGTTTGTGATTTTGATTGCGAAGATGGATTAAGCATAGCTTTGAGCTATGGCTATGATTTCACCAAGATAGAAGAGATGGAGAGGCACGTGTGTGTTCCCCAAAACGTGCACGAATCAGTATTGGCCTTACAAGCTTTGCAAACCGTTCCCATGGTAATGTCTTTGTTGATTTAGTACTCTCACATAAAAAGCTTTTGCCATCTATTTTACAGGCCCCCGAGTTAGAATTAAAACTTTGCCCGATAATTTGAAGTATGTATTCATTGGCGACAACAATACACTTCCCGTTATCATAGCAAAAGGTTTGACAAGTATGCAAGAGGAAAAGCTTGTGAAGTTGTTGTGTGATCACAAGACGGCCATTGGATGGACTTTAGCCGACATCAAGGGCATTAGTCCCTCAATGTGTATGCATCACATACTATTGGAGGACAACGCAAAACCAACAAGGGAAATGCAAAGGAGGTTGAACCCGCCTATGATGGAGGTAGTGAAAGCTGAAATTTTGAAACTGTTAGATGCAGGAGTCATTTACCCCATCACTGACAGTAAATGGGTCGCGCCAATCCATGTGGTGCCCAAAAAGACCGGAATCACATTGGTGAAAAACAAAAATGATGAGCTCATTCCTACTCGCATCTCGAGTGGATGGAGAATGTGTGTTGATTACAGAAAGCTCAATCTTTCTACACGCAAAGATCATTTCCCATTACCATTCATGGATCAAATGCTTGAACGCCTAGCAGGTAAGTCTTTTTATTGCTTTCTTGATGGATATAGTGGATACAATCAGATTGTTATTAATCCTGAGGATCAAGAAAAGACTACATTTACGTGTCCATTTGGTACATATGCATATAGGAGAATGCCTTTTGGTCTCTGTAATGCTCCTGCAACTTTTCAAAGATGCATGATGAGTATTTTTTCTGACTATGTTGAAAGAATAATCGAGGTTTTTATGGATGATTTCACGGTGTATGGTGATTCTTTTGATAAATGTCTAGAAAATTTATCTTTAATCTTGAAAAGGTGCATTGAAACTAACCTTGTCTTGAACTATGAAAAGTGTTATTTTATGGTAGAACAAGGAATAGTTCTTGGGCATGTTGTGTCTTCACGTGGATTAGAGGTTGATAAAGCTAAGATAGATGTTATTTCATCATTGCCTTACCCCTCATGCGTGAGGGAAGTTCGTTCTTTTCTAGGCCATGCAGGTTTCTATCGACGCTTTATCAAAGATTTCTCGAAGATTACAGCACCCTTGTGCAAACTATTAGCCAAAGAAGTGGATTTTGTGTTTGATCAAGCATGTAAAGATGCCCATGATGAGCTTAAGAGACGTGTCACATCTGCCCCTATCATCCAACCACCAAATTGGGATGAACCTTTTGAGATAATGTGTGATGCGAGTGACTATGCGGTAGGAGCTGTGCTTGGGCAAAGAATTGGGAAGAATTTGCATGTTATCGCCTATGCTTCTCGCATGTTGGATGGAGCACAATGCAATTACCATACAACTGAAAAGGAACTTTTTGCAGTGGTGTTTGCTCTTGAAAAATTCAGGTCATATCTACTTGGTACAAAAGTCATTGTTTTTACTGACCATGCAGCTCTCAGGTATCTTTTGAAGAAGAAGGAGTCCAAACCAAGACTGATTAGGTGGATCTTGCTTTTACAAGAATTCGATCTTGAGATCAAAGACAAAAAAGGTGCTGAAAACCATGTGGCTGATCACTTGAGCCGACTGAGGACCGAGGATATACAGATCGAAACAATAAGAGAGACATTCCCCGATGAGCAGTTGTATATGTTGCATTCCTCTACAAGACCATGGTATGCTGATTTGGTAAACTATTTAGTCACCAAAGAATTCCCTCCAGGTTTGTCTAAACCCCAAAAAGATAAGTTACGAGCTGATGCTAAATATTATTTTTGGGACGATCCTTACCTTTGGAAATTTTGTGCGGATCAAGTAGTTAGGAGGTGTGTACCACAAGATGAATTTCATTCCATTCTCACTTTTTGTCATTCTCATTCTTGTGGTGGGCATTTTGGAGCAAAAAGAACAGCCCACAAGGTACTTGAAAGTGGTTTCTATTGGCCTTCTATTTTTAAAGATGCATATCACTTCTGCAAATCATGTGAAAAATGCCAAAGAACAGGTAATATCACTCATAAGAATCAAATGCCTTTAACGAATATTCTTGTAAGTGAAATTTTTGATGTTTGGGGTATTGACTTTATGGGTCCATTTCCTTCTTCATTGGCAATCTTTATATTCTTCTTGCTGTTGATTATGTGTCTAAATGGATTGAGGCGAAAGCCACACGAACTAACGATGCTAAGGTTGTTTTAGATTTTGTCAGGACTCACATATTTGACAGGTTTGGAATCCCTAAAGCTATCATTAGTGATCGTGGCACTCATTTCTGTAATCGTTCCATGGAAGCATTGCTACGCAAATATCATGTGACTCATCGAACTTCCACAGCATATCATCCTCAAACGAATGGCCAAGCTGAAATTTCAAATCGAGAAATCAAGTCCATTTTGGAGAAAACAGTGCAACCTAACCGGCGAGATTGGAGTCTACGTCTTGGAGATGCACTTTGGGCTTATCGGACTGCTTATAAATCACCTATAGGAATGTCACCTTATAGAATGATTTATGGGAAAGCATGTCATCTACCGGTGGAGCTTGAACACAAAGCTTTTTGGGCCATTAAACAATGTAACATGGATTATGATGCTGCTGGGATTGCAAGAAAACTGCAACTACAAGAGTTGGAAGAAATTCGAAATGATGCTTACGAGAATGCAAGGATTTACAAAGAAAAGACTAAGAATCTTCATGATCGAATGCTTACAAGAAAGGAGTTTCATGTTGGAGACAAAGTCCTTCTTTATCATTCGCGTTTGAAACTTTTTCCTGGAAAATTGCGCTCTCGTTGGATTGGACCCTTTGTTGTTTCTAATGTTTTTCCTTATGGTGCAGTTGAAATTACAAGTTTAGAAACCAACAAAGTACTCAAGGTCAATGGGCATCGTTTGAAACCTTTCTATGAAGGTTGGACGGCAGAACTCACCGCTTCTATAGAGTTAGCTGAACCAATCTATGAAGAATGAGCATGCCACATGTCAAGCCAATGACATAAAACAAAGCGCTTACTGGGAGGCAACCCAGCACAAAAAAAAAATCAGATTTGCTTTCTTTTCCTTATCTTTTATTTTTTCGCATTTTAATTTTTTTCTGTCATTCTCTTATGTTCCTTTGCTTTTATTTCAACATTGAGGACAATGTTGTGTTTTAAGTGTGGGGGTATTGGGAGAATTTTAGTTTTCTTTGTTTTTTTCAAAAAAAAAAAAAAAAATATGTTTGATCTTTTAACTCCCATTGGTTTTTGAGAATATGAGTATTATGTATGAGAATTATTGAGATAGATGAAGATATAAATCAAATGAAGAGTGCATGCAATTTTAAGGTTTAATTGGTTTAGGGATTGACTTTGAGAATATGCCATGTTGACTTTATAGTGTTATACCAATGCAAGCTTTTGAGCCTTAACATTATATTCTTTGATTGTGCATTCTTTCAATGATATGTATCTAGAACTTGCTTCATATCTTGTTGAGATTACATTCATTACATATATACATGAAGATGATAAAGGCATTAGAATTTTAACCACTTGAGCCAAAAAGCCAACCTAAAGCATATTATCCTTAGTGAGCCCCTTTTGAGCTTGTTTATCTTTTCTTTGCTTTATCCATGTATAACCTTAACTTTTTATATGTTTTCCTTTTCCCTGGCCAAGGATTAGTAGAGCATATACTTATGATATCTCATGGAATTATGGTTGGAAATTATGTGAAAAGAAAGAAGAAGTGATGCTTGATGAAAAGATGGGCAAAGTTGCCAAAGGTAAAAAAAAAAAAAAAAAAAAAAAAAGAAAAAAGAAAAAGAAAAAAAAAAGGTGTTCCTTTATGTTCTTAAGATTTTATGTTGAAAAAGCTTGAAATCAAAAGAAGTTAAGCATTGGTGATTAAAGATGGAAAATTTATGTGCTTTGATGGAATATCTTGTTTGAAATATCATTTTTCAGAATGCTCTACTTTCTTGGTTTGAACCTTTTCTTTTACTCTCTTTTACCTCACCTTAACCTTAGCCCCATTACAACCGGAAAATAAGACCTTTTGATTCATGTGTTTGTAATGTTGTAATGGAGATGAGATTGAAAAGCAAGCTTATGGTAGAACATACTCTTTGATTGAATTTGAGAGATTTAAACACATAAACCCTAAACACATGAGTGTTGGAGTGTATATCAATGAGAGGACCTATCACTTTGGCATGGCATAGATTTCATTTAAATCCCCGATTGATTGAGTTTTGAAGTTTGCATGTAAATGAATTCATAAGAATTATACTATTTATCCTTCATGATTGTATTCTTGTTTATAATGCATATATTCTTGGACATTGATGGGAGATTAAGAGATTGATCATAGTTTTTTTCAATTTGATTTTATTTATCCTTTCTCGAGGACGAGCAAGAGCTAAGTGTGGGGGTATTTGATGTAACCATATTATTCGATAGTTTCACCCACATCTACCTAATGTTTTGTCCATGTTTTATATATAAAATGCCTTGATATTCTTTGTTTTTTGTTTTGAAGGCATTTTTGGATGAAAGATGCAAAAAGGAGTAAATTGGAGGTAATTGGCAGATTTGACGTTCAGTCGATGTTTTGTGCAGAGCGTGAGTTCTAGAGATCGAAATGAAGTGATTCAGTGGCACTAAAAAGCTAACATCCATACCTTTCTGGAAATGTAATGCAAGAAAAATAAAAGGAGAAAGATCATGGAAATCACATCCTGCAAAGTCAAATCTCGCATTCTGCCAGTGTTGACCTTTGGTCATTAAAAATTTAATATCTGGAGCTACAGAAGTCCAATTGATGCAAACTCAATTTTCTTGGATTCCTAATTCAAAGACCTATCCACGCTCCAAATTGCAGCCAAAACGATGTCATATGAGGGAGATATGATTTTCCAAAGATGACAACTGAATTCTGCCAGCAAACAGGTTTCGTGAAGAAACGAGTCCAAATTACATTTCGAAGCATCTAAACCGCATCCAAGTTTTTATATCAGCAATTTAGCTCCTCTAAGTCAGAGTTTGAAGATTTCATGCAAGGCTATTTCTCCTTTTTAGGAAAAATAGTTATTGAAGTACTTAAATGTAAACTGTCAACTTAAGGAAGGACTATTTTGTAAAATAGAGACTAGGGTTTCTTAGCATATAAAAAGAAAGAGAGAAGGGGCAGCAGCTAGCAAAAAGAGGGAGAGCAGAAGGAGGCAGCAGCCAGCAGAGAATAAACACAAATTCTCTCCTCTACAAACCCAAAAATCATGCTCTTTTCATTCTTTAGAAGTAGTTGTTCAATAGTTATGCAAGGCTAAGCTCTTTTCTTGGTTGCAAGGACACAACAAACCTTCGGATTTCAAGAACCGTGAGATTTATTCTTCCTTTATTTTCAGTTTATGTTATGAATGATATGATTGTTTTCCTATGCATATTTCTATGATTGTTGTTGATGATTGCTAGAGCGGACTCTAAGTTATTGTTGTGAACAATCTATTGCTAAGTTTAATATCAAAACCGGAGTTGTGATATATGAACTTGTGAAGCAACTAAGCTTGATAATTGTGGCGGAACTACGTTATTGAACTTAGGGAGAACATTGAACAAAGTGACACAAGCTGCGGACAGCTTGTATGTTAATCTTGATGAAATTATCTAGTTCTTAAAGCTACCATTAAATTGAATCATTAGTGCGGACACTTTGATTGTTTGTTGGTTAGGATTAGTTATACGGCGGATCCGTTAATTAATCAACGTTAAGAAAAGATAAAATTTCAGAACATAAACTGCAATTTTGTTTCAAGGATCGGTTCTAATTTCCGTTGGTGGATGTGTGCTTGCGACCAAGGTTTGTTTTCTTGATAAGTTTGGTTTTAATTGATTTTGTTTGCTAGTTTAATTGCTGCCATAGTTTAGATAATCACAAACCAAATCCCCCCAATTACATAACGTACAACATAAAAATCTGACTTGAAACTTCCTCGTGGGATCGACCCCTTGCTTGCTCTATACTATCTTGTGTGTTGTGTTTGAAGCTAGGGTAATTTAATTTGTGCGACCGCGACCGTATTACATAACGAGTCCAAATTACATTTCGAAGCATCTAAACCGGCATCCAAGTTTTTATATCAGCAATTTAGCTCCTCTAAGTCAGAGTTTGAAGATTTCACGCAAGGCTATTCTCCTTTTTAGGAAAAATAGTTATTGAAGTACTTAAATGTAAACTTCAACTTAAGGAAGGACTATTTTGTAAAATAAAGACTAGGGTTTCTTAGCATATAAAAAGAAAGAGAGAAGGGGCAGCAGCTAGCAGAAAAGAGGGAGAGCAGAAGGAGGCAGCAGCCAGCAGAGAATAAACACAAATTC
Source organism: Populus simonii (assembly GCA_007827005.2). Classification (NCBI taxonomy): domain Eukaryota; kingdom Viridiplantae; phylum Streptophyta; class Magnoliopsida; order Malpighiales; family Salicaceae; genus Populus; species Populus simonii. The sequence goes on from CM017477.2 coordinate 16,727,184, forward strand.
TCTCCTCTACAAACCCAAAAATCATGCTCTTTTCATTCTTTAGAAGTAGTTGTTCAATAGTTATGCAAGGCTAAGCTCTTTTCTTGGTTGCAAGGACACAACAAACCTTCGGATTTCAAGAACCGTGAGATTTATTCTTCCTTTTATTTTCAGTTTATGTTATGAATGAATATGATTGTTTTCTATGCATATTTCCTATGATTGTTGTTGATGATTGCTAGAGCGGACTCTAAGTTATTGTTGTGAACAATCTATTGCTAAGTTTAATATCAAAACCGGAGTGTGATATATGAACTTGTGAAGCAACTAAGCTTAATAATTGTGGCGGAACTACGTTATTGAACTTAGGGAGAACATTTGAACAAAGTGACACAAGCTGCGGACAGCTTGTATGTTAATCTTGATGAAATTATCTAGTTCTTAAAGCTACCATTAAATTGAATCATTAGTGCGGACACTTTGATTGTTTGTGGTTAGGATTAGTTATACGGCGGATCCGTTAATTAATCAACGTTAAGAAAAGATAAAATTTCAGAACATAAACTGCAATTTTCGTTTCAAGGATCGTTCTAATTTCCGTTGGTGGATGTGTGCTTGCGACCAAGGTTTGTTTTATTGATAAGTTTTAGTTTTAATTGATTTTGTTTGCTAGTTTAATTGCTGCCATAGTTTAGATAATCACAAACAATCCCCCCAATTACATAACGTACAACATAAAAATCTGACTTGAAACTTCCTCGTGGATCGACCCCTTGCTTGCTCTATACTATCTTGTGTGTTGTGTTTGAAGCTAGGGTAATTAATTTGTGCGACCGCGACATCGCAACAAAAGCTCATTACATGGGTTAAAAAATATTGTGTTTTAAGTATATGTGTGTGTGTGTCTATATATATATATATATATTATATATATATATATATATATATATATATATATTAAAAGATAATAACCTCAACCCAAAGAAGTTAACCTTAAACAGTATAACAGAATATTGTTTTCTTCTAATAAAAGCCTCATCATCTATTTTTTCATACATTCGAGCACATAAAAAGAAAGGTTTATTAATATTTTGTTTAAGAGGTATTGAGCAGATATATATAAATTTAATGAGAGTTTGTTTATTTGGATAGATTAATGGAAGTTAAATGATGAATGCCTTGCTTTGTGGAACTTGCAAATTATTTTTCTATTTTAACGCTTTGACTACTAGGGACTAGTAATAAGCTGGTTGGGGGTGTGATGAGTACTTAAAAGTGCATTTTTATCAAGGTTTTATATCATTATTTTGCACCTGAAGTATCAATAACTCCTTAACTAGAGCATGTTTTATAATAACAAGTCTGATAATATAAGATAGCTTTAATTTATGGTAAATGCTCATTTTAAATGCAGGCATATCTCACAATTCAAAGGATTGATTGATGTGATTAACTATTGAAAGTGAAAGGATAAAGAAAAGGCTAAGCTTAGAAAGGAGATGCCGATTCAATTCAAATTGGAACACTGTTCAGTTATTAGGTCATATCTGGAGTTGTAGATCTTGGATTTCAGTTTGATTTATATGGATAGAAAGTTAAGAAATAGGGCTACAATTTTCATGAATAGTGGAAGACCCAAATCTGCCGTTTTCAAATTCAAACTTTGGCCACAAAAGAGAAGTCAGAATCTGTTCTGCAATCCAGCCCAAACACTGCTCAGAATTTTATCCATATCTCGAGTTCTAGAAGGCAAAATGATGTGACATTTGGTGGGTGGAAGGAAAAGACAATTTCCAACAACTTGCATGAAGAAGACCTGCTCAACTTCTAATGGTAACAATGACATTTCATCCAGACAAGAGCTTGAGGGCTATCCACCACGTCCACCAGCAGCACTACTTAGTATTTTAGCCATATCTCGAGCTCTAGTGATCCAAATGCTCTGAAAGTTTATGGGTGGAAAGATAAGATGATTGCCAGAAACTGTCATGAAGAATACTTTGCCAAATTCTGATTGCATCAATGTCATTTCATCCAGCCATAATGCTTGAGTGCTGCTGTCCACCAAGTCCACTAAATCAATAGTTGGCCACTACATCAATAATCAATTACCAAATAAATAGTTCTGAATTTTAGCCTATAAAAGGAGGCATTTGTCATTCATTTAGGAATCTTGGTTCTTCAGATCAAGATCATGTTCTTGCTCTCTCTCTTTATATTTTTGTAATGCTTAAGTTTTGCTTTCATTAATCTCTTGTTCATGCTTTTTCATTTCCTTTACTATCTTAGTTAACTTATATCATGTTTATGTTCTTATATTGTTTATTTATTTTTTTCTTCTTCATAATTCTAGCTAAGTTAATTATATCAAGGTGAAAAGGTTTCACTAATGGAGTTAGAATATGTATAATATAAACTCAAACATGGACTTTAATGTTTATATCCAAGAAAGTTTGCTATTAACATGTCTTATCATTTTTATCTTATTAACTTTTAATACCTTGCTTGTTAAATGGTTAATCTAGATTGTGTTGTATAACACTTTGTACATCAAATACTTGATCCTTCATAGTCTTCGGCCGACATCGTTGTTATGAGAGGAACTTGATTTGTTGTCAACATAAGTTAGCATCATGAATACTTGATAAAATTTATAAGTATGGTGTTACGTAAATAAGATGATTAAAATGATCATGTTGATAATTTATAAAAAGTTTATAATTTACTTATCTCTAATACTATTAGTGGATCCTCTAACCTTGACATTTGTTTTTATCATTGTTTAATCTTCACATTTATCTTAAATCTCAAAATCCTTTTTAACTCATCATCATCATCATCATCATCATCATCGTTGTTGTTGTTGTTGTTGTTATTATTTATAATTTATATAGTTCACCTCCCTGTGGTTCGACCCCGGTCTTGCCGGGTTATTTATTACTTTGACACTCCTGCACTTGGGATAAGACATCAACTCTTTGATCGTGTCAATATGCATGGGATCTCCTCGACCACTTAGAAGTTTTCTAAGTATAATGCTCACCCTCTTTGAGTTTCCCTCCAATCACTTAGAAATTTTTCAAGTATAAAGCTCACCTTCCTCGGGTTCCTCTTAGCTTCTTAGAAAATTTTCTAAGTATAGGTTGACTTTTCTTGGGTTGCCTTCCACCCCTTAGAAAATTTTCTAATTATAGGTGTTACCATGGGTTCATCCCCTCTACCTCTTAGAAATTTCTCTAAGTATGGGTGTCGTTATGGGTTCCCCCAGCCACTCTTCAGGTGATGGGCTAGAGATCTCCCTAGTGTAATAATACAACCTTTCATGAGTTCCCCTCTGCCCCTTAGAAATTGTTCTAAGTATAGGCTTGGAAATGGATCCGTCCCCTTTACCTCTTAGAAATTTTTCAAAGTATAAGCGTCAACATGAGTTCCCCTCAGCCTCTTAGAATATTTTCTAAGTATAAGGCTCACCCTCATCGGGTTCTCTTTAGCTTGTTAGAAAGTTTTTTAAGTGCAGACTGACCCTCATTGGGTTGCCCTCCATCTCTTAGAAATTTTTCTAAGTGTCATAACCCAATTCTGGGTTATTCCCCAAAATTCACTTTTTTTCAAAATAAAATAAAATAAAATAAAGGCTGGCAACGTGGAGAAAGTAGGCTGGGAAATCAAGCTATAATTTTGGAAGAAATTCAAGGCCTAATTGTACCCCATTATGCCCAAAAATGGAGAAAAAAAATGAAAATTCAAGGTCAAATTAAATGATTATTGGACGAATTTGCATAAAAATTAAGTCCAATGACATAATTAAATTTTTAATAGGCCAATTTAATTTAATCATGGGCCAAATTAAATTTTAATTATGTTTAGGAATTAATTTGGGTCCAATTGAAGGATTTAATTAAGTGCAAGGACTTAATTATACTTTAAATGGGTCAAATTAATTTTATTTGGGGTTTAATTGAGAAGATTGGAATTTTAAGAGACCAAATTTAATTTTTTCCAAGTTAATTGATTGAAATCAAGGGTCAAATTGCAAGAAAATTAAAGTTTTGGGGTCAATTAGGGGTACAATTAAATCAAATTTCAAGAGGGAGGACTGAAATGAACTTTGGCCAAAAATAGAACTCTGGTACTGTTCATTTTCTTCTTCAATTTTCTCTGAAATAACTGTTTAGGTTACTTACTTTGCAGGTACATTTAATGCCTCTACACTCTACCAAATTTGACAAAACTTACACAAAAATGATCAACTGACATCCCTCTATCTCCGGGTATGGTCCGTTCAGGTGGAATGACAACACGTTGGCCCCGGCACCGGCCTAAAAAGGCCAACTCAGTCAGCATTTTCCTACAGATTTGACAGTGCACCATGCCTACTTTGAACCAACGGTTGGGATCCTTTCCAACTGAATCAAGGGCTGATATTTTCCCCAGTGTAGACAAGATAGCCCTCTTCCATTGCCTATAAATAGAGGATTTCATGGTCTGAGGGAGGAGAAAAAGGAGTCCAAAGTCAGCCAAAAAACCAGTTTTTTTTTGTTTCTGCACATTTCTTCTCTCTTTCTCTCTCCACCGCGTCTTCAGCCGTTTAAGACCCCACATAAACCTTTCTCCTCCATCAACAGACGGTTGCTCAGCCTCCCCACGAACCCAAATCCTCACCGGCAATAGGGGCAGCCACTGCAAGGTCCTCTCTCTCCCTGCTGCAGATTTTCTTCCTCTGCTTCTTCTTCTTTCTTCCTCCGCCATAGGAAACCAACACCGTTAACATTTCTTCCTCCAGCTCCGCCTTGAGCAACCAGCACCACCACGCATTGCCAAGACCACCGGCCAGCCACCACTGTGTCTATAATAAGCCACCGTGAATGTCTTTCTCTCCTCTGCAAGACGTTTCTTCTTCTCGCTGTGACCAACGCTAGCCTCCACCGTTGCAATCATCAACTCTTCCACCATCCTCCGCCAGACTAGTGACGGCAGCCACGACCCCTCCAGCCAGGTGAGCCCCCCCTCCTTTCCTTCTTCTTCTTCTTCTTCTTCTTCTTCTTCTTCTTCTTCTTGTTCATTACGTGAACAATAGGCGTGAATTATAATTCACGTCCTACTGTTCATGCAGGACTTGAATTTACACACACACACACACATACACAAATAATAATATATATAATAATATTTTTTAAAAAAATAAAATAAAAATTCAAAAATCATTTCAAAAATTGTGATTTTCTCACATATTTTTCTACCAATTTTGCATAATATTAGGTTGTATATTTACACTGTAAAATAAAAATCCGATATTAAAATACCGGTTTTCTCCAAAATATTTCAAAAAAAAATAAAAACATTTCAAAACATTTTCAAAAAGAAAAAAAATATTTTGTTGCATACGGCTAAATCCTGAAATTTTTCCAAGCATCTTTTTCATAAAAAAACAAAAATTGTATCTTTTTCATGTTTAAAAAATCCAAAAATGGATATCGTAAGTAGTTTATGATTATCCATTAAGATTTGGCCAACATGTCAAAAATCTTTTTCCAATCTTTTTTTTAGGATCCAAATGTAGACTTTAATATTTGTGGGTGTAAAATTACACGATAAAATACATCATTGGGTATTAAAGATACAAGGTGTAAAAATGCGATGTTAAAATTCAGACTTTAGAATGGTTAGGGTTTAACCCGATAAGGTAGAGACTTTCTCATGAAGAGAGATCTGCCTTGAACCTTAGAAAAGACCAACGAATAAAAACCCGACTTAGAAAAAAAAACAATGAAACAACAATGCAGCTTACCTTAGGTAGGGTGCACTGGGGGTGATGTGTCTTCCCCTTGCACAACCAGTCCCTTACCTAGACTCTCGCAGACCATAGGTTTCTAGTGACCATAATACTAGGTGGCGACTCCTGAACCTTAATCATAATTTTATGATTAAATCCAAAAAACCTTGCCAACACACCACACCTCACACAGGAGGCACGACAAAAGCCTCCGCCGTCGCCAGACGACGTTGCGTCGGCTCGCCCCCCGCAACACTAAGTATGGACATCGATAAGGATCCATCCCCTTCACCCCTTAGAAAGTTTTCTAACTACAATCTCCTCCTCCATGAGTTTCTCCACTTATTAGAAAAGATTTCTTAGTATGGGTTCCTCAATGGTTCCCCTTTATATGCTTATATATTCTTTTTAACCATGGTATATTCCTTTGCACACGCTCTCTAGTATATTACTTGGGGTTTATATCCCTCTTCTCATATGAAGAAAATTCGGGAAACTCGTCATATCGAGCATTTTAAAAAAAAAGCCTTTGCATATAAATATCATAAAGACATGGAGGACTACTGATAAACATACATTTAATGGGCCTACCCCCCCACCCCTCCGAAGGCCTAGAAATCCATGATCTCAGGCAACATGCCTAGGCCCGGCCTTGGAAAAGAGCTTAACCCTTATGAGTTTAGCCTTGGGGAAAAACCCAATGTCATGGGCTTAGCTTAGGAGAAGAGCTCAACCATCGTGGGCTTAACTACATTTTGGATCCTATTCTCTCTACATCTTTAGGTGTATAAAAGTCATCTAAAGACCTACCATATTTCCATTGATATTAATGTTGTGTAAGGGATAATGTATAAAAGTCCTTTAATAGCCTATCATTTTTCCATCAATATTAATGTTGTGTAAGAAATAATGTATAAAAATCTCTCAATGGCCTACCATATTTCCATTTCATTATTACATATGTCAGGGATATTTTCTCTCATTAAAACTATAAGGTCAAAGTTACACTTTAGCCCTATTTCTCCATAAAAAGACAAGACTCATTGGCTATAGATAAACCATGAATCCTTCAAGCTCTAGGTTCACAATCTTTTTTATTCTTAATATTTTTAGCATGCATATTTTCAGAGTTTATCTCTCTAAAATATCATTACACTTTCTCTCTTTAAAAAGATACTTAATTAATTATTTGAGAATCTCCAAATCTATCAAAGAGGACCTTTTGCAGGTACCAACCATCTTGGCTTACCAAGCACCAAGCATTAGTCATATTGGCTAGGGAAAACAGATCATATTACTAGAATCAAGAGAATAATCGATTATCCAACACATAAGCCTTGCTCCAAAGCTAATTGGATTTTTTAGGACCTCGTCCATTAGGAAGACTTCTGGAAGCAGCGTCGATTTATAAGAAGATTCCACAACAATGGCAGTGGCCTGTTTCTTTTAGGAGTTGAACTGTGGGAAGTATCAATAACAATAGTCGTTTAACATCTACTAGAAGTAAAGGAAGAACATTAACAATGATCCCTGCAACCTCACACCAGCTGGGGCTTGTCAGGATGGTGGTGGCTTACACAAACTGTAGCACTCATTCTAGACCTCAAGATCTAAAGGCAAAGTAGCTCCAGTTTTGTGTTAAGACAAAAACATCCCTCTTGCACTCAAAGGTATGAAAGTTATTGCCTCTTTTCTTTTTAAAAAAAGCTTTTATTATTTCTTTTCATGCCCCAATGTTATTTTTGGTTTGTGCTCGCTATGATGTTCTTTCATGGGAGCTCATTCTTATCTTGATAGGTCAGGCTTTATTTGGTAATAGCATGGTTTCCTTCTCATGAGACATAGGCTGATTCTCTAAGGCTCTTACTTTTTGCAAACAAGATGGATAGTGTTGGTTGGACTTTATGTTTGGTTTGGGTCATTAACAAAAAAGCTAAAAGGCCTTAGTGAATCATTGTAACATATGAGGAGATTCACTATGGATTCAAGTAGTGTAATTATTGTTTTGCCTTTCATTGCTCTTAACAATTGCCTTAGCACTAGGGGCAAAATTGTATTTTTCATTGGATCCAAATGTCATTTGAGAATTGATTAGGGGCAAAGCTGTCGTTCAAATTTATAATGCACAATAAAAATACTCTTTTGCTCTTGAAATCTAATAAAAAATGGTTTTCTGCTAAGGGTTTTTTTCATTTTTTTTCTTTTAATTTGCATAGTGAAATAACGCTTATAACCTTAGGTACTCAGAAAAAATGGCCTTGCAGGGAGGGGGTTTATTTATCTTTGCATTATTTTTTTACACTAAAATTACGTTGTTGACCTTTGACTTTCCAGATTTAAAGAATAGCTTCTGAGGGCGTTTTGGTCTTTGCACCATGGTTTTTTTTTTTGTAATAATGATATGCCCTTGGGCCCTTTTTTGTAATTTACCTTATTAAAATATTAATAAATCGGTAAAATATGATGACACATGCATGCGCGTTAGAGTCCTCCGTTCTATTCTAGAGGTGTGTGTGGCCAACTATGTTGGCAAAAAAAACCTGATCGTTGTCTCATTTGATGTGCAAGGATGTAGCACAGCTGTTGGAGTGACGCGTGCTCCAAGGAAGGTGGCGGTTTAGCGGCAATGAAGTTTTTTCTCCTGCCCTTCGTTTCTCTCTCCTAGGTCTTGGTTTTCATGCTTGGCTTTGAAAAATTTAGTTTTGACTTCTATTTTGTATTTGTTTTGGGTTTGGTCCTCATTCTTTTGATTTCTATTTGCTTTGATTTTAATGCTTCTTGAGTTTTTTTTTTCAATTTGATCCCTCTATGCATTTGATTTAATTTGTTTTTTGTTTACAAGGTCTTCATTCTTTTGATTGTTTTTTTTTCATCCTTTGCATTTATTTTATTTTTTTGATTTTGTCCTTTAGAATTTTAATTCATTTTTTTTCAAATTTTGGTCCTCATTTTTTTTCATTACTCTTTTTCTATCCTTTTCTTCATTTATTTTGTTTTCAATTTAGTCCATAATTAGTTTTTTTCAATTATTTTTAGTGCAAAATTTGGTCCTCGTTATTTTTTTATAATTGAGAATTTTTTTTGTGATTATTTTTTCCTTTTACAGGGTTGTCGCATTTTCATAATCCGTTTCACCAATTCCAATGATTTACTTGGTTTGAGTTCAATATTTTTTTAAAAAATCCTTTTTAGAATTTGTTTTTTTTTCATTTTTATAATTTGACATTGAATTATTGGGCTATGAGTTTTGTGATTTGTTCAACTTTCCTTTTTGTGGGGTTATCTCATCTCATATCTTGGGTTGCGGGTTGGTTGGGTTAAGTTTCTTAGGTTAGTTCGGGTGTAGAATTTAACGGTTTACATGTTTAAGAGATTAACTTCTGATTAACAAAGTTAACAAAGACACGGGTTTTCGTGGTTTTTTGTGGTTTTTTTTGCTTTTTTTAAAGTTTTTTTTTCATCCTCTGCCATTCTATTTTTTTTATTCACTTTCTATGAGATTTTTGTGGTCAATTTTAAAATAACAAAGGTCGCCTTACTTTTTGTTTTTTTGGCTTTGTTAAATTTAGATTTTCTAAAGGAATCTTGTTTCTGAATTGAATTGAATTAATTGATTTTATCATCCAATATTTAAGTTTTTAGGTGTTAAGCTCCTGGGTTGAGTCCGAGTCAAGAATTTAATGAATTGCGAGTTTAAGAGTTTAACTCGGATTTACAAGGTTTGCATCGTTTTGATAGTTTTTTCTCCAACAAAAAATATGGTAGGCCCTATTTGATTTTTTATTAAATTTATTGATTGCATCCCTGACATTTAATTTGAGGCAATACTTGAAGGAATTTTGTTTTTTGAAATTAGTATTCTTTGTTTATTTACTTCTTCTTTTTTTCTATTTAGTTATCTAGTATCTTGTTTTGAGTCATGGGTTCAAAAGGTTCACTAGGTTTGGCTCGACCATTTTTTTCCTTGCTTTTCGATATTTTTGGATCTCGAGTCAATGATCATAATCTTGGTTTTTGTTTTTTTTTTTAAAATATGCATCATCTTGATATCTTTTCTACGATAAAGAAAATAATAGGTTCGCAGCGTTGCACGAGCCACCTATCAAATAATGATCGTCCACTTAGTTCTACTCACGGGCTTTGACAACCTCATTTGGTTTTACTGGTCTTTGTTTTTTAATACTTTTTTTCATTGATTTTTTTTTCTGATTTCATCCTTCTACATTTTTATTCTAGAGGATTGACGATCATTATTTGTTTAACTCTCTTTCTATGGTGTCGAGTCGTGAATTTTTTTTCATTCTTTAAAATCCAATAATAGTGCTTGAACATTGTTTTTTTAAGCTGCAGAAAAAAATAAGCTGCAGAAAAAAATCGACCTAGCCCATAGCGAAGCACAGACCATTTATCTAGTATATCTATGTATGTGAATGTTATGGTCGTATGTTCAATTTATATATCAGTGTCTCATTAATCGTATTGATCAATACTAGGCTTCATTTTCTATTTAGTTGCAAAAAATCATGATATTTCCAAAATATAACAAGATTAATTAGGGTTTCATCAAATGCTTTTCTAAACCTTTATATATGAAAAATTTCTTCATAAAAATCATGTTTGCATTTCTAACAAAAAAGATTAAAAGAAAAGAACGAAGAGAAAAAAAAAACATTGCATGAATTAACATTTCTTAAAAATACCAAAAAAAAAGTTTTTATATTCTGCATGCATCATGAGTTTAATAACAAGTTTATTAAAGACATGAGGAGTTGGTCTAAATTTTAAAAACACAAAAAAATCAATTTGCTTATTTTTAATATTAAAGATTATAAACTTAGTTGTAAAATGTATACCTGATATTAAAAGAAATAAATATGAAAAAAAATATGTTTTTAGCTTTATAATGATTAGAATTGACTCATAAAGTCATAGTTCACTCTACTAGGGTGGACCTGTTTTAACTAATAGACAAACGAATGATTAGAAAAAACACAATAGTGCCTTAATAATAATCAGACAAATAAGCAATGCAGCTTATCTTAGGTAGGATATACCAGGGGTGATATTATCATTCTTATACATAATCATTCTTTTTATCTAGACTTTAAAGACCAGTTATGGTTTCTAGTGATCAAAATACTAGGTGGAGACTCCAAACCTTTTAAACCATAAAGGGAAATAATTTGTTATTCTTTTCACACCACCTAAAAATCTTGATCTAGGAGGATGATCGTTGCGACGCCTTACACCTGTAAAACCACACACATAATAAGGAATTCATAAAACATATGGAAACCAATAAGCCTATAGTTATCAAGATTAATTAAGCCTATGGAGTAGATGGATCATGCCCCTTTTGTACATAGATTAAATTGACTAAGGTATGATAATTATTTGTTTTTGATGTAACCTCTTTAAAATTCACATTGACCTAAATACTTTGAATAAGTCCGTTTAATGTGTTTTTGAGCTTCTTTATCTTAATTGACCATTAGGAACTTCTAATGAATTATTTGATGTAATTTGGATCGCATTAGGAACATTATAACACCATATTTGATAATTGTTTTTCAAGTAAATCCGACCAACCCATCTCTTTCTCTTTCTTCCACTATTTTTCAATGACTTCATCTTTTTTCTCAAACTCAAGGACTAAAATGTGGATAAAATAAAGTGTTGGATTACATAATATAATTTTCCAACTAAAAAGAAATTTGAAAACATCTTAAGGCAAAGTTTTTCAAAAAAAAAAAAAAATCGCTAACACCACAATTCTTTATAAAAAAAAGTTGGCATTTTTCTTTGCTTTCAATATTGATTTTCTTATTTTTAATCTTTAGCAAACAATAAAATTGAATTTATTTTTATAAAATCGAGCATCAACACAATATCAAGGTTTTTTTAAAAAACAATGATGTGAAAAGCAAATTAAAATCAATTATAAAATTTAATTTCTAATTAACGTAATGTTGAAAGATAAATTAGAAAAAAAAATCAATGTTAAAAAAGAAATTAAAGGACCATAAAAATACAAAACATTATTTTAGTAAACAATATTTTATGGAGTGGTAAATAGTAAATTCATTGGTTTTTTTAGGTTAAAACTATGATAATTTTATATAAAAATATAAAAATAAATTATAAAAGATAATTTCTAATTATCATAATGATAAACAATGAAATTAAAAAAAAAATTAATATTAAAAAAATTAAAAACTAAAAAAATACAAAATACTCTTATATTGAATAGTATTTAAGATTAGGTGAAGAATGAATTCATAATTTTTTTAAATTTAAATTTAATATATATAGTTGAGTCCATAAACCTATAAAGTTCTCAATTAAGTCCACAATGTTTAAAAAAACTATCAATCAAGTCTTTTTGTTAATGTTCATTAATTTTAGTGTATAAATATGCCCATTAGACTGAAAATATTAATTCTCATGAACTATTTTTTTTTTTAAATTAGCGCTATTTAAGTGTATAAAATACGTAAATTAGACTTGAATTACAATTTATTTTTTGAGAAAATGACACGATTGAGAAATACAGGAAAGATTTGGGACTTAATTGGTAGAATTTAGATTTGGGATGTAATTGAGAATGAATATATATTTGATTTGGGACTAAACAGAGGTTTCTTCTCCGATGGAAAGCAAATAAGTCATCAACCATAGACTAAACACAACACCACCAGACTCACACTTAAAAATGGCTGCCAATTTCTGGACCTCCTCTCACTAGTAAGCCATTAACGGGCCAATCTTTTTTTATGTATCTTTTGAGGCATTTCTCTGGTGTTTGTTTATATAATGTGTTCTTGGATTATGTGCAGCAAGCAGCTTTTTGACCAAGAAGAAGTGGATGTGGTGCACCCACTAGACAAAGAAAAGGGCATAACTCTTGAAGATTTCAAGATCATCAAGACGCAGATGGCAATTTGTACGCTTTTATTTTATTTATTTGGTGGGGGGATGCTATTGAGTTTCTTATTTTGTTAGCTTCACCTCGGAAATCTGCGTGATTTTTCTGGGTTATCAGATTGCAATTCTGCCATATGGGTTCTTATTGTTTGTATATGTGGTGGTGATGCTTGTATCTATTATTGTCTAATTTCTACTAGAAAGCGGTTTTGCATTTGAATTTCTTGTGTCTGATATACTTAGACTCTTGAAATTAATTTGTTGCTGTCAAGTTTCTGTCAAGTTTTTTCTCTCATGAAATTTGCGTTTCCTGTTTGTCCTTAACAATCCAATCCTTACAACTACTTTTCTTGAAATTCGCATGTACATATTATTTATTTATTTTTTCTGTATTTCCCACCCTCAGATATAGGCATTTTGGCTCAACAAGTTAAAGTGAGGCAAAGGTTCGACCTTTTTCTTATCTTGTCTAGTATCCCATATTTGGAATTCGGAGTGGGATGTTCCGGTCATTTGTCATATACCGATTGATTTTCTTATAACTTGAGATTGTATAAAGAAAACAATAAATGATTTAGCATTTCCATTTTGTCACCCTCGCTGAATTGATGGGGGAAACCAATTGATTTTCTTATAACCAAGTGCTCATGGGATCTTTTCGATTTCTCTGGTTTCCTTTTATAAGGTTTCACCAATTTTTTTATAACCAAGTGCTCATGGGATCTTTTTGATTTCTCTGGTTTCCTTTTATAAGGTTTCACCAATTTTTTTAAAATTATTATTTGATGTTTCAGGGTTGTCGCTACTGCAGTTGCATATATGAGGCGTGTCTATACCAGGTATTAAATAATTTCTGATGGTAAGAAAGTATGGTCACCATCCAGAATCTTTACTTTAACCTCCCTTTTGAGATCTGAATGCCGAATTGTCATTCTAATCATCTAAAATACTCTTCAATTTTCAATCATATGCATTCATGAGCTCTTGGTATGCGATGCATACAAATTGATAATCATAAAATTATTATTCAATGTTTCAGGGTTTTTTTTGTTCTTTCTCAAAATGTATATTCGGTCATCCTACATATTTAGCTGGAAGCTTCTGTCACTGGTACAATCTCCTGTGCTGCAATGCCTCGTAGGCCTTCTTCCTGCTGTTTGTCTCACCCACTTCTTCAGTTCTCTAATCATATACTTTAGTCTTTTTTCTTCATTAGGTCCCTTTAAATCAGCAGCCCTCTTATTTGTAGGTGTAATAGTAAAGCTGATGCATTGCCTAGGAAACAGCCAGTAGATTTTAGACCAAATGGTATAGCTCACTAGTCTTAATTTCTCTTTGTGCTTCCAGAAAGAGCATGTCAGAATACGATCCACGTCTTGCAGCCCCAACTTGCTTGTATTTGGCATCAAAAGCAGAAGAGAGCACAATTCAAGCCAGAGTTCTTTCATTTTACATAAAAAAATTATGTAATCACTTGTTAGCAACTTGATTGGTTGATTCATTGAGTTCTTAAATTGTAGATATATTTAGTGCTAAAACTATTATAATTTGACCTTGTTGCCTCACAGATTCTGATGACAAGTATAGATATGAGATCAAAGAGATACTTGAGATGGAAATGAAGATTTTGGAGGCACTTAACTTTTATCTGGTTGTATTTCATCCTTATCGTTCATTGCCTCAGTAAGTATTTTATCTTCTTTGCCATGTCTCTTGTACATTATAACCATTTTAAATTGAACTAACAGGCTGCTTTGGTAAGGTTTTTACTACTACATGTGCAATTCTGAAAGACTGAACATTGTCATCAAGTTCAGGATTGAAACATGATTTATGATTCTTGTTGTGCAAATGCCATCTTGATTGATGTCTATTGTGCTATCAAGCTCCAACTCAAAGCTTTCCTTTTTTTCTTCTTTGTATTCTCTCATTTGTTTTAACCTCTCAGTTAATTATGTGACTTTAGATTACTATTTATTAGTTATATCTTATATAATTAGATCATACTAGATTACTATTCATTGGTTTCCATTTTCTATCTGTTTCTTGTATAAACAAATTTAAAAGAAATGTTAAATTACTTCAATCGCTTCCAAAACTCTGAGATGGAGGCATGTTTATGTTAAGTAGACTACTAGAACTGGAAGCATACCTAAAAATGATTGGTTGCTGAATTGGACGTGACTAATCATCTAAGATGTACTAACTACAGAAACATAATTGCATAATTAAGATTAATCACAGTACTGCTAAGTTTCAACAATTCTAATATGATTAGATGCTGAATTGGATGTGATCACTCATCTCTTATGTTACTAACTAGGAAACCTAATTGCACGGCTTTACATTCATTAATACACTAAATATCAACAATTCTGTTTTACTGGTTGCAAACTGTTATCTTGTGATATTTATGTTGCAATTTGAGCACAAGAACATTTTCTCTCTTATGTTTCTTCAAATCTTGGCAGATTTTTGCAGGATGCTGGCATAAATGATATAAACATGACTCAATTTCTATGTTGCAATTTGAGCACAAGAACATTTTCTCTCTTATGTTTCCTCAAATCTTGGCAGATTTTTGCAGGATGCTGGCATAAATGATATAAACATGACTCAATTGACATGGTAAGACTCCAATCTCTAAGACTGAGGGGGTGTTTGATACATTTCTATTTCTGCTTTTAAGTGTTTTTTTAAAAGTGCTTTTGGCTTTGAAAAATCATTAAATTGATGTTTTTTAGTGCTTTATGATGGTTTTGATGTGTTAATTTCAAAAATGAAAAAAAATCTAAAAAAACTCATTTTGATACATTTTCAAATGAAAAGTTAATTTGAAAAGCACACGGCATCACAATCTTTAACACCCTCCAAGTAAAAACACATCTCCTAGCTTGGGAAAGACGCATCATTTGAGTCCTTGAAATATGGGGCAGGTCTTAATAAGCTTCGGCATGCAAACTACAATCATGTTATCATGTTTTAAGCTTCGGCATGCAAACTACAATTTGGGAGAGTTGCCTAAAGATGATCGGCATTTTGTGTATAAAAAGTGTGTAGAACTAGTTTGTCACTCTATTTATATATGTTCTAATTATGTGGGCCATCATTATGTTCACTATACATGTGTCCTGGTATTTAAAATTGGTTCATAGAGGCTGCTTCCTCTCTCTGGCCACAGATTCTAATTGTAACTGATAGTTGCAATTGCTGGCCTTTGGAAATGGCTGATAAGTTAAATGTGAGAAGCCCTGGTGTTGAAGAAAGCCATCCCATAGTACAGTTTTCTAGATGAACACGGGGATTTTTGTTCTACACTGGGCCTGAATGGCAAAAACAAGCACCCCCGGGGATTTTTAACAGGAAGAAAGACTTAGGATAACTGCTCGTAAGTTGTGAAGAAGTTCTGGAAACGTTCTTTCCCCTTTTTCATTAAAACTCTGCGCAGTCTCTTTTTTCTTCTCTATCTCGAAGCTGCTGCCTTAAATCGATGAGTAACTCTGTTATGTTAATTTTTTAAAGCCTTTTTTTCCTCTATACCTTTCATGCTTGTGGACGTATCCTTCCAATACGCCAGCGCTTGCACTCGCATCATAAAAAATTATTGTCTGCATCGTGATTTCTTGATCTTTGATTCAAAATGAATAACAATGCTGGGACTTATACAGGGGACTTGTCAACGACACGTACAAGATGGATTTGATTCTTGTACATCCCCCACATATTATTGCTTTAGCCTGCATGTACATTGCTAGCGTGTATAGAGAAAAAGATTCGACAGCATGGTTTGAAGAGCTCCGTGTAGATTTGAATGTGGTGAGTTCTAAGCTCAAATTATTATGAATCTCGCAAGGGGAGGTTAACAAACTGCTGCAAAGTCCACCGAATTTATGTTGGAGCTATATTGCTGTAAATAATGTGCCTTTGTGTCTGATTTGGCAGGTGAAAAATATTTCAATGGAGATGTTATATTTTTATGAAAGCCATAGATTGATTACAGAGGAGAGAATTACTGCTGCTTTCAACAAACTGAAACCGTAAATGGTTTGGCGATCCCTGATCCTCAACTCAAAAGGAGAACTCCTGTCAAATGCCATGGAATCTATGTAAAGAAATTGTTTAGCCCTCGTCAAGAGCCCGGTTCCTTTGGATTGTGTGGTTAGGATAATTAGCCTTTGTATTCACTCGAGATTCTCTTTGGTGTGTATAATCTGAAAATTCCATGCGCCTGCCCGCATGATACCTGTATATGTTTCAAATTAATGAGAGCTAAAAGCTTCAAAACTGATATTGAGTGTGTAATTTCGTTTTGTGGTCAGCATAAGGTACAAACCACAACGAGCCAATGCTAGGTGAATCTCTTTATGAAATTGAATGCATGAATCTGATATTGCGACCGGAAAGGGAGGAGGCGCTGCATTAGCCGTTAATGGTGAGCAACTCCTGCTCCTCGCATTTCTCATGCCTTGCATTACATTGTTCAAGATCATTTCCAATAATTCCATCCATCGTGTTGCCCTTTGTTCTTGGCTTGCAGCTTCTCTACACAGCAGCATAGTATTTGAAAAGGAACAGCAGAAGAAGAAGATTGCGTCTACTTGCTGGGTATTTTTGCAATGCTTCCGAAGGAATAGGTTTCGGGTTTTGTGCAGGTTGAGGAGCAAACCAAGAAATCATCGGTTCTCCTACTTTATAAAAATAACATGATTGGTACTTCAACAAAGGTAGAGCACAAAATAAATCAATGCAAGAGCACAACCATATAAACACTATTTCTTCGTGACCCAATTCGTAACCCGAGCATAAGAACCCATTTCATCACGATTCTCATGCAGTTAAATGAGTAGAAATATAATTCATGAAAACACTCTAAATCCATTGATATGATGCTAAAAATTAAAAATAAAATAAGAATTAAAATTAAATCAAATCCAAACATGTTGTCAAAACCCATTTCTGAACTTCCATTTTTCAATGAAATTCATTTGATTCCCATCATTTCATAATTTTTGGCACTTTCATTTATTTATTTTATTGCGTGATAATAATAATAATAATAATAATAATAATAATTAGAAAGCAAAACAAAAGGTAAAAAGAAAAAGGGACCAAAGTGTTGGAAGAAAAATATAAATAGGAGAATCAAGCAAAATTATAAAATTATAAAAAGATCCTAGTTCAAGAAGGAAATAATATAAAAAATCTAATATTATTTTTTTCAGTTTAGGTTTTTCATGTTTTGAGAGAAACATATATAGACAATATAAATAGAACCCCCCCACCCCACCACCATAAAAAAAAAAAAAAACTACACCAACAAAAAGAAAAAAAAACCAAAAAGAAATAAAGAAAAGAAGAAGAAGAAGAAGAAAAAAAAGTCAAAATCTCTCCTCATCTTCACCTTCTTCCTCATATCTTATCAAACCCTAGCTGCCATTATTCATCTTTCCTTCTCCATACATTATCTTCTCTCTCAATATAGCCACCACTCCCATTAACCTTTCTCATCAAACCTAACACTGCATAATAACCCATTAAACCAAAATCGATCTCTCCATGCATAACCATAGACCTCACAAACCTCTTGTCGTGACATGCACGAGGTTGCCTAACGGAGCTGCCTCATGGAATTGAAGGGGTTTTTAGTTTAATCATAAAGTCATGATTATAGAGTTCAAGAGTCTTCACCTAATATTATGATCACTAGAAAATTTAATGGTCTGTGAGAGTCTGGGTAAAGGAACTGCAATGAAAAGACGCATCACCCCTAGTAAACCCTATCTAAGGTAAACTATATTGTTGATTGATTGTTTTTCCAGGTCATGTTTCTATCTGTTTATCTCATTTAAGGTTCAAGACAAATCTCCTTTCGTGAGGAAGTCTACTTTGTTGGGTTAAATCCTGACCGTTTTTAGATCTAGATTTAGCATCGCATTTATTTTCTATTTTGTATCTTTAATACTTGATGATATACTTTATAGTGTAATTTTATACTCCATAAATATTAAAGCCTTACAGCTAAATCTCAATGCTCCGAATAACAAACTAATTGTTGTGAGACTTTTGGTATTTTAGTCAAACCCTAATGGATAATCATAAACCGGTTACGATATCCATTTTACATTTTTAAAACATGATAAAAATGTGATTTTATCCTTTTTAGAAAATATGCATAAAAAACCTTTAGGATTTGGCTATATGCATGAAAACAAAACATTTTATTTTGAAATTAAAGCTTTTTAAAAAAAAAATTGGATTTTTTTGAAATTTCAACAAAAAATTAGATATTTTTAATACCGAGTCTGTATCTTACAATGTAAGTCTACGACCCGATATTAGATAAAATTATTGGAAAAACACACAACAAGCCCATAAATGATTATAAAATGGTCCTTGAAAATTTTTAGTTTTTTTTAATGGGTTGCTTGGCCTCTAGCCCTGTTGGGTTGGGCCGACTACATGCCTAACAATCTTTTCTTTTTATTTTTTTAAATGGGCTGTACTTAGTCCAGCCCGTCCACGTTACATGTTCATTAGCCCAACCCAATGACCATGTTAATTATCTTCTGCTCACATTCTGCATATAGATGATAATAGTAGGAAAATATTTACAGGAAAAAAGGGAAGAGAGAATAAGGTTACCTGACGTAGAGGTGGAGTGGCTGCCATTGCTGGGAGGTCCGGCATGAGGATGGTGGAGGCTGGCATGGATGAGAAGAAGAGAAGAAGCTGGCATCAGCTAGGTTGTTAGTGCTTCTATTGCTAATCTGGAGAAGAAGAAGTTGCATCACTGGATCTATTGATGTGATTGTTATTAGTGCAGAAAGAGGAAGTACACGGTGAAGGAGCTGGTTAAGGCTACGATGGAGAGGGAAAAAAAGGAAGGGTGGTTGGTTGGGCAACTAAAAGGCTGGTTTTTTTTTGTCTATTTTCTCTTTAGATTTCTTCTTCTTTAATACCTAAAATTCACCCCTTTTTATAGGGGATGAAATAGGGACATCTTGTCTTTATTGAGAACAAATCTTGGCATTTGATTCAAACATGAAAGATTCCCACTGTTGGGCCAAAGTCATCATCATAAGCTACGAAATTTGGCTGTAAAAAGTTGATTGGGTCAGCCTCTTTGGGGCAACGCTGCGGTAATTACAGAGGCAACCAGCCGACATGAATTACAATGGGTGTAGTATGGTGTCAGGCCATCAGAGAGGTGTCTTGTTTGCCTTGTTTGGTGGAGAGATGAGACATTAAATGCCCTTAAAAAGTAGCCATCCAAATAGCCTTTTGGGCATAAAAGGTTGAAGATGATGAACAGTGGCTAGCCAACAAGTTGTTTGACATCTCTTGTTTTTGTTTCTTTATTGGCCAAAATGATGTCATTTTGTACCAAAACAAATTGTTTTGGTCGAAACGCACCATTGCTTTTAAATGAAACAACGTCATTTTGACATCCTTGAGGTTTTAATTAGGGATTTGACTAAAGTTCAATTTAGTCCTTTGCCTTTTGATTTCTTTTAATTGCATTCTTAATTGACTTCAAACTTTTAATTTCATGCGATTTTACCCTTGCAAAACTCAAATATAAACCTTGAAGTTCAAATTGATCCTCAATTGACCATTTAACTTTCAATTTTCTTTAATTTCATCCCTGTTTTTAACCAAATTGAGTCCTCAAAGTTTAATGCCATTTTCAAAAAAGTTCTTGGTTGTGAATTTATTCAATTTAATCCTCGATTGACCTTAAACTTTGATTTTCTTGCAATTTTATCCCTGATTTCAATCAATTGACTTCGTAAAAATTAAGTTTGGTCCTCTAAAATTCCAATCTTCTCGATTAAGCATAAATTGGGTTCCCAACCTTAATGTTTCACCAATTAAGTCCTTAATAGAATTAATTTGACCTATTAAAAGTATAATTAAGTTCTTGCACCTAAGTAAATCTTTTAATTGGACCCATGTTAATTCTCAAACATAATTAAACTTTTAACTTGGCTTATGATTAAATGAAATTGGCCTATTAAAAATCTAATTAAGTCCGTTAACTATATTTTTTTATGCAGATTC
The DNA here is from genome assembly GCA_007827005.2 of Populus simonii. Taxonomy (NCBI): domain Eukaryota; kingdom Viridiplantae; phylum Streptophyta; class Magnoliopsida; order Malpighiales; family Salicaceae; genus Populus; species Populus simonii. The sequence goes on from CM017477.2 coordinate 16,747,921, forward strand.
ATCCAATAATCATATAATTTGACCTTAAATCTACAATGTCTCTTCAGTCTTGGGTACAATGGGGTATGATTAGCCTCCTAATTTCATCCAAAACTCAGCTTGATTCTTTTACATATTTGAAACCCTCCTCGGCCTATTTTTGCCAAGTTTTCATTCTTCTTGTTATTATTATTTTTATTTTTTAAAAGGAAAAAAGGTAAATTTGGGGGAAGAACCCAAAAATAGGTTATGCTAGTTGCCTTCTCTTTGCCATGCTTACAATAGAAAGTCTCGTAAGGAATTTTAGATAGTAAGCTTGTAAAGAAGAAAAAAGAACGAGAAATTATGGATTTATCAGATCGAGAAATGGTTAATCCTTTCAAAAGCATTAGAAGTGAGGGCTCAAATGCACGATCAAAAAGAGATAGGGCTAGAAAGCGCACTATTTCAAAGACGAGGGCTCAAAGGTGCACTAAAAAAGAAATAGAGATAAGGCTAGAAAGTGCACTCTCTGAGTGATAAGTGATTAGTACTTAAAAGTGCATTCTCATTAAGGTTTTATATCATCATATTGCACTTAAAATATAATTAAATTCCCTAGCTTAAGCATGTTTTATTATAACAAGTCTGATATTAAATGATAGCTTTAATTTATGGTAAATGCTCATTTTAAATACAGGCATATCTCACAATTCAAATGATTGATTGATGTGAGTAACTATTGAAAGTGAAAGGACAAAGAAAGGGCTAAGTTTAGAAAAGAGATGCTGGTTCAATTCAAACTGGAACACCATTCGGTCATTGGGTCATGTCTGGAGATGTAAATCTAGGATTTTAGTCTGGTTTATATGGCTAAAAAGCTAAGACATAGGCCTAAAACATTCATGAAGAGTCTAAGACTCAATTCTGCCGTTTTGGAGTCCAAATCTAACATCAAAAGAGAAGTCTGAATCTGTCCTGCAGCCCAGACACTGTTCAGTCCATATCTCGGGTTCTAGAAGTCCAAATGAACTAATTCTTCTTTTGGTGGAAATCGGATACAGATTCCTACAACTTTCATGAAGACCACTTTGTCAGCTTCTGATTATGGAAATGTCATTTCGTCCATAAAACAAATCCATACCTAAACCACCAAGTCCACTAAGTCATTAGTTTGCCACTAATTCAATAGTTAATTACCAAATGAATAGTTCTTTTTGGCCTATAAAAGAAGGCATTTGCCATATGTTTAGGTATCCTGGTTTTCAGATCAAGATCATTTTGTTGCTTTCTCTCCTTGTAATGTTCAAGTTTTCTTTCATGTTATATTAATCTCTTGTTTTTGCTTTTCATTTTCTTTACTACTCTTAGTTAACTTATATCATAATTATATTCTGATCTTGTTTATTTATGTTCTTCTTCTTCATAATGTTTAGCTAAGTTTAATTTGTTAAGGTGAAAAGGTTTCACTGATGGTGTTAGAATATGTATAATATAAACTCAACATGGACTTCAATGTTTATATCCAAGAAAGTTTGTTATTAATATGTCCTATCTTTTTATCTTACTAATTCTTAATACCTTGCTTGTTAAATGATCAATCTAGATTTGTGTTGTATAACACTTGGTACAATAAATGCTTGATCCTTCAGTCTTCGGCTGACATCGTTGTTATGAGAGGAACTTGATTTGTTGTTAACATAAGTTAACATCATGAATTCCTGAAAAAGTATGGTATTACTAAAATAAGATAATTAATATGATTATGTTAAAAATTTATAATGAATAATCATCTGATTGGAACCTCCTTTGTGTGTGGTTTCCAGTTGAATAATAAAAAGAGTTTATACTATACTTATTTCTAATACCATTAATGGATCCTCTAACCTTGACAACTGTTTTTATCATTATTTAATCCTCACATTAATCTCACATCTCAAAGATCTCTTTAACTCTTTGTTAATTTATATATATTATTTATAATTTATATAGTTGACCTCCCTATGGATCGACCCCGGTCTTGCCAGGTTATTTATTACTTTGACACTCCTGCACTTGGGATAAGACATCAACTCTTTGATCGTGTCAATAAGGGCTCGAAAGTGCACTTACAAGAAATAGAGATAAGGATAGAAAGAGCATTATTTGAGTGATGAGGGCTTAAAAGAACACTCAAAGGAAATAGAGATAAGGATAGAAAGCATATTATCTAAGTGATGAGGGCTCGAAGACGCACTCAAAAGAAATAGAGATAAAGCTAGAAAGTGCATTATTTGAGTGATAAGGGCTCAAAGGTGTATTCAAAGGAAATAAAGATAGGGCTAGAAAGCGCACTATCTAAGTGATGAGGGCTCAAAGATGCATTCAAAAGAAATAGAGATATGGTTAGAAAGGGCACTATCTAAGATATGAGGGCTCAAAGGTGCACTCAAGTGAAGTAGAGATAGGGCTAGAAAGCACACTATCTGAAATATGAGGGCTCAAAGGCATACTCAAGGAAAATAGAGATAAGGTTAGAAAGGGTACTATCTGAGATATGAGGGCTCAAATGCACACTCAAGTAAAATAGAGATAAGGCTAGAAAACACACTATCTGAAATATGAGGGCTCAAATGCGCACTCAAGAAAAATAAAGATAGGGCTTGAAAGTGCACTATTTGAGATATGAGGGCTCAAAGACGCACTTAAAGGGAAAATATTTGTTGATAAAATATGAGTTCATCAAGGATTCTTTCCTTAGGCTCCCTATAAAGATCTAAGTGTAATGCATTATGATTAATATGCATGTATACTCACCTGAGAAATATATGTCTCTTTCTTCATTAACTTCCCTTTTTAAAGTTTTGATTTTCGCAGCAACTTCCATGGCTTTTTCGCTTTCGCTTACTCGAGTCATAACATATGATCTTGACCTCTAGAAAAAGCAGGTCTCAGATGATATCAGCATACCTCATTGCCTAAAAATCTTTATCTCAAAGATCATTAGTTTTGCTTTACATCTTTTGTTTTCTTAGAAAGGGAATCACAAAGGTAGCCTTATTATATTTCTTGGATTACCCCCAGCCCGATCATACCCCTAATTGCTTGCTTTGAATTTTCTTTAGGGATGGTACAATGCAGAAGAGGGTTTGGTTATTTACAAGAGGTTGTTTTCATGGGATTTTTTTTGTAATTTTAAAGCCATTTCCAAATGCAAAAACCATTTTGAGTTGGTTTAAAACAAACTTATTCCGAAAAGAATTCAAACGATTCCTATGAACCGGTTTCCATAAGACTTGAAAATTTTTGTGTTTTTTTTTGGTGAAAATATGAAGTGACCTTTTGTTTCATGTTTTGTTGGTTATAAGGGTTCAAGTTTTAATTTGAGGGTTTCAAAGAACAAGTCTTTAAAGCGTTCATTTTACTTATATGAATAATAAAGCTTCTTTTGCACGGGAAAACATTACCTACTGATCCTGATTGCATGTCTTTGATTAGAAAGGGCTTGATTGAGCATCTAACATAGGCTTTGGCTCTTGGTTATGAAGAAAAATGATATTTTTAGGTTTAAAAGGTGTTTAAGGGATTTCAAAACTAAGAATCACTAATGCTTGTTCCTAGACCTTCTTTTGGTCCATGGATTTCTAAACCTTAGGATTGACTTGCAAGATTATATGTCATGCCCCTTAATGCCAGGGTTGGGTTTCTCGTCTTTGTTTTCTTCATTTGGTTTTGAGCACCATCATCATATTTGATGTTTTATATAGTATGCCCAAACCTTTTGATCTCTTTGAATTCTTTCATGTCCCCAACTTTGTTTGGACACCTTTAGTCATTGAGGATCATTTCATATATTTGGATTACTTTTCTAATTCTTGCACTTGCCTCCAATGTGGGGTATGATCTTAGTCAGGGTTAATTCTAAAGAAAAACTTAATAGGCTCAATAAGGACCGTAAAAAATATTTTTTTGGTGTTGTGAAAGGATTATCAAATATGGTCTTTTCTCATTTTAAACGCGTGCGTTTAGGATTAGTAATTTTTTTTTTTCTTTATTTGAACATGCTAAATGGTTTCTCATTATTCATTCAGCTAAAATTCAGCTTGCGGTGCTTGGTTTGTTTTTCAAGTTCTTAAGTATTTAACCACCTTCCTAGGAGACATTTGAATTCCTAGAACTTGTTTTTTAAAACAAACACCAATTTGACTTTTGCTTTTGCACTAAAATTTTGATTTTCCCAAAAAACTTTGTGAAAACATGAGATCACACCAAAACATTATTGGCCAAACTTCAATTTTTATTGATGGATAGAAAAGTACATTAGACATAGTATTTCGTTACAATATCAAAGTTTACAAGTCTAGATAAATCCTCCCTATCTATAATGGTTAAAATTTAAGCTCCTCCAGAAAAAGCCTTTTTCACCATGTATGGTCGCTTGTAGTTTGATGCTCATTTACTTTAATCTTCTCCCATACTAACAAGATCTTTTTCAATACCAGTTCTCCTTCTTTAAACACTATTGACCTGACATTTTTATTGTATGTCATATCCATTCTGCTTTGGTATAACTAGTGGTGACAAATGACCAACAATCTCTTTTCATTGATAAAATTTAACTGCTCAAATCTTAGCTTTGCCCATTTTAATTCATCTAGTCCTGCATCCTTTAAAACCTTTAATGATGTAATCTCTATTTCTAAAGGCATAACCACTTTCATGTCGTATACCAAAGAATAAGGGATTGTACTTGTAGAAGTTCTAACCATGGTGTGGTATGCGTAAAGTGCATATAGAAGCATCTCATTCTAATCCTTGTAAGTGACCACCATCTTCTGAATGATTTTTTTAAGATTCTTGTTAGCTTCCTTAACAACTCCATTAATTTTTGGTTTGCAAGAAGAAGAGTTTAAGGTTTTTAATCTTCCATTTAGTGTAGAGCTCAAACAATGAGCTTCCCATTGAAATTATGAGCGTTATTAGTTATCAATCTTACTGGTAAGCCATAAAAGTTGAACCTCTTGACTACTTTCTATGTCACATAAAAGTTGAACTCTACCCATTTAGTGAAGTGGTTAATGGCCACCAAAATGAATCTATGCCCATTGCTAGCCTTTGGATTGATTGGTCCTATGACATCCAAACCCCACATATCAAAAGTACAAGGCAAGGTTATATTGGATAGCGGTGCTGGAGGTGGATTTATCTTATCACCATATATCTGACACTTGTGGCATTTTTTAACATAGTCTACACAATCTCTTTCCATGGTCAACAAAAGTATCTATATCTTTGTATTTGCCTTGCCATTGTATGTTTGTTGGCATGAGTGGCACAAATTCCGTCGTGGATTTCTATTAATGCATGCTCATTCTCATTTTCATTCAGACATCTGAGCAAAGTCCTGTCAAACGATATAGCCTATTCAACGACATAGGTGCATTTTTATTAGGTGGAGGTCATTCTTGGATAGCCCTTATATTTTTCTCATTCATCTCAATACTTTTTGCACTAATAACATAACCGAGAAAGATAGTTTTCTCTATGAAAAAATTAACACTTTTTTAGATTAGCATATAAACATTCTTCTTTTAAAACATCCAATACATTCATTAAATATTCAACATGCTCATCTAAATTCTTGCTATAAATCAAAATAACAAAATAAATCTACCTATAAAATTGCATAAAATATGGTTATTTCATCTCATGAAAATATTAGGTGCATTAGTAAGTCCAAAAGGCATCTCATGAAAATATTAGGTGCATTAGTAAATCCAAAAGGTATAACTAACCACTCATACAAATCATATTTATTTTTAAAAGCAGTTTTTCATTCATCTCCATCTTTCATTTTAATTTTATGATATTTACTTTTCAAATTAATTTTAGGAAACACATAGGATCTATACAATTTATCTGATATGCCATCAATTCTAGGAATTGAATGTCTATACTTCACCATAATATTATTGATTGCATGATAATCAACAAACATTCTTCAAGTCCCATCTCTTTTTCAGAACCAACAACACTGAAACTGCACATAGAATCACGTTTTCTCTTATGTACTCCTTTGACATTAGCTCTTACACTTTCCTTTGAAGTTCATTTGTCTCCTTGAAATTATTTTATAAGCTGGTTGATTAGGTATTGCTACTCTAGGTACATGATTAATTTGATGTTTAATTCCTCTAATAGGTAGCAACCCACTTGGAATTTCTTCAGGAAAAATATCCTTATAATCCCGCAATAAAGAAACACAAACACTAGAAATATAAGGATCACGTTCATTAGTGTTAAAATATATCTCCTTATACACAAGTAAAATCATAGGCATGTCAAAAAATAAGCATTATTGATTTCATTCCCTTTTGTATAAAAACTTACATGTTTCTTTATTTCACGCTCTCTTCTTTCTCACCTTTTTTTCTTCTTTCCTCTCTCGACTAAAACCCTATTTTTCTCTACCTGGCCTAAACTTGTTCTCTCAATGCTCCCATGGGTTTCACTCTTCCTTACATGGTTGTTCTAAACTTTCAGCTTTACCTTTCTTTTTCAGTTTTATTTTATCTTTATAAATTTGTCTAGGTGATAATGGTACAAATATGAAAGTCTTTCCATCCTTTTTAACAAAATATGTATTCTTAAACCTATCATACTGGCCTTCCTATCAAATCACCAAGGATGCCCCAGCAATAAATGAGTAGCTTGCATATAAATCACTTCACACAAACTTCATCCTTATACTTTCCAACAACAAAAAAACTCAAAACCTGTTTTAGTAACTCTTACTTCATCATATTCATTCGACTATTGAAGTCTATAAAGTATTTCATGCTTAATAGTGTTTAGATTTATTTTTCTAACAAGTGTAACACTAACAACATTAACATAACTCTCACTATTAATAATCATACTACATACCTTGTTACTTATATGACATCTAGTATGGAAGATGTTCTCCTTTTTTTGCTTCATATCGTCATCATTAATCTTAACACTAAGTGATCTCTTAATCACTAAAATCTCTTTATCAACTTGATACTCGACATCACTACAATCCTTAAGTGGTGGCATATCATCTTCCATGGATTTATCACTTTCATATTCAATCTCACCATGTTCTCTCAAAACAATAACCTTTATGTTTGGACACTATGAAGTTACATGTTTATTGCTCAAACACTTGAAACATTTAAAATCACTGTTACAGTTAGTTTGAGTTTTGGTTTTATATTTCTTTTTAATGGCTAAATCCCTCCTTAATACTTTAGGTGGTTTAGCTTTGCTTCCCACTATATTTGATTTTTATGGGGCAACCCCCTTCTCCTATAATTCATTCTCCAAGCTGAAAAAACAATTCAATGGATATTACCATGTTATAGTGATTTCATAAATCGCCTCTGGAACGTTTGATTGGTTGATGATTAGCTTCGGCTAATGGTATCCGAATGGATGACCAAGATGAATGATTGATTAGCTTTGGCTAAAAGCATCCAAATGAATGACCGAGATAAATGATTGATTGACTTCGACTAATGGCATCCGAATGGATGACCGGGATAAATGATTGATTAGCTTCGGCTAATGGCATCCTAAGTGGATGACTGGGATAAATGATGATTTGCTTCAGCTAATGGCATCCGAGATGGATGAACGGGTTGTGATTGTTGATTTACTTCGGCTAATGACATCCAAATGGATGACCAGGATAAATGATTGATTAGTTTCGACTAATGGCATTCGAATAGATGATCGAGATAAATGATGACCGGGAAAATTGATGATTAGCTTCGGCTAATGGCATCCGAGATGGATGACCGGGTTGTGATTGTTGATTAGCTTCGGCTAATGGCATCCAAATGGATAACCAGGACAAATGATTGATTAGCTTTGGCTAATGGCATCCTAAGTGCATGACCGGGATAAATTATGATTAGCTTCGGCTAATGGCATCCTAAGTGAATGACCGGGATAAATGATGATTAGCTTCTGCTAATGGCATCCTAAGTGAATGATCGGGATAAATGATGATTAGCTTCGGCTAATGGCATCCGAGATGGATGACCGGGTTGTGATTGTTGATTAGCTTCGACTAATGCATCCGAATGGATGACCGGGATAAATTATTGATTAGCTTCGACTAATTACATCCGAATGGATGACCGAGATAAATGATAACCGGGATAAATGATGATTAACTTTGGCTAATGGCATCCGAGATGGATGATCGGGTTTTGATTGTTGATTAGCTTCGGTTATGGCATCCGAGATGAATGACCGGGTTGTGATTGTTGATTAGCTTTGGCTAATGGCATCCGAATGGAGGACCGGGACAAATGATTGATTAGATTTGGCTAGTGGTATCCGAATGGATGACCGGGGCAAATGATTGATTAGCTTCGGCTAATGGCATCCTAAGTGGATCACTGGGATAAATGATGATTAGTTTTGGCTAATGGCATCCAAGATGGATGACCGAGTTGTGTTTGTTGATTAGCTTTGGTTAATAGCATATGCGATGGATGATCGAGTTGTGATTGTTGATTAGCTTCAGCTAATGGAATCCGAATGGATGACCGGGACAAATGATTGATTAGCTTCAGCTAATGGCATTCGAGTGGATGACCCGGGCAAATGATTGATTAGTTTCGGCTAATGGCATTCTAAGTGGATGACTGAGATAAATGATGATTAGCTTCGGCTAATGGCATCCGAATGGATGACCAGGAAAAATGATTGATTAGCTTCGGCTAATGGCATCCGAATGGGTGACCAGGTTAAGGCAAAGTATTTAACCCCGATCGATGTTAAACTTCGGCCCTATAACTCTATGGAGAGGTTGTGGTGTGTGAGTGAGAAAAGTACAGTTAATGAAATAATATGAGATTTACAATGTATATAAGAAGTATAAGAAGGAATCTTCCCATTCTAAGTTAATAACGAAAAGCAACGACAATGTACTTCTATATGTTTATTATTATGTTAGATTATTTACAATTCTTATATCCATGTTATTTTGTAATAGGGACATCACACAATCAAGGTGCGTAGGAAAGTTTGTTCCATAGGTTCACTTATTTTGAAAGGTATTATGTAATAGTATGATTTAGTTGTTATGTTGATTATTTGTCATTCGACACTTTTGTAAGGACTTGTAATGGAAATTATAATGAAGCATGGATGGGGATGTGCGAACACGTAGACACGATGCTATGAATACATTTATGTGGTATTTTCTTTTATAAGGATGTTGGGTTGTGAAATCACATGAGGATCATATGAAAAAAAACACTAGTTGTGTAAGATTGTCGATTATAAACTCGTGCTGATAACGAGATTAGAACAGGAATGCAAACACACAGGTATGCCAATATGACGTAATGTAAATGTATGAATATGAAAATATAATATTATGGACATGTTTATTGGGTATCTGTCATATGGGAATGTTGTTTTACAATAACTATATCCCTATGATTCCATGATAAGGAAGGAACATAATTACTAATTTACAAAATGTCATTGCGAGAAGTATCGAGAGAAAAAACAAATCCATCGGTTTTGGCCTTGAAAAAGCCGGGTCATTACAATAGTGATTTCATAAACCGCCTCTAGAATGCTTGATTGGTTAATGATTAGCTTCGGCTAATGACATCCTAAATGGATGACTGAGATGAGTAAATGATTAGCTTCGGCTAATAGCATCGTAAGTGGATGATCGGGATAAGCAAATGATTAGCTTCGGCTAATGACATCCTAAGTGGATAACCGAGATGAATAAACGATTGGCTTCGGCTTATGGCATCCTAAGAGGATAACCAGATTTGAGAGTTATCAGTTAGTTCGGAGAATTGATGCGTTCATGTATACTATGTTTTGCATATACCAACTATATCAAAGAACTACGATTGTTATTTTTTAAACAAAGAATAACGTTAATTCGACTAATGGTATTTGAGATGGATGACCGAGTTTGAGTATTATAATTAACCTTGGTAATTGATGAATTATTAATGGTGGTATTTACATAAGTAAGGAGAAATGAAAGAATTATGCTCTTTTGGTCCTTGAATGAAATGTAACTTTAATATTACTTTATTATGTTTTCTTAAATTGCCTATAATGCTTGAAATTACCTTGTGTTGTAACAGAGACATCATACCATTATGATGTATAAGGAGATCTGTTTCACAGCTCTCATATTTTGAAAAGAATATATATTCGCATGTTACGAGTGATATGAGTTCTGTATGAACAAACGTGTTAATCACTCAATTAGTTGTCTGACCCCTTTTGTAAACACTAGTAATGAAAAATTGAAATGGAACACAAATGTGAATGTGCGAACATGTTGATATGATGTTTACAAATATACATATGAGGTATTCATCTTCTGAGGATGTCATGTTGTGAAATTACATGAGGTCAGGATAACGAAAGTAATAGTGGTGTAACTGGTTGTTCGACACTCTTGTATGAACTCGTGATGTTGACTATACTAGAATAAGAATGTGAATTTGTGAGTATGTCAATATGATGTAATGTAAACCTATGAGTGTGAAAATATAATATTATGGGCACGTGTATTGAGAATTTGTTTTATGAGAATGTTGATTTACATTATTATTCTACGTGGATTGTGCCTTGTTAATGAATGGAATACAATTATAAATCTGCAGAATGATATGGTGAAAAACATCCAGAGCCTAATGATAAATAAAAAATCCATCGATTTTGGCCTTGAAAAAGCCGTGTCGTTATAGTTGGTATCAGAGTACCTGGTTAGGATCCTGAGGGTCAATGATAATAAAGTTTTGTGATCTATCTCAATATGGTGCACACTTGACAAGAGGCATGAATCAAGCCACCATCCATAGAAAGGAGGAGTAGAGGCCAAAATGCCCAAGATTTGCTAGACGAAGACCTCTTAGATGACACAGTTTCTCATACCTCGACGAGAATCCATCTTATAGGAATGTGGATTTATGGAACTATATCCATTGATACCATAATAAAGAGAGAATGCCCTAACAGTAACGTTGGGCAATCATAGAGGATGTGGTAGCCAAGTTCAAAGTTACCGATAGTCCGTCATAGTGAATAGGCGAGTGAGGTTTTTCCAATCGTGAGTAAACTCCAGCCATGGGAGGCTAGGGGCATAAAATGATTGGACTCCGGGAAGAGTCTTCCACCTGACATAGGAAGAAGTTAGGGCTACATCCGATGTGGTAACATGTACACTACCAATGAATAACTTTAATGTGCTTGTGTTGTTTGAACTAGGTGCTCCCCACTTATTTAGTACTAGGAGAATTTGTCAACAAAATGGGAAGGGAGTTTGTAATTGGAATTTCGAAAAGAAGTAGGGTATGAAACAGAAGTAAACATGATACAACTTGGGTGTGATTGATGTAACATGGGGAAGTGATCGCTTATGTGTCAAGACAGTTAAAGACTCACGTAGTGAATTACCCGAAACACGACCTGGGTCGGTTCCTGTGGTATTTACTTTGAGAATTTGGAGGCACTATCAATATGAGTCCCTTTAATTTCGAGGATGAAATTTATATTAGGAGGGAAGAATGTAAACACTAAAAAAAAAAAGAAGTAAAGCTGAAATGACTTCACCCTCGCTGCCAATTTAAAGGGACATAGTTTTTGGCAGCGACACAATTTATATTAGGCTCTGAATCGGCAGCAACACAATTTTTTACTGTCGATTTCTGAATCGACAGTGAGACTGTAAAACCTAACAAAAATTTATGTTGGACTAGTCTATCCTAAGGAAGAATAGGAATAGAAGTCAGCCTAAGATAACCTAAAAGGGGGATAATGACAACCTTGGTCCAGCGCCTAAACACCCCAGCACACTTATTGAGGCTATATAAATACAAGGAGAGAAAAAAGGGTCACTCTTCCTAAAATGAGTTGCATGCTCTTGCCCTCTTTCTCTTCCTAAAGTTGTCTGCAACAGTTGCATGTTTCTCTTTTCTTTCTCCTTCCCAATGGAAACTTAAACCAAACCAACAAAGAGTGTCCCTTTGAATGTGTGTTTGTGTGTGTGTGTGTGTGTGTGTGTGTGTGTGTGTGTGTGTGTGAGAGAGAGAGAGAGAGAGAGAGAGAGAGAGAGAGAGTTGAGACCTTGAGTGAAGGCTAAACAGCTGCTTAGAGGAAGGGAAAGGGGGCTAGAACGGGTGGGAACAAACTGACAGAAGAAAGAGAACCGATAGAGGAAGAAGAAGGGGGAGAACCGGGAGAAGGAGAGAATGAATACTACCAAACTATCCAAATCCACTTAGATTTGAAAGGTATGGGTCATGTAGTCTCCCCTCTTGTTCTTGAGACTTAGAACCGAAAATGATGAAGGAGTCCCTAAGAAAATTGACCTATGACCCCTAGGTTATTTGTGAAGGAAACTAAAATCAACTAAGAGAATAAGAAAACAGAGATGAAATGAGGCCACTTTCCAAAACATCTAACAAAGAAAATGAATAAAATGGAAAGAACAAAACATGGTAGAGGGTCGGCCATAGCTATGGGGTTGGCCTGGATGCATTGTGTAAGAGAATGCATGTGTATGTTCATGTTAAGATCATGTAACTCTACTGGGATTTGATGACAGATTATGTTCTGGAATTGAAAATGCATGTATATGTTCATGTTAAGATCATGTAACTCTGCTAGGATTTGATGAAAAATATACACTGGAATTGAAAATGCATGTGTGTTCATGTTAAGATCATGTAATTCTGTTGGGGTTTGATGACAGATTATGTGCTGGAATTGAAAATGCATGTGTGTGTTCATGTTAAGATCATGTAATTCCGCCGGGATTTGATGACAGATTATGTGCTGGAATTGAAAATGTATGTGTGTGTTCATACTAAAATCATGTGACTTTGGTGGAACCTAATGACAGATTGCGCGTCTGTAGCGAATTAGCATTCGCCGCCGAAAGTGTGTGTTTTGCAGTGAATTTGTGATTCGCTGCCGAAATTGAGTTGTATGCAGCGAATTAGCATTCACTACCGAAAATATGTGTTCTCCAGTGAATTAGCATTTGCTGCCGAAATTGAGTTGTCTGTAGCGAATTAGCATTTGCTGTCGAAATTGAGTTGTCTGTAGCGAAATTATGATTCACTACCGAAATTAAGTTGTATGTAGTGAATTAGCATTCGTGAGAAAGAGAAAAGTTTTTGTTAAAGAAAAAAAAAGAGGGCAATTTTAAAATAGTATTTTCAGTGTTAATTTTAAAAGAAATTGATTTACAAATAACAGGTAACCCTCTTAATTGTTTTTCTATTTTTTATGATTTGAATTCCATTTGAAATTCAAATTCATATCTTTTAAAAGAATTCCAAACATATAAATTGATTTAACTATTAAGATTTTTAAAACCATAACTAAATGAATCAATTTTTTTTAGTTTTCTAATTAGTTTTTTTTAGTTTTTTCAATTAATTTTTTTTTTCAATTGGTTTTTAGTTTTTTATCTCATCCGATCGGGACCCATATTTCGATGAGGAGAAGAAAGCCGAAAGGATCCACAGATTCGTATGGTCAACGGCTACCCTACGTTTCTCTCCACCACCCTTAGCCTTTGCTTTGCCTCATTGCCTCCCCCCACCTCTCTCTAAGCCCATATATACTCTCTCTTTTGTTGCTTCTATTATTATCTTTTCATATATCTACTTTTAGCACTTGCCCAAACCATCATTGTTTTGCTCTTCTTCTGCTGGGTTTCATCTCTCTCGAATATTGCAATTTGTTTTGGCACCTATGTGACTCAGAGTTTTCAAATTTAACATTATCTCGTATGAAAGTTTGTTTTTTTGTGAGGTGAAAGGATTTGATTTGGTGCTTTATTGACCACTTCTGGACTTACTATATATCTGAACATTCTTTCTGATTTGTTATTGAATTTCTTCAGCTCATCGGTAACTGTTTGATTCGATAAGCTTTTTTGTTTTTGCTTCTTTGAATCTTTTAGGATTGGGAGTTGGTGGCATTTGTAGTTTGTCAATGAGCGCCTTGGATGAGGGACATTTCAATGCAGAACTTGAGAATGGAGTGAAACTTAATTGCCTTGGTCTGGGAATTCAGGACCAACCAGATACTGTAGCTATCGAGGATGCTGTAAAAGTTCTGTTGCAAGGTCTTGGTGAGGATATTAATAGAGAAGGCCTTAAAAAGACCCCACTTCGCGTTGCCAAAGCGCTTCGAGAAGGAACCAAAGGTTGTTTTCCCTTACAGATTCTAATTTTGTTTTCACTTGCTGTTTGTTTAATAATCACTCCTCTCTGAATCAAGGACGCAAGTGCCCAACTGTTTGCTCTTCGTATATGAACTTGGATAGGAAACTTTCATACTTGCATTCCAGCCCTAAACAATATTTGTCATTACATGGTTGTGTTTTGCTTTTGGCCTATAGTGTCTTTGCTTGGTTCTTTGCCTCTCTTTTTTTAACCTCCTGGCCTGTGCAATTACCGAATTATCTTTTCTCAATGAGTTTGAGGCTTCCCTTTGAGGCATTCTTTCATGTGGTTCAGTGTAAGTTACCAAAGCTGCCTGGTAGGCTCTAAACGGCTCAGAGTATAGTGTAAACAATCTTTTGAAATTGTGTAATTTTCTGATACAGAATGAAGAGAAAGAAATGAGTTTATGGTTCAAATATCATTTGATTTATAAAGGGAAGATTGACTCTGCTAAGTACTCACTGTGGCAAGTCCTTTATCAATTTTTCAGGTTATAAACAAAGGGTAAAGGAAATTGTGCAAGGTGCTTTGTTTCCGGAAGTTGGTTTGGATGATGCAGTTGGTCAGGCAGGAGGAGCAGGCGGGCTTGTGATTGTTCGGGATCTTGACCTGTTTTCATACTGCGAATCTTGCTTGCTTCCTTTCCAGGTTAAGTGTCAAATAGGTTATGTCCCATCTGGTCAGAGGGTTGTAGGATTAAGCAAACTCTCTAGAGTTGCTGATGTTTTTGCCAAACGACTCCAAGACCCACAGCGTTTGGCGGATGAAATCTGCTCAGCTCTGCATCACGGCGTCATGCCAGCCGGTGTTGCCGTCGTACTCCAATGTTTACATATCCAGTTCCCAAATATAGAGTCACTTTTTCTTGACTCCAATCACCAAGGATGGGTTAAGGCAGCGGTCCATTCAGGTTCAGGTGTTTTTGAAAATGAATTAGCTGATGTTTGGGGTGATTTCTTAAGTCTCCTGAAGTTCAGAGGTATAAACTTGGATAAAACTCAGATGAAAGACTCTGTGCAGCAGTGTTGGTGTCCATCCCGATATTCCTCAAGTGCTAAAGTTATTGGGCCACCCAACCGAGGAATGGTTACAGCAGTTACTTCAATTCTCAGCTCTTTGGGTGAAGACCCATTACGGAAAGAGCTTGTTGGAACTCCTAGTCGTTTTGTCAGGTGGTTGATGAACTTCCAAAGCCCAAATCTGGAGATGAAGCTGAATGGCGTTGCTTGTGGCAGGATGGATCCTCTCAAACAAAACGGGGATGTCAGCCATAATAAACAACAGATATATACTGAGCTGTGTCTATCATTCTGGTCCCAGTGCGAGCATCATTTACTTCCCTTTTATGGTGTTGTGCATATTGGGTACTACTGCGCTGAAGAAACCACCCCTCTCAGTAAATCTCTTTTACAGTCGATAGTACATTTTTATGGTTTCAAGCTCCAAGTACAGGAAAGACTTACCAGGCAGATTGCCGAGACTGTTTCTTCATTGTTAGGTGGAGATGTGATGGTTGTTGTAGAGGCTAACCATACATGTATGATTTCCAGAGGTATTGAGAAATTTGGAAGCAGTACAGCTACAATTGCTGTGCTTGGTCGTTTTTCGACCGACCCAGCAGCAAGGGCCATGTTTTTGAAGAACATCCCAAATCCTGCTTCTGGAGGATCATGATTCTAATTCAAACTTTGCTATTCTGGTCTTTGCAATTGGATTGAGTTAATCTCTACGCCTTTCCTGGTTGCATATTTCTTTTGCAGTTAGTGCTGGCATGAGAGATATAGGTTGCGGCAGATCCTTCCATGGATGACTGAGCGCGTCCTGAAGAGCTTGCCCGAGTTCTATTTCCCCTCCCTTCTTTCACCATCTTCAGTAGCATAAAACCCCTAGAAAGAAATTATAATGGTCTGTCATATTTCATGATTACTTTTTTGGCATAATTTTCCTGTCAAACTTGTCACTGAAATTTAGCAAATTCAAAAACAGCATACCAGTTCATCACAAGAAAAAGAAAGAGAAATTTGAATGCTTGCTGCTATTATTATCTCTTGTTTCTTTCCTGGAGAAATAGAATGATGGGGAAAAAATTTATTAGTCAGGGATTTTAATGTTGTATCAGTATAGGTTATTCCAGATTTTTGGTATTATTTAGCAATTAAAATAAGAATTTAGTTTGGTTTAATTTCCTTACTTACACATTTTGTAAGGATGTTCCTTAGTGTTTGTTGACTTTCTAAATGTAAGTCCCATCTATCTTCAGTTATTTGATTAAGATGGAGGGAGAAATAATATGGCTAAGTAATACTAAAAGCTCAAAATTCTCCAATAATCATACAACATTAAGATGATAAATTCTTATTTTATCTTCCAGATTTTATATGATCATTGAAAAAAAAAGGAGATACTTTGTTTTCTGTTTTCATCCCCAATAAACTGTCCGGCCAGAGAATTACAATGTACTTGATAAACTAGGAATCAAATAGCTAGCTAGAAAAAAAAAATAACAAATAA
Source organism: Populus simonii (assembly GCA_007827005.2). Taxonomy (NCBI): domain Eukaryota; kingdom Viridiplantae; phylum Streptophyta; class Magnoliopsida; order Malpighiales; family Salicaceae; genus Populus; species Populus simonii. Next base: position 16,764,630 of record CM017477.2, read on the forward strand.
ATAATCATGGTTGACATGTGCTTCCAAAAGAAATTCTTTGTACAATAGAATTCCCTTGTCCATTAACACACCCATGTTTTAAGGACACCTTTTTTATTTGCATTCTTGATTTGCATTAATTGCTGACTTCTCTGAAGAACTCAACTCTAACAAGTTATGATGAACATAATCGACAAATAAGTCTGGATGCAGCCGTTGAAGCTCAGTATCTTGTAGCCAAACTAAATTTGAAATAGGTTGATTTTTTCACTTCACAAAATATTTGTCATATCCCCCTCGACGAGTTGAAAAAAATTAGTGATCAAGGATAGAGGCAATTTCATCTCAAGAATCAGTGATGTTAGTGACACGAGGTTTTGATGCTTTCATGGCCTCCATAGTTGAAATTGTAGCCAATTCATCTGCATCATCTTCAAACTCAATGATATCTTCAATATTAAAGACCGGACTAATACCAAGATTTGAAGTTAACTCTATAACATATACATTGATGCCTAATTCCTTGGCGATTCAAAAAGGACTAGCACGTTGTGCATGTAGTTTGGTAAAACTCCCTGGAGGAAAACGTTTTGGTCTTAAGAGAACAAAGACAACATCACCAATTGAAATTTCCTATCTTTGCACCTTGTATTTGCAAAAACTGCATATGACTTATTGGTAAGAGAGAGATGTAGTTTGACCTCTTCATGAACATCTTTCATATAGTTAGAAAAATCAAGTTGAGTTTTACTTGGTCGAGAAGGTAAGGGTATTGGATTGAGATCTAGGGAAGTGCAAGGCCAACAACCATAGACCAATTCAAAAGGTGTGCTCCTTGTAGACCTGTTCACTAAATTATTGAAAGCAAATTCCACCTGTAGGAGTATAAGACTTCAGTTGGTGACATTATCGGCGACAAGGCATTGTAATAAATTACCCAGACTTCGATTGATCACTTCGGTCTGACCATATGTTTGGGGATGAAAAGCACTATAAAACATCAATTTTGTCCCCATATTTGTTCATTATGTCTCCTAGAAGTAACTTACAAATTTTACATCTTTGTCATATACAATAGAGATTAGGACACCATGTAATCGGACTACCTCTTGTAAAAATAGAACAGCTACCTTCAAAGCATTATAGGACTTGTTACACGGAATGAAGTGAGATATTTTTGAAAAAACAATCCACAACCACCATAATTGAGTCATGCTGCCGAGTAGTCTTAGGCAAACCCATAACAAAATCCATGCTAATATGTTGCCAAGGCTTGTCTGGAATCAAGAGAGGAGTATAGAGTCCTGCTTGGTTTTTAGTTCCTTTATTTAGCTGACAAATTTGAAAATGGTCTACCACCTTATGCATATCTTTACGCATCCAAGGCCTATAGAACTAATCAACAACCATGGAATCAGTCTTATCATAACCGAAATGTCCTACTAACCCACCATCATGGAGTTCTGTGATTATGAATTCACGGAAAGAACCTTCTAGAATGCACAAACTGTTTACTTTGGAAGGTAAATTACCCTATATTTTGCCAAAGTCATTATCGTCAGCATACTGCCTCTTAATATAATCAAAGCTTGTAAAATATGCCAAGAACAGATGTAGTGAGTCCTCAATGTTGGATGCCAATACTTAATAGTTTGAATTAAAGCATAAAACTTCATGTCATATGTCGAATACTTCAAACAAGTTTCACTAAGCTTTTCACTATAAAAAGCAATATGATGAACTTGGCTTAGGACACCCCCAATTGTTTCTCAATAAACGATGCTAGTTGATATGCTTCTTCTACATTGATTAATCATGTAATCAATATTTCTTTACGCAGATCACCACGCAATCCATTGCAGTATCGAGCCAATGTTTGTTGTTCAGTTTCCATAATCCTGCTACGGACAGTCAACTCATGGAAACAATCTGTGCATTGATCCTTAATTAAAGGTCCTTGCCTTAGTTGTAACATTTCTCCAAACATTATTTGCCCATAATCAATAGGAAAATATTTTTCATTCACCCTTTCTTTTGTCTCCTCCTAGTTAGAAATTGATGGATGCCAAGTATGGCGTAATTGTTCTTCCACACTTCCTCACCAAACTTGTTCATGTCCCTTCAATTTTATTCTGATATAATGAACCTTTCAATCCCCCTTTATAGCAAACCATTCAAAATAATCTTCAATGGCCGTTAACCAATCCTCAAAAGCATTAGACTCTAATTTTCCATAAAAGTCAAGCATATCCACCTTCATCCTCTTCATGAGTTCATCAAGAGGTTGATAATCCAAACCATGCCTATCATGATTTCGATGAAATACTTCTTTGTTATGCTGAAACTGAGGTTGATATTTCTCAAACTCTTTAAGTCTTAATCTTCCAAATTCTCATCCTCATCCCTGTTATTTTCATCAGCAACTCCTCATGAAATTGACGATGCCCCCTCTTATTAGGAGATCCAAGTTCTTCTCAAGCCTGATGCTCATCCATAGCATATAGTCGATGAGAAAGTTGTTCCAAAACGCTAGTGATGTGGGTGATTTATTGTTGTAGGTTGGCCTGCTCATGACTTGGGTTTTTATGAATATAAGTGTTCAACATATGATACCAGTTACCATTATAGGTTACTGGCAAGGAATGATCTGATACCAAAATGATGCAACACCTCCTTGTTTAGCCTCATATTAAGATCCTAGAACAATAAACAAAAGAACACATAATCTCTTTACAATGGAATTACTTCAAATTTTATATAATTTTTTTTAAAAAAAAGATATATTTTATTCTTTATTTTCATCCTTGATAAATTGTGTAGCCAAAGGACTACAATCTACAAGATAAACCAGGAAACAAATAACAAATGTGACTAGAAAACAAATAACTAACTAAGAAAGAAATAACAAACAGATAATCATACAAAAGAACACATAATCTCTCTATAATGGAATTACTCCAAATTTTATATAATTTTTTTTAAAAAGAGATATTTTATTCTTTGTTTTCATCCTTGATAAATTGTCTAGCCAAAGGACTACAAGCTACAAGATAAACTAGGAAACAAATAACTAATGTGACTAGAAAACAAATAACTAACTAAGAAAGAAATAACAAACAGATAATCATAATTGACATGTGCTTCCAAAAGAAATTCTTTGTCCAATTAAAGTCCTTTTTCCAATATTAAACCCCATTTTTTAAGGGACGCCTTCTTGATTTTCATTAGCATATCCTTTGAGATGAGAGAATAAACATTGTAAATTTGTTAAGAAACTTCTTAGATTCTCTACATCAAGCTAGATATCTAAGGGAAAAATATTTCAAGTTTATGTTATTTTTTATTAGAGTTTAAACTTGAGCTTTAATTTCAACCCTATGTAGCAACAACAAACAAAAGAACTAGAATGCTCGGCTTTTTATTGAATCAGAACATAAGATTACTAAAAAATTCTTCCTTGAGAAAGTTTGTCATGTACCCTTCGTGTGTTTATAAACATGACATGAAATAATATTATATAATCTTTCGATTGCTTAAAATACAAGAAAAGAAGAAAACACTAAAAGACAAAACAAAAAAGTTTGATTGAATTATAAGACCAATATTTCATTATAAAAGGGTGGTGATAATTAATGGATATCGTAATCATTTGTCTAATATAATATATAAAGATCCTCTATAAAGTAAATAAATGCCAGAAACATTATGTACACATATATAAAAAAACCCACAGTGACACGAAAGTTATCCAATTCAAAGCAGGCTTTTTTCTTAAACATATTGAAAAAAAGTCACCAAAGTTTGACCAAGATACATCTAACAAGAAGAAACTAACATTTAATTCTTGTTTAACTACAAACATCTGACAATATGCTAGTTTATAGTAAGATCATCTGATTCATGAGAATTGGCAAGACCTTTTAATTAAGGGGATCTACATTGGCTTTTGATTTATGACACGACCAAAGAGTTGATGTCTTCTCCCAAGTGTAGAAGTGTTGAAGTAATAAATAATCCGGCAAGACCGAGATCGAACCACAGGGAGGTTAACTGTATAAACTACAAATAAAAAAATAGATAATAACAGAAAAGGAGTTGAAGAGAGCTTTGAGATGTGATATTGATATAAGGATTAAACAAGAATAAAATAATTGTCAAGGTTAAAGGATCCACTAATGGCATTTCAAACAAATATAGTATAAACTCTTTTTATTACTCAACTGGAAACCACACACAAAGAAGATTCCAATCGGATTATAAATTGTTAACATGATTACATTAGTTATCTTATTCGAATAATGCTAATACTTGTAAATGTTGTCAGGTATTCATGATTATAACTTATGTTAACAACAAATCAAGTTCCTTTCATAGCACAGGTGTCGGTTATACCATACGGTTGGGCTATGAAAGTGCCAAGTATTTGTTGTACCAAGGGTTATACAACATAAATCTAGATTAACCATTTAACAAGCAAAGTATTAAAAGTGAACAAGATAACAAATACAAAACATGTTAGTATCAAACATTAAAGTCCATGTTGAGTTTATACTATACTTATTCTTACACCATTAGTGTAATCTTTTCACCTTGACATAATAAAATTAGCTAAACATAATGAAAGAGAGAAACATAAATAAACAAGATAAGAACATAAATAAGATATAAGTTAACTAAGTAAAGGAAAGGAAATGAAAAGCATAAATAAGAGATTAATATAAACAAAACTTAAGCATTACAAAAATATAAAGAGAGAAAGCAAGAACATAATCTTGATCTGAAAACCAAAATGCCTAAATGCATGGCAAATGCCTCCTTTTATAGGCCAAAATTTAGAACTATTGATTTGATGACTAATTGTTGAGTGGGTGGCCATATCTTGATTTGATGACAATCCTTTTATTTTTGTCTGAACAAAACGTCATTGCTAACATCCGAATTTGAACATATAGTCTTCATGAAAGTTCTAGGACATTGTCTCAGCTTTCCAACAAAAAATGGATCGGTGTATTTGAACTTCTAGAACTCGAGATATAGGCTGAACACTGAACAGTGTCTGGGCTGCAGAACAGATTCCGACTTCTTTGTTGTTGCTACAATTTGAACCTGAAAACGGCCTTTTTGAATCTTGGACTCTTCATGAAAGTTTTAGGCCTATGTCTTAGCTTTCCATCCATATAGACCAGACCTAAATCCAAGTTCTACAACTCCAGGTATGATCCAATAACTGAATAGTGTTCTAGTTTGGACTGAACCAACATCTCTTTTCTAAGTTTGCCCCTCTCTTTGTCTTTTCAATTTCAGTAGTTAAACTCATCAATCAATCCTTTAATTTATGTGATAGGCCTGCATTTAAGATGAACATTTACCATAAATTAAAGGTATCTTATAGTATCAGACTTGTTATTATAAAACATACTTTAGTTAAGGAGTTATTGATACTTCAAGTGCAAAATGATGATATAAAACCTTGATAAAAATGCACTTTTAAGTACTAATCAATTTACTGGGTCACGGGGCTCATACAAGCTTTTGGTTTAGGGATCTCACAAGTGTCAAAGTTGTGTAAATTTAAACTCTTAAAATTAATGGTTTGTAATACAAAAGGTAAAGGTATCATCCCACATAGATACTATTATTAGAACTTAACTACTCAATCAAAACAAGCTATTTAAGTTTAGATTAAAACATACCAAGTAAAAATGCACGAAATATGCTAATCTAACTAAATCAACTAATATAAAATTTAAACGATAAGTAATTAAAAGGGGGATTCTGTTTGAGATCTAAACTAACTAAAAACAAATTTGAAAGCTAAGAAAACAAAAGAAATCAATTCTAAAAAATATAAAGCAAATTAAGAAAATATAAAATATAGAGAGAATTATTTTTTTTTTACTTTGTAAGAATTATTCCTCAAGGATAATTAAATACCAATCATTAAATTTAAGTATGTTTTCTAATCTGATTTATGATGATAAATAAATCAACCATGAAAAAACACAAGTTTTTTTTTACCTATCTTTACTTTTTAATTAAGCTATCATTTGTGCATGAATTAATCCTAATTACATAAAAATCTTCATTGAGCATGCAAGATTTAATTACGTGAGAACATTGAGATCAAAATAGGTGCAATTGATTCATGATAATTAAACACGCATTATGAGTTAATTTAATCAAAAATTATGTTTTCCAAGTAACAAATAATCAAACATGGGTTCAAAAATCAGATACTTATGCTACTTAAGTTAATTAGTCATGAATATGAAATAAACTAATAAATAGCTATAAATTTATCTTTATCTTTATTATCAATAAATTTTTACGTTTTCTTTTCTCTGTTATTTGCAACAAAGGCTCTAAATCCTCTTATTTCAGGTAATATTCTTCCTTAAAATTTTTATCTCTATTATCTATATTTTTTTTAGTTGTTGTGGCTAGGATCTTTTGATCTTGTTAATCTATGAATAATTCTTCTCTTTTTTACAGAGCTTTTTTAGATTTGTTTCTCTTAATTATTTTTCTTTTTTACCAAGCCATGGAGAGGTTAATCATGTCAGAGAACAAGATGTTGTGTAACACCCAATAAAATTTAGTGTTAGGTTGACTTACGCTAGGATGACTTTGGGGAAAACAAGCTAACCTACTCTAGGGAAAAATGATGGGGAAGAACCGGCCTATCCTAGGTTAAGATTTATAGAGGATAAGACCAGCCCTAGGATAACTCAAAAGAGGAATAGGGACCAAAGATAACCAGCACCCAAACACCCTCTCTCATTTAAGAGGGGGTATAAATACAAGGAGAGAGGGAAGGTGACCCTTCCTCTTTCCAAAAATGGTTGCAAATGTTGCACGTGTCCAGCTGCATATTCTTACTCCTCTTTCTTTTTTCCAAAGAAAATTGAACAAAACCCCATCTGCATGTGCCTTTCTTAGGCATGAGAGAGAAGGGAGAGTGAGAGGGAAGGTTGAACAGCTAAAAACATGAAAGGAGAAGGGGTCTAGAACTGGTTGGAAGTTGATAAGAGGAGGAGAAACCGATAGGGATAAAGAAAAGGAAGAAGAAAATCAAAAGGGAAGAAAAAAAACCAAGAGAAGAGGAAGAGAAAAAAAATGTTAAATCCTTCCTAAATCTACTCAAAATCATAAGGTAAGGAAATAACATCACCTCATTTCTTGTTTCTTGGGATTTTGGGACGGAAAAGGAGAAGAAAACCTCAAGGGATTGGATAGGGTTCTTACATTTATTACTTAAGAGAACTGGTTAAAAAGACTAGGGAGAATGAGGGGCTAGATGGGGGATATATTTCCAGAAAATAACAACCAAAGAAATGAATGAACTTGAACACATAAACTTAGAGGAAGAACCGGTCAGATTGAAGGGCTGGACAAAATGTAATTGTATGATGAAATGCATAACAATGACCTTGTTGAACCCCTAAGAACATGTTTAAACTAAAATAGAATGTATATTGATGATTAGTGCCTTAATTTTTCACATGTGATTGATGAACTTGCATGAAATGTGAAATGAAATGATGAAATACATGGGGTGTGATCTTGTTGGATTCCTAGAAACATATTTGTGCTGAAACAGAATTTATGTTGATGTTAATGCTTTGATTTTGTTATGAGATTGATGCATTTACATGAATATAGATCAAGTGAATAAAGATATGAATTGTGGCATGTTGTGATTATACTTGTGATATATTTGATGTGGTTGGCTATGTTCTATGTTCAATTCGATTTGGGAGTGTTATAAGATAAAGGCAAAGTCTAGCATAAACCTTACGCTTAAATGATAGAGAGATTAAGACAAAAATAACTTGATTGTCGCTGCCGATTTCTGAATCGGCGGCAACATGGATTGCGTCAATGATTTCTGAGTTGGCAGCAAATCAATTTTCATCAACGATTTCTATGTTAACAATAGGACGTGTGCGCTGATGATTTCAGCATCAGCCATAGAACTGGGTTATGTTGATGATTTCTGAGTCGGCAACGACTCAGTTTTCGTTAATGATTTCTTTGTTAACAGTAGGATGTTTGCGCTAGCGATTTCAACGTCAACCGTAGAACTAGGTTGCATTGACAATTTATGGGTCGGCAGCAACTCAATTTTCATCAATGATTTCCAAGTTAACAATAAACTAGGTACGTTGGCGATTTTATATGTCAGCCGTAGGACGAGAATTGCGTTGACAATTTATGAGTGGGCAATGACCCAGTTTTCGCTGCTGAATTCTGTGTCACCAGCAACATAGTTTTTGTTGCCGATCTCTGGATCAACAGCGACACAGTTTTAGAAAAAATCCTGAAGGAAGAGGGCTAGCCTATCTTAGGGTAGAATGGGAATAGAAACCAACCCCAAAAAAAAACCCAAAAGAGGGATAATAATAGCCTTATTCAGCACCCAAACACCCTCACCTCATTTAAGAGGGGGTATAAATACAAGGAGGAGAGAGGGAAGGTGGCCCTTCCTCTTCCTAGAGACCAGCTGCAACAGTTACATGCTCTTGCTCCTCTGCCTCTTCTCCACAGAAAACTAGACCTAATCCAGCTGCATGTCCCCTTCATTCATTGTGTGAGTAAAAGAAGAGCTGAAGAGTGAGGTTAATGGCTGAAATTAGAGAATGAGAAGGGTTATAACTAGCTGGCAGAACAGTAGAAGAAAGGAAGAAGAAAACTAAACAAAAGAAAAAGAAGAAGATGCCACCGGTATAGTGCTACCTAACACATATAGTGGATGTAAAGAAAGTTGTTCCCCAGTTAGACCAAGTCCCTATAGTCAGGGAGTTCATCAATGTCTTTCACGATGACTTACCTGGATTGCCTCTGTATAGGGAGATTGAGTTTTGTATTAATTTGATTTTGGGTACCGAACCAATATCAATGGCATCATATAGAATGACGCCAGCAAAATTAAAAAAGCTAAAGGAACAACTGCAGGATTTGTTAGACAAAAAGTTCATCCAGCCGAGTGTGTCCTCTTGGGGAGCCCCGATGTTATTTGTAAAGAAGAAAGATGGGTCATTGAGATTGTGTATAGATTATAGGCAACTAAATCAAGTGACAGTTAGAAATAGATACCCACTTCCTCACAAAAATGATTTGTTTGACCAGTTATAAGGAGCTCAATTCTCTTCTAAGATCATTCTTCAATCTGGGTATCATTAGTTGAAGATAAGGGAGGAGGATATTCTGAAAACAGCCTTTAGAACTCGGTATGGTCATTATGAGTTCTTAATGATGTCTTTTGGATTAATGAATGCACCAGCGACTTTTATTAACTTAATGAACAGGGTATTTGGGCAATTTATTGATTGATTTGTGATAGTTTTTATTGATGATGATTTGGTGTATTCAAGGTTTAGAGAGGAGCATGAGGTACACTTAAGGATGGTGCTTAAAACTCTACAAGATCATCAATTGTATGTCAAGTTCTCAAAGAAAGAGTTCTAGGTGAAGAGTGTAGCATTTCTCAGGCATGTAATGTCAAACAATAAGATTGAGATCGATCCTCAAAAGATTGAAGCAGTTAAGTAGTGGCTTAGGCCTACTTTGGTGACAGAGGTTAAAAGTTTCTTGGGTTTGGCTGACCACTATCGGAGGTTTGTAGGAAACTTTTCTTGGATTTTTACACCATTGACTAATTGACATAGAAAAGTGTTAAGTTTCAGTGGTTTTGTGAGAAAATTTTCTTGGAGTTGAAGTAAAGATTGACTACAGCGTCTATTCTAGCAGTACCATCAGATCTTAGTGGTTACACAATGTATTGTTATGCCTCGAGAGTGGAGTTAGGATGTGTTTTAATGTAGTATGAAAAGGTTATTATCTATGCTTCATGGCTGTTGAAAAAGCATGAATAGAATTATCCTACGTATGATTTAGAGACGACGACTATAATTTTTATTTTGAAGATTTGGAGGCACTACTTGTATGGAAAAACTTGTGTGATCTTTACAGATCATAAGAGTTTAAAGTATATTTTTAGCAGAAGGATTTAAATCTAAGACAGAGGAGATGGATGGAAATACTGAAGGATTATAATTCTACCATACAGTACCACCTAAACAGAGCAAATATAGTTGTCGATGCCTTGAGCAGGAATCATCAGGGAGCTTAGCTCATATAAGGAACTACAAAAACCTCTAATCAGGGAGTTGTATGGATTAGTGGATAAAAGAGTCGGATTTAACCTTAGTGAACACTTACCGAGACTATCAAAAAGATGAGAATACTTCTCGCGCATCTTTACTCAAACTACCATGTGGCCTCCTTGTATAAATGGCCTTTTCACTTCACCTTCATTGAAGCTATATCCTTCGATATAAGCTTCCTCACTTGTCGGTCCATTATAGTTTCTGATTGCACCTCATAAGTCATATCATCTTTCAACTCTATTGGTTGAACCTCTAACATATGAGATGGATGCGACATGTATTTCTGTAGCATAGAAACATGGAATATTAGATGTATAATAGACAAGTTCGGTGGTAGTGTTAATCTATAGGCAATTGCTCCAACCCTCTCTAAAATCTCATACGGTCCAATAAATTGAGGACTTAACTTGCCTTTATTCCCAAACCTGAACACTCTTTTGGTCGGTGATACCTTCAAAAATACATAATCACCCACAGAAAACTCTAAGTCACGCCTCCTCTTATCCGTGTAACTCTTCTGTCTACTCTGAGCTGTCTGAAGTTTCTTCTCAATCACCTCTATCTTTTCTGAAGTAATCTGAATCAACTTTGGTCCTATTAGCCTTTTCTCACCAACCTCAAACTAACAGACCAACGATCTACACTTCCAACCATGCAAAGCCTCAAAATGTGTCATCTTTATACTAGTATGATAACTATTGTTGTAAGCAAATTCCACTAATGGTAGGAACTTACTCCAACCAACTCTAAAATCCATAACACAAGCTCTCAACATATCCTCTAAGATCTGAATAGTCCTATCTGACTAACCATCTGTCTGAGGATGAAAAGCGTACTCAATTATACTTTAGTACCCATAACTTCTTGAAACTTCATCTAAAAGTATAATGTAAATTGCGGACCTCTATCTGAAACTATTGAGATTGGTACTCCATGCAATCGCATGATCTCGCTAATAAACAATTTTACCAACTTTGCATGCTAATAAGTAATCTTAACTTGCAAAAAATGGACCGATTGTGTCAACCTATCGACAATCACTCATATCAAATCATAACCCTTCTAACTCCTAGGCAATCTTATCATGAAGTCCATTGTAATCATTTCTCACTTACATTCTGGAATAAAAAATGGTTGTAGCAATCCAGGAGGTTCCTGGTTCACCTATTACCCTCTGAACCTAGAAACAAAGTCTGTTACATTAGTCTTCATCCTATTCCACCAAAAACACACCTTAAGATTTTTATGGATAATAGTGGTCCCAATACACTATTTTACCATAGTGGGATGCATTGTTGCGATTTGGTAATACAAGACTTTAGATTGCATCAACACATCCCCGATGATGTTGGCATAGTTGATGCGTTGCAAGTTGTTAATCATCAAGGTAAAAAAGAAAATGATTGGTTAGTGGTTCATGTAGCATATGTAAATCTTTAGCATGTGAGAAGAGATCAAATATTTATAGAGTGGTGTTCGTGTATTGAGTTAAATCTCTACTAACTTGGTACATGAACATACCAATGTAATTATTCATTACATCGCTATTGGAGTGTATTTCGAGGCATCCACATGATCCGACACATAATCCGGATAATTATGAGCATGTGTACCAAGATATAATAAATTTGTATGGATTAGTTTTTTGTAACATTTAATAAAAATCTTATTTATTCATAATATATGATAATATATTCTTTAGTTATATATTAGGCGAATATTTTTATGCGACGGGTCAGAGAATCATTGTGCAGTTCATGATGCTACTGATGATATTATGCGTGCTACATTCAATACTGGTTTTTATTATACCGTTCTAGACTTGACAAGTTTAGAAAAGCTAAGTGTTTGGAAATTGTGATGGCGAAAAAAATAAAATTGTTTTTTTATGCACGGTGATATGTTCGTGATTTTGATGATACAAGCTTATCTCGACGAGTTAATTTATTAGACGTGGTTAAATAATATGCTTGAATGTTAGAGAACTGAAAGGGTGAAAAAAAGCCACTGAATAGCATTTTTTTGGTTGCACATACCATTGAGCGCAAGTGCGACCTCCGCTAGTACTTAAGCGGTGCTAGTTTGGAAAAAAAAAATTATTCTCTCCTATGCTAAAAAATCCCCCTTTGTGCTATTGTTGAAAAAAATAAAATTAAAAAGAGAAGAAAAGAAACACTAAAGAACATAGTAAACAACATTATTACAGCTTCCTAGGGTTCTGTACGTGATATGAAACAGACATCCTTGCTCTGATAACTAATTTACGGCAGGAGGGTTATCAATGAAAATATAAACTATATACTCAAGGAAGTAAAGCCTAGTACGAATTTGATTGGCCAGGAGTTCTGTCAAACCAAAATCAAAACCAGCCAAATCTGCAAGCTCTATTTTTGTAGGCTCGTTAACTTGCTGATCGTTATTGAGTCCAATGGCTCGGCCAGGTAAGCTTGAGTTCGTGCTGATAATTCTTGTGCCACGAAACGCATGGTGGGTCGTGCCTCTGGGTTGTTTCGTGTGCATGCTAAGGCCACTGTAACTACGAAAACAACTTCCTCTGCTGCTTGGCCAGTGGGAGCTTCAAGCCGAGGGTCTAGCACATCCTTTAGAAACAACTCTGGATCGTTTGACAATGATGGTTTTTATTGATGATAAGAGCTCTCCCGGGTGCTTTCCCATCATAACTTCCAAAGCCACCACCCCAAAGCTGTACACATCACATTTGTCTGTGAGCCGCATTGTTTGTGCCAGCTCTGCAAACACCAGGCAACCAAAATGAACATTGGAAATATTAAGTCAAGAAGGCTGGCAATTAACAATGACAAAATGCTAGACCGGTTGTGAGGGTTTTGTTTGGCTAGAGAGTAGGCAAGATTTGCAAATGTGAGACCTTTGTAAAGGAAACCTTTCCCAGCAACATGAATGAACAAAGGAAACATTTCAGCATTATGCCATGTTGCCCATTTCCTTGTTATAGCCTGTTAAAGCTTTCATGACTTCGGGAGAAAAGCTATCAGAACTCAATTTCCGAATACTTGGAGCTACAAGAATAATCTGTTAAGAATGCACCCTTTTAGGATTGTGAGCTTACCTGGAGCCATGTAGCCATAAGACCCAGCAACTGCAGTCCAGTTGGATGTGTCTGTATTCAAGAGTCTTGCTGTGCCAAAGTCTGAAAGACGGGGCTCAAAAATCTGTCTCCAGCAAAATGTTGTTCAATGATATGTCCCGGTGTACAATGGGTGGAGAACAGTCATGGTGCAAGTAGGCAACTGCATGAGCTACTCCTCGCACTATATTCACTCTCCTGCCCCAACCAAGCTCCACTTCCCCTTCTATCCCATACAATACTTTTCCCAAGCTTCCTCTTTCAACATACTCGTAAACCAGGTACAAGCAGCCCCTCCTGGAGCAAAATCCAAAAAGCTTTATGATGTTACGGTGCCTAACTTCTGTCAGCAGTTTAATCTCATTCTCAAAACTCTGGCGATTGAGTGCTGGGATGTCACTGGAGTCTGACATGTTGAGTTTCTTTACTGCAATCACTTGACCTGTAGACAATACTGCTTTGTAAACACTGCCAAATCCTCCTCTTCCAATGCAGTACTTCTCATTGAAGTCATCAGTGGCATTGACAATATCCCCAAATGTTAACTTGCTGTCTTTTTCCCATACCATTGACTCAGAACTCTCACCATTATTGATGCGTTTGATCTCTTCATCAAGCAGTTTGGTTTTTCGGCAACATAGCAGAACAGCAAAAATAGTTGCTACTACTAATAAGCAACAAACTGGAACAATAACACCAATAAGAACCTTTTTGTTATGCTTCGAGGACTTGCCATTGTCTGTTGTTGGACATTGTGATAATCCGTCTACATTACCGCACAACCCTGAATTTCCAATAAAAGATCTTGCAGATGCATTTTGGAAAACGCTTCCAGTTGGTATAGGACCTGTCAACTCATTGTATGAGAAATCAAAAGAATGCAGGCTAATCATGGTGGACAGTGAATCTGGGATTCTTCCTGAGAGATCGTTATGTGAGACATTGAGATTCTCCAACATTGAAAGCTTTCCCAAATTTGAAGGTATGGTTCCTGAGAGTGAATTGCTGCTGAGATCCAACAAGTATCGCAAGTTTAAGTTGCCCAGCTCGAAAGGTATTTCACCAGAAAGATTGTTGTGGCTCAAGTCCAAGCTTGATAGCTTCTCATAACCCCCAAGCTCTTTCGATATGTTTCCAGTCAGCTTGTTATCAGATAAGTCAAGAGATTCAAGCCTTGTCAAGCTGCCTAGACCCTGAGGTATCTCCCCTTTCAAATGATTGTTGCTCAAATTGAGCATGAATAACATGCTTAGATTTCCCAACTCACCTGGAATCCTCCCAGTCAGGTCATTGGAGTCCAGACTTAGAAGTCCCAGCCGGGGCAACTTCCCAAGCTCGGCGGGGATTTCACCAGAAATTTTGTTTCTTCCCATCTGTAAATTGGTGAGGTTTTCACATTCTCCCCAATCTGGTGAGATTTCACCAATAAATTGATTGTCATTAAGAGCAACAAAAACAAGATTTGGAAGAACACCAAATGCATGAGTGATGTTTCCAGTGAATTGGTTATCCTCAAGCCGAACTCGAGTTAGTCCTAAACAATTCCTCAAGCAGGTAGGCAATGCCCCTGTAAAGTTGTTGCTATTGACAGTAAGTTGTTGAAGACTCAGACCACTACACAATTCAGGCGGCAGTTCTCCAGAGAAACTATTGTTTGAAAAGCTAGCATACACCATCGAAGGAATGGTCTTCCCAAAATTACTCGGAATGCTACCAGAGAAGTTATTGCTGAACAGATTGATAGAAGTTAAAGAAGTAAGATTTGAAATGGTCTCTGGCAACTCCCCATGGAGTTGGTTGGTGTTGAGATCAAGAATTTGCAGTGATGTCATATTTCCAACTTCTGGTGGAATTGTACCGTTGATGTTATTGAAAAAAAGATTCAGGGTTTCAAGATTTGTGAGATTCCACAAGGTTGGAGGAATGGGGCCAGAAAGCTGGTTTCCTGAAAGGTCTAGACTAATCAACTCTTCCAAGTTTCCTATCTCGTGGGGAATGGAACCAGAGAATGAGTTATTATACAAAAAAAGATACTGGAGCGTTGTCAATTGCCCGATTTCTGGAGGAATATTTCCAGAAAAATTATTGTTCTGAACTTGAAACGAGGTCAACTCGGTCCAGTTGGATATAAGGGCAGGTGAAATCTCACCTGAGAAGAAATTCTCAGATAAACCCAAGTCGGCTATTTTAGAAAGATTGGACAAAGAAAAAGGCAATTCCCCACTCAGCTGATTATCAGCCAGGGCCAAGTAGGTGAGGTTAGTACAAAGGCCAAGCTCAGGAGGAATGGTTGAATTTAAGGCATTCATTCTGAGATCAAGTTTTTCCAGATGCTTAAGTTTGCCTAGAGAAGATGGAATAGTCCCCTGAAAAGAATTACTGAACAGTTCAGCAGTTCGAAGACCAGATATCGAACCAATGCTTTCAGGAATTTGACCACCCAATAGATTAGTTTGTAGACTAAGGCTTTTGAGATTGGAAAGCATCGAGATTTTGGGTGACAATGGTCCTTGGAATGAATTGTTATAGAGATTCAAGGTCTCCAGCTTTCCCAGATTGGTGTACGCCAACTCTGGTATCTGGCCAGTGAAGTTATTGAGTGACAAATCCAGAAACGTCAAGTTCCGGCAACTGGTTATGAAATCAGGGAATTCCGAAGTAAGTTCATTGAGAAAAAGGCTAAGATATTCCAATGAAGGCATGGAGAATTTAGACCAGTCAGGGGTTTCCAGGTAGTTTGCTCCAAGGTCTAAGTGCCTTACCTTCAGAAGATTGGAAAGTTGAAAAGGGATGGTACCGTTGAGATTGTTGTTGAAAAGACTAAGATACTGAAGCTCTGTCAACTCTGAAATCTCCACAGGTATGCTGCCCTCGAAAAAGTTGACGCTGAGGTCCAAGTAAATGAGCTTGGAGAGGCCGCCAATGGCTGATGGGATCGCCCCACTCACAGTGTTATTCTGGATGTCAAACCTGGTGAGATCAGTAAATGGGGTGAAGTTGAAGTGGGCAAGTGTTCCATTTATTTCTAGGCTGGGGAGGTTTATTTGAGAAACTGTTCGAGAGGTGGAGTTGCAGGAAATGGCAGTCCAGTTGCAGAGGTTGTTGAGGTTGGAAGGGGACCATGAACGGAGAGAAGGAGGTGGAGAGGTTAAGGTGTTTTTCCATTGGATGAGAGCTTCAGCTTGTGTTCTTGCAGATGATGTTGCCTTCAAAGGAAGCATGGAGAGAAAGAGAGAGTGGAAGAGAAGAGCAGCATAAAGCTTTTGAGAGGCTGCCATGATTAGGATATGGAGGTTGGGTATGATCTTGACTGTGAGCTTATTGTCGCTTTAGGAGGAGGATTGCTTTGAAGCTCCCTAGTTAGTGGTCTGAAAACGTTGACTCTGGCATTTCAAGTCCTGAAAATAATCAAAAGGGTAAGTATGAATAATATGCAGTAGGGCCATTAATACAAAATGTTGAAGAAAGAATTTAACGTGAAAATACAAGAAGATTTAACGAATCACACCTATCTTTTTTCTTTTACTCTTGAATTCTTCCAAATTAATTCATCTAGCTCTAAGAATTTTTTTTATTTTTTAAAAAATAATGCCACTAGAGGAGGGGTCCTTGACCAAAAACCAATTCATTATGTTAAAAAAAATATTACAATAATAAAATTATGTTTTTTTCCCCCTTCAATCAAATAACATTTAACATGGCTAATGGGAATATAATACTACAGTTAAAGTACTTATTTAATTAAAATAAATTTTAACTTACCAAACATGATTGGGACTATAACCGGTAGTTGATTTTTTATTATTATTATAATTATTCTCTTGAAACGCGTTTACAGCATATAGAAATCATTTTATACAGGAATAAAAAAATATAGATACGCAGCGTCACACCTGCCATCTACTAGTCATTCTCAAGGAGGCATGTATATAAATTAAATAAATAAATAAACAATGGCACTCACTTTTTTATGGCCCGCGGTTTCTGAGAAAGACTCGCACTTTGCATTTGGGTTTCTGTTCTTTACCCGAATGAAAAGAGTTGACCATTCAAAAGTCCATGTTATATGGCTGGCTATGTGGGCCCTTGTGTTGCCGCTCATACCTCGATGGTGGAGAATTTACAATACTATCCTTTCCAAGGGCGAAGACAAAAAGGATGTTCTCATGCCCAAATAATACATTATACTTGCAATCTTTTCTAAAATACAGTGGCCCTAAAGTATAATAATTAACTGAGTTCACCGTCTGACTAAAAAAAAAAAAAGGAGGCCAGCCCACATAGTCAAAGTCAACTTTTGAACTAGGGCAAAAGAAAGACTTCAGAGTTCTCTATCCACACACGGCCCCATTGAAATTTAGGGAATCAATTGACCGAGATTAACAACTCTTTTTATTTTTATTTTTTAATTTAATGTTAAGACTTACGGGTCCTTTTATCAAAACCTCAATATGCAGAAATTTCAAAGATGTCAGGCGTATGTACCTTAGCAACTAACCTACTGCTGGACTGAAAACATATGAACAATGCTCGCATAAAGTGACGTGCTACTATTCAACCCTTTTTTTTTTTTCTTGCAAAAACAGAACACCATTATAAAATGAGATAATAATAGATTCCAACTAGGGCAAAGTCACTCAGGCATTTCCAAGACGGTGACTGAATATGTAAGATATTTTTTACAACTTTTAGAGAATTTACGGATGCTTAAGTATAACAACTTGAAATCAAACTCCATTAAAGGACGTATTGGAACCTTTACATCTCCACGCAGGTAAAACATTTCTATGTTAGGTCACATGTATATAACAGAAATCGTAAAAAATACCTGCTTGTGTTACTTGCGCGACCTATAGGGTCCCAAGGGGATAGAAAAACCATTGTTTCTCCTTAATGCATGGTAATTGGGTGCATACTTTGCGTTATGATTCCTGGTCACATCTCAGGGATTTTCACAACTAGGAGCTTATTTCAGGGAATCCTGAACTTCTGCTTTCCTCTTTTTGTAGTTCAGTCCAAGCAAATCCTTCAAAACACTGAGAAAGGTTAGAGAGCCAGCCTAAAATAAAAATACACTGTTTTTTAACCAAGTTACTTCATTTTGATTTCACTCAAATCATTGAGTATTCCCAAGATATAGATTTCAACAACCCATTATAAGTGCATGGAAATTCAAAGGTCAAAACTGCTTTAATAATATTTCCCTCTCATCAACAATATTTTGACTGCATTTATATAAAGAAAATAGACTAGGGTTCACACACATGCACACCTTGTAACCACTTCCTCTATGGTTTCATACTCCATGCGTCTATATGTGTCTGCCTATGCATTTATGACCATGTCTAAACATTTTTATAGATTAGGAAATGCTTAATTTAATCAATCACTATCCGGTTGAATTTCAGAGAACCCAGAAAGAGAAGTTACTATGAAGATGCACAAGAGCAAGAAATAAATACGCAAAACTATAAGTCTCCATAATGATCAAGAAATTATATTATTTAGTAATTTAAATTAAACTTTTTGACTTGGTATATTGCAACTTTTCAAAGCTCGCCAAAGGAGGATAACCTCTTAAGAAATAGAAGATCAAAAGGAAGACATAGGACGTCAAAAGTATAGCGACGCAACAAACTGTAACTCCCATAATATTTTCCTTGACAGCTTCTTTGAACAATTCAGGGAAAATAAAGGATCAGAGATTTTGATGAAACTGCAACCATGACAAGAACACTGCAGAGGATATTTCACTTTCTCATTCTCTCTTCTGCTTTTGTGCTAATCACTGCACAGAGAGAAGCGGAAACGTTGCTAAACTGGAAAAATAGTTTGACCTTTCCAACTTTACCTTCATGGACGCTCAACAGCAGCGGTAGCCCATGCAACTGGACAGGAATTCGGTGCAATGGAGAGGGAAGCATTATTGAGATAAATCTCGAGAACTCAGGCCTGGATGGAACTCTTGACAGGTTTGATTCCTCATCGTTTCCTAACCTTAGTTCACTCAATCTCAATTTGAACAATCTCGTAGGAGATATCCCATCTGGAATTGGGAATGCCACAAAACTCATTTCACTTGATCTCAGTAGCAACAATTTCACCAATCAAATCCCCCCAGAAATTGGTAACCTTAAAGAACTTCAAGTTCTTCGTCTCTACAACAACTCACTCACAGGCCCAATTCCACATCAACTAAGCAACCTACAAAAGTTGTGGCTTCTCGATCTTAGTGCAAACTACCTAAGAGATCCTGACCCTGTTCAATTTAAGGGTATGGCATCTTTAACAGAGCTGCGGCTTTCCTATATCCTTTTGGAGGCAGTCCCTGCATTCATTGCTGAGTGCCCAAACCTGATCTTTCTTGATCTTTCAGATAATCTAATCACAGGTCAGATTCCTATGCCATTACTATCTCGTTTGAAAAGACTTGAGTTCCTGAACTTGACAAAGAATTCAGTTGAAGGACCTCTTTCCACAAATATAGGAAATTTTAGAAATCTTCGACACCTGAGGCTTGGAATGAACAAACTGAATGGTACAATACCATATGAAATTGGGCTGCTCTCAAACCTTGAAGTTCTTGAGTTGCATGAAAATGGGTTTGATGGTCCAATGCCCTCTTCAGTTGGGAATCTCAGGATGCTTCGAAATTTAAATCTCAAATTGTCAGGCCTGAATTCCAGCATTCCAGAAGAACTTGGTTTGTGCTCCAACCTCACTTACCTTGAGCTATCATCCAACAGCCTTATAGGTGCATTGCCTCTTTCCATGGCCTCATTAACACAAATCAGAGAGTTCGGAATATCTGACAACAAACTATCAGGAAACATCCATCCGTCTCTCTTATCCAATTGGTCAGAGCTTGTTTCTTTGCAACTCCAAATAAATAATTTTTCTGGAACAGTTCCACCTCAAATTGGAACTCTCCATAAGCTCAAGCTTCTGTATCTTTTTCAGAATCGATTATCAGGTCCCATACCACCAGAAATAGGAAATTTGTCGAATTTGATAGAGCTTCAATTGGCCGACAACTTTTTCACCGGTTCCATCCCTCCAACTATTGGAAATTTGTCAAGTCTCACCAAATTGATTCTTCCTTATAACCAGCTCAACGGAAAACTTCCTCCTGAATTAGGTAATATCAAAAGTTTAGAAGAGCTTGACCTGAGTGAAAATGACTTGCAAGGAACCTTGCCTTTGTCAATAACTGGCTTGAGAAACCTCAATTTATTTTATGTTGCTTCCAACAATTTCTCAGGAAGCATTCCCGAAGACTTTGGCCCTGATTTCTTGAGAAATGCAACCTTCTCCTACAACAATTTTTCAGGAAAGCTTCCTCCAGGAATTTGTAATGGAGGGAAGCTTATCTACTTGGCAGCCAATAGAAATAATCTTGTGGGACCAATCCCTTCAAGTCTTAGGAACTGCACAGGACTAACCAGAGTCCGCCTTGAACAGAATCTCCTGGATGGAGACGTTTCAAATGCATTCGGCATGTACCCAAACCTGGAGTATATTGACTTGGGAGACAACCGGCTCTCTGGCATGTTATCATCAAACTGGGGACAGTGCACAATCCTCTCAAACTTTCGCATAGCAGGCAACATGATGTCAGGCAACATTCCACCGGAGCTTGGAAACTTAACAGAGCTACAGAATCTTGACCTCTCTGGCAACCAACTGATTGGGAAGATTCCAATTGAGCTTTTCAGCTCTTCAAAGCTCAACAGATTTAATTTGAGCAACAATCAACTCTCAGGTCACATACCAGAAGAAGTTGGAATGCTTTCACGGCTGCAATATTTGGATTTTTCACAAAATAATCTAAGTGGGCGGATACCAGAAGAACTTGGAGACTGCCAGGCACTTATCTTCTTAGACCTGAGCAATAACAGACTGAATGGGACAATGCCATACCAGATTGGGAATCTAGTTGCCTTGCAGATTGTGTTAGACCTCAGCCAAAACTTGATCACTGGAGAGATATCCTCACAGCTTCGAAAATTGACAAGACTGGAAATACTGAATATTTCTCACAATCATCTTTCTGGCCCAGTACCATCTTCCTTACAAGACCTATTGAGCCTTCAACAAGTTGATATATCACATAATAATCTCGAGGGGCCTCTCCCAGACAATAAGGCTTTTCGGCGAGCTCCTGCTGCATCATTGGTTGGCAATCCTGGTTTATGCGGGGAAAAGGCACAAGGTTTGAACCCTTGCCGCAGGGAAACTTCATCTGAAAAGCATAATAAAGGAAACAGAAGGAAGCTGATCGTTGCCATTGTCATTCCACTATCAATCTCAGCAATCCTATTAATTTTGTTTGGGATTCTCATCTTCCGGCGTCATTCCAGAGCTGATCGAGACAAGATGAAGAAGGATTCAGAAGGCGGAAGCTCATTTTCTGTGTGGAATTACAACAAGAGAACAGAGTTTAACGATATAATTACAGCAACAGAGAATTTTGATGATAAGTATTGCATAGGAAATGGCGGTCAGGGAAATGTGTACAAAGCAATGCTTCCATCAGGAGATGTTTTTGCTGTAAAACGTCTTCACCCTTCTGAAGACAATGAGTTCAGTAAGGAATATCAGCTTAAGAATTTTAAGGCTGAAATGTATTCGCTAGCTGAAATTCGGCATCGGAACGTTGTAAAGATGTACGGGTTCAGTTCCTATAGCGGATCATTGTTTTTTGTATATGAGTTTGTTGAGAGGGGAAGCGTGGGTAAGTTGTTGAATGAAGAGAAAGAGGCAAAGCTCTGGAACTGGGATTTGAGATTACAGGCCATCAAAGGAGTGGCACATGGGCTGTCTTACTTGCACCATGATTGCACGCCAGCTATTGTGCATCGAGACATATCAGCAAACAATATTCTGTTGGATGCAGCGTTTGAGCCTAAGATTTCTGACTTCGGGACAGCAAGGCTGCTAAGAGAAGGTGAATCTAACTGGACACTCCCAGTTGGTTCATATGGCTATATTGCACCAGGTACCTTTATAACCCACACCATACCATAAAACTAGCAGCATCTTCAAGTGTTTCTTCTTCTAAAACATGAAACCATTCGTACAATATTTCCATGTCTTAAAACCACGATTCCTCTATGTTTTGCAGAGCTAGCCTCTACAGGTCAAGTGACAGAGAAACTAGACGTGTATAGTTTCGGAGTTGTTGCGCTAGAAGTACTAATGGGGAAGCACCCTGGAGAAATGCTTTTACATTTGCAATCTGGAGGGCATGATATCCCCTTTTCAAACCTTTTAGACGAAAGGCTTACACCTCCAGTTGGTCCTATCGTCCAAGAACTGGTTTTAGCAACGGCCCTCGCATTTTTATGTGTACAGGAAAATCCCATATCCCGGCCAACAATGCATCACGTTTGCAGCGAACTTTCGGCAAGAACAAGCCTACATGTCCCTGCACCTCTCCGCCTCCTCACGCTGCGAAATCTGATGAACATGCTTAAGGATCAAGCATCATCCTCTGTCACTTCTTATGTGTAATTTGTGTGTTTCTTATTCTACACTCTTTCAAATAAGAAAATCAGTGCACTGCGCTGGTGTGTTTGCTACAAACTTTTAGCAGCTTAAAATGAAGGGGAGATGCTTGATAAAATGTCCAGCCAGAACCACGTGCAGGAATTTCATTTATAATTTTATTTTAAGAGCGACGAGGAAAAAAAAAGAAGAAGGAAGTGCCGGCCAATTACCTGAACTCGGATATGGTTGATCGGAGAACTGTATGCTGCAGAATAGGGCGACAGGAAAGACCGAATTGCCATCGTCAATTTTGAGAGCGATAGAGAGTGACCCTCATCTAGCGAACGAGGAAGAGTACGTCCTCTCGGGTCTCGTTTTTAGTATCTTTCCCGCCCTTTCGGTGATGAAAACGGCGTCGCTTCCCTTGTCTTAAGTTGTTAGAACTCTAAACAGGCCCCTTTTTTATTATTATATTGGACTCCACATCTATAAAACTCCTACCCAAATACAAGGAATTTACTTTTGGCTATTGATTAAAATCTCATTAGTCTCCCAATTAAATCACTTGCATGCCTTTAGATTTTTTTAATGAATTGTTTTTTTTATTAATTCAGTTCAACCATAAATTCTTATTAGTTTTCATCCATGAAAAAATAGATTTTGAGAGTGATATCATCCCCATTTCCAAGAACAACACATCAATCTTGAAAAAAAAATAAAGTTAAATTTTTTTTTGCCGAATTCATACAAAGTTTATCGAAATTTCTACTAAAATTTCAGCAAAATCTCCCTTATACCAGGAGGTCTCAAGTTATCGACAAGTTAACTGTATACATCTATTATTCATTTTTTATACACATTCTAATCATTCCAAATCTCAACTATTCAAGGGTACAAACGCAATATTCCAAATGTTCATCCTTTACAGTGGGACATAAAATAATTTTTAGATAAACGAAATAAACATACAATAAAAAAAAGGTGAATATATGTTATTATATATTAAGTAATATTACTAGTGACATTTCAAACACATGCCGCTAAACATCAATAAATTTCAGCAAAATCTCCCTTATACCAGGAGGTCTCAAGTTATCGACAAGTTACCTGTATACATCTATTATTTATTTTTTATACACATTCTAATCATTCCAAATCTCAACTATTCAAGGGTACAAACGCAATATTCCAAATGTTCATCCTTTACAGTGGGACATAAAATAATTTTTAGATAAACGAAATAAACATACAATAAAAAAAAGGTGAATATATGTTATTATATATTAAGTAATATTACTAGTGACATTTCAAACACATGCCGCTAAACATCAATAAATTTCAGCAAAATCTCCCTTATACCAGGAGGTCTCAAGTTATCGACAAGTTACCTGTATACATCTATTATTTATTTTTTATACACATTCTAATCATTCCAAATCTCAACTATTCAAGGGTACAAACGCAATATTCCAAATGTTCATCCTTTACAGTGGGACATAAAATAATTTTTAGATAAACGAAATAAACATACAATAAAAAAAAGGTGAATATATGTTATTATATATTAAGTAATATTACTAGTGACATTTCAAACACATGCCGCTAAACATCAATAAATTTCAGCAAAATCTCCCTTATACCAAGAGGTCTCAAGTTATCGACAAGTTACCTGTATACATCTATTATTCATTTTTTATACACATTCTAATCATTCCAAATCTCAACTATTCAAGGGTACAAACGCAATATTCCAAATGTTCATCCTTTAAAGTGGGACATAAATTAATTTTTAGATAAACGAAATAACAATAAAAAAAAGGGGTGAACATATGTTATTATATATTAAGTAATATTACTAGTGACATTTCAAACACATGCCGCTAAACATTAATAAATTTAAGCAAAATCTCCCTTATACCAGGAGGTCTCAAGTTATCGACAAGTTACCTGTATACATCTATTATTCATTTTTTATACACATTCTAATCATTTCAAATCTCAACTATTCAAAGGTACAAACACAATATTCCAAATGTTCATCCTTTAAAGTGGGACATAAATTAATTTTTAAATAAACGAAATAAACATACAATAAAAAAAAGGGTGAATATATGTTATTATATATTAATTAATATTACTAGTGACATTTCAAACACATACCGCTAAACATCAATTGTTCCTTAATAATGGTAGATCCGTTTCAATAAAAAAAAAGAGAGGGAAAAACACTCCAAGCACCGATTATATGTTTTTTTTGTCTAAATGTTTCGGAAAATCATTTAAATCAAGAACTACCCAATTTTTGCATGTTCATGATCAAGAATTCAAACAACAGGAAAAAGAGTACCATACCAATTACCAGGCTTCTTTTCAGACCCGTATGTGGGCATTAATTAATAAACAATTCATCAATTCATATATAACGTTTACAATCTTATATTATCCTTCGGTTGTTTTTTAAAATGAATTTTATTTCTAATATATTAAAATCTTCTATATATATTTAAAATTTTAATTTTAAAAAAATCAAATAAAACAAATTCAATTTTTTTCAAAAATACTTTTTCACGCGAAATTTAAATAACTCTGTCCGTCCGTATCATTGATAGTGAAAAGATAGGGGGGGAATCAATTGGCACCATATTTTTTTTCTTTTTCTCCTTTCTCACCAGCCGACAAAGGCAAATCAATTTTTCTTCCCTCTTCACACAAGCAACACTGGCTCTCTCTTTTCATCTTAGCCTTTTCATTTGAATCGATTAATTTTGGGGTTGTTTTGTTTCTGATTAAGAGTTGACTTCTTTTTTTCATGCATCAACATCCTTTTATTTGAAGTTAAGGGACTTTTCAAAGATTGTTTTTTGAATTTTTTTACAGTAATTATGGTTGATTTATTTTTGCATCTTTTTTTTTTTAGGAGTTGAAGACAGAAAAGAGAGAAGCAAGGAAGGCCATGTCGGGTGAGGAAAACTATTGATCTTGATTTTTCATCTTTCGGGTCTCTTTTAATTGATAGAAAATAGAATCTTTGAATCTATTAATATCAGATATATTGTTTCTTGGGTTTGTTTTGGAGTGAAGTGAACGTTAGGCAGGATCTCTAATTTATTTAGTAATTTTTTAAAATGCAGGTTAGAGTCTGTAGATAAAAGTCGACAGATCATATATATGCTATAAAGAAGCTTAAGAAATTAGAGATGCTTTGTTGAGCCCAGGTATGTGATTTTGTTAAGCTTTCCTAACAATTTTATTGGATTTCTTTTTCATTATATGCTTATTTTCAATTTGGATCTAAATGTTCACGTTAAACATTTGAAAGTAGAAATGTTTCACAAATTATTTTAGATTGAAGTTCAATTCGACAGATAAGTTAGGGTTTAAACACATCTATGACTACAATTTAAATAGACTTTGAAATATGATTGTGGATCTTTCGAGGGAGTGATTTTTTTTATCGTTCACAATTTTAATTTTTTTTTCTTTTTCATGGATTGTTTTTGAGATAATAATGAAGGCAATGTCAATCAAAGTTTTAGCGTGATTGTCAATTATAACTTTAGTTTAATCTTCTTTGATTCTAATTACTACTGATATATTTATTGGTTTTTTTTCTTTTTATCTATGATATGTCTTTTGGTTATTGTACCCATAATTATTTTACAATGAATCATCTAGGATTAAATTATTGCATTATCCAGTGGCTTTTAATCAACCATTTTTTAAAAGTTTTTCTTCTTCTATAAATGGATGGTATTCAGGTGGGAGTGTTCATATTGTTAAAATATTTGACTAAGTGTGCTACTGTCTCTATATTATAAGAGTGCATTGCTTCAAGTATTTTTATCCGAGTGAACAAGTTTCATATATTACAGGAAAAAAAATTTATGTTCTCATCTTACCTTTCCACAATTTGGTTTTTTTGTTCTAATAGTTGGAGGTGCTAGGTTTGCTGTTATTTCTACATGGTTTAATTTACTCCTTATAGGAACCCATACTCCATAAGTAAGATATATTTTTTTTCCACATATTGCGAGGTTGTTTTGCTTTCTCCTGTTTTCAGAATTCAACAGAATTTATACTTTTGAATTTAGCCTTTGAAAATGATATCACTTTTAAATCCGTACGCACTTTGCATCCAACAAGTACACACACACACACACACACTTGATAAAAGAAAAGGGGGGGGGGGGGGGGTGTTAATGAAATAAATAAAAGACGTAGGCCTTGACTATTTCTTTTCATACATGCTAAGTTTTTTTTTTTTGTTGGTTATTTCATTCTCTCTTTTTTACACCTTGAATCTGCAATTAAGAAGAAAAAAGTAAAAAACTTAAATTATCTTAGTTGCTTTTATGGTATTATTTCTAAAGGATTAATTTTTTTTTATTGAAACGGGGTACTGCTAGATATTTGCTGATTTGCACAATAGCCTTGCTTTTATTTTTTAACTGATAATTTTATCGATGAGATTTGACTGTAGCCTGTTTTGTCAAATGCAGCTTTACAGGTAATAATCTAGATCTCAACTCTATTGACTGCCATTGCATATTTGGTTCATCTTTGTTTACCTTTTCATTTTTCTTATACCTTCGGTCCACAATAATTTACTACTAAATCAACTACAGCACCTTGCTCTCTTTTTTCCAGTCTTCGCTGTTGAAATGATCATATTTCATATGCTATCTCACTACCAAGTTTGCGTAGGCTTCTGACTTTACAACATATTCTACCTAGCTTTAATTGGTTGAAGTGAACTTACATTCTTTAGGCTTAACTATTGGCTTGGCAACTAACTTGCCTAGCATTCTTTATCTTTAATCCATATCACTTTGATGGATTATGGCTTCTCAAGTTTATGCTGCACCATTTATTTTTCTGGTATAATTTATCCACTACTTTTGTTGATTCAGAACTGTGCTAGCAGTTTCTCTTACTCAAAATCTTTCAAGTCCTAACAAGTTATTTAAAGTCTTTCTAAGAAATTTTCATTTATCTTACTTGATAACCATGATTGCAATTATATTTGTTTCCATGTTGCATTCTCATTTCTGATATTACAAGAAAACATTCTATAGACTTGCTTTATTGGCAATTCTGTATGTTTTTGCAGGCTCTATGCTGTTTTGGATTGTTATTATTTAAGAATAATTTATCTATTAAGTTAACTATGTTTCTTAATGTCTCTGCTTTTAGTTTGGTGGCAATAGGTTTTTGGATATTGGTTGAATATCAAATGATGTGTATTTGAATTGTGTTTTGCGGTTTCATTGTTATACAGTGAAAAATTAAGAGAATGCATGGTCAAACAGCTTTTTTATTTTAGTTGCTTGATGATTCGTTTTTCATTTACAAGACATGTAGCTATGGACAATCATGCCATACATGTGCTGGATATTGTTTTGCAGCTTTTGCTAAAACTCACTTTCTTTAACAACATTCGACTTGATTCTTCCTAGCACTGCTATATCCAATTCTTTTTAATTTATTAAGCGTTTTTTTGTTCTAGAATTATTGGATAATAAATATTTTTAATTGAAGATATTATTGCTTAACCATTGCATTCATTACCTTTTAATGAATTTAGATCCTACTTACATGGTAGGAAAGTTCTTCATTTTCCCTCTTGCTGTGAGATTTAGGTTTCATAAATTTATAATTGAAAAGAAAGCTATGGCAAGATTGCCCGCAGCAGCGCGCGGGCAATCCACCTAGTATCACTCTAATCTCTATCAAGTCAATCAACCAATCAATTAACAGTTTTTTGAGGTTGTTGGAAAACGAACTCTCTCTGATAGAGAGAGACAGGGAAAGGGGAGAGGAGGAAGGAAGAGAGGACCCTTTGGGTTAGGGTTTGTTTCTCCATTGCATACTGAGCTTTTTTGGTTGCTAGGCTAACCAATCAGAGCAGTTGAGCGACTGTGTGCCTCCAACGAAAACGAATTGGTAATTCTGTTAGAATAACGTGAGGATGTAACGACGGGGTGACGCCGTGACGGAACAGTTGGCCGGCAGAAGAAATTGCTTTTTAAATGTTTTTTTATTTGAAAATATATCAAAAATATATATATATATATATATATATATATATATATATATATATATATAGAACAGAAAATGGATTCAGACGAAGGAAAGCTGTTCATAGGAGGAATAGCATGGGACACAACGGAAGAGACACTAAGAGACCACTTCAACCTGTACGGCGAGGTCTCTCAGGTTGTAATAATGCGTGACAAAACGACTGGTCATCCTCGTGGCTTTGGTTTCGTTGTTTTCTCCGATCCTTCCCTTCTAGATCCTGTTCTCCAGGATAAACACACCATCGATGGACATTCTGTAATGACTCTCTCCATTTTCCTCAAATTCATCCAATTTTCTTTTTTGTGGAACTAAGCTACACTAGGTCCCTTTAATTTCTGGTTTTTCTTTCTTTCTTTCTTTTGATGGATAGTTTGTGTTTTCTAAACGTTGATTGCTGCAAAAATTATGGGGCAGCTCACCAATAGTAGACTAATTTTTTACGTACATACATTGGTTGATTTATAGTATTGTTTATTATCGTGGTTTGATCTGTTTCTGCAATGTAAATGTTTTTGGAATTATTTTTTTCAGCAGTTTTAATTTTCTTCTTTGGCGACATAGGTGGAGGCGAAAAGGGCTTTATCCAGAGAAGAACAGCACGCCTCATCTAGATCTGGAAATTTTAACTCTGGTAGAGGCTCTGGTGGTGTAGGTAATTTTAGGACTAAAATCTTTGTTGGTGGCTTGCCTCCCACCTTGATGGAAGATGCGTTCCGTCAATATTTTCAAAGTTATGGTCACGTATGTGATGTGATACTAATGTATGACCAGCAGACTCAAAAGGCCTCGTGGCTTTGGATTTATTACCTTTGATACTGAAGATGCAGTTGATAATGTACTCCAGAAGACTTTTCATGAGTTGAATGGTAAACTTGTAGAGGTAAAACGAGCACTCCCGAAAGATGCAAATCCAGGTGGTGAGGGGCGTGATGGTGGCTATCGAGGTTATGTCTCCTCTGGAGCCAATGTAAGTGCAGCTGATGGTCAAATGGACGGAAACAGATATATGCAGGCCCAAACTTCTGCAGGTGGTTACCCACCGTATTCTGGTTTTGCTGCACATAGTTATGGTTATGGAGCAGCAAACAGTGGAGTTGGTTATTATGGAAATTATGGTGTTGGTGGTTATGGTGGTGGAAATACTGGATATGGTACAGGAGTGTATGGCATGTCTAGCACCGTAAAAAATAGCTGGAACAGCCAAGCTCCTTCCAATTATGGTGCTTCTGGCTATGGTGCAAATGCAGGCTATGGGGCTGCAGCCCCCTGGATTGCTTCTGGTGGTGGCGGTCCTGCTTCTGCTCCTACGGGTCAGTATCCAGCAGGAGCTTCTGTGTACGGGAACCAAGGCTATGGTTATGGTGATTATGGTGGAAGTGATGGTCCTTATTCAGGTGGCTATGGGGCTGCTGGTGGGCATGCTGGAAATGCTCCAAATGGCAGTGCCGGCAGCAAAGCTGGTGGTGGGGAGCAACAAGGGAGTGGTGGTGGATACGAAGACAGTAATGGGAATTCAGGATATGCAAATGAAGCCTGGAGGTCTGATCCTTCACAAGCCTCAGGTGGTTATGGTGGTGCTTATTCAAGATAGGCACCTCCACATCAGTGATTGATGATGCCTTCAGGTTTTTGTGAGAATTCATAATCAGGCATCTATTTTTCTTTAACCCAGTTGTAGTTTGCAGTGGCTTTCTGCTAGTATATAATGGCTAGTAGTTCCAAGCAGTAGCTACACCATTTCATTAATAGCATTTGCTTTTCAAGTCACAACTGTTAACTTCATTTCATATTTTGTTTAATTGATAACCTCTTAATCTTTTAAAGCTTGGAGTGCTGTTCTGAGCCTTTTCTATTATTATATTGATGTCATTTATGCAGGCATCTGATTGATGGCTCTTTATTAGTTAGCATCTACTGATCTGCTTGAATTTACTGGCATTTTGAGTATATTTTATTGGATGTCTGATTTTCATAGCAGTAATGCTTAGCTTTTATATGTGGTATGTCATGATTGAGATTGAGTAGAGATATTCAAATGTAGTGAAGTTTGAGGATACTGTGCTGGAGCTCTTAGCCTAGATTCCTACCTTGTGAATAGAAGCAGTAACCAGTTTGGTAGTAAAATTTTGTGAGAAAAGATAATTTCCTCCTGTATTTGCAATTTTTGTACAGGAGAGAGTATTCAACTTCAGTTGGGAACTTGTGGAACTCAAAATGTGGTAATTGGGTTTGTGGCGAGGACTGGAATTTTAAGTGGGCTCGCTAACGATGCTCTGTTCACCGCAAAATATAGAGTGGGGCTGAAGTCTTCCCATTATGAACATGGTATCGTAAGTTGAAGGATGTTATAACTTTCCCGCTCTGATTTCATTTTTTTTTCTATTTCTTTAGAGTTGCCAACATAGAATTATTCAGCCTTTTGGGAGAGAGAGGAGCGAATGAATTATGTATTGTCAGTGAAAGCCTGTGTACTTTTGGTGAGAAAAGAACATAGCTTCATTTTAGCCCTCTATTCGGTCTACCTCATCTATTCTTGGTTCTTTGTCCTTGTGCAGTAACTAATTATCATTCGCATCTTAACATTTGTTTTTGCGCTTCAGTGTTGGCTATGTGCAAGAAGATCAATCTCTAGAATCAGTGGTGCCCGCCAACTGCATTGCCTGGCAGAAACGGTGTATCTTGTCATCTTTTATTCCTCTTCCTCTTCCTCTTCTTACTGGTTCCGTGCTGCCTATTTTTTTTTCTTCTTGATCTGGTTGTTATCATCTGCAATTCCTTGTTTCCTCTTATGTTTTTCATGTTGATCCCATTTGATTTCTCATTTAGGTACTTATGATTAAGCATGCTGAAGCCCTTTTCATGAAACTGGACTGATGATACAAATGAACTTTAAAGTGCAGTTATGTCCACCAAAACATGTCAAAAACTGCAATGTTCATAACTGTGCATCAGTCGTAAGTTTTGGAATTTGAAAGCTGTGCCGTGCTGGGATCAGTCATGGGTTGTTTTGGCTGGGGGGGCATCCGTGTTGGCCATACAAAGGAAGCATATGAGGAAGCTGTTGATTTCAGATCCTTGCACCTGAAATATAGGTTGCTGATATAAGCAATGCCGTTGATGACAGTAAATGATTGCATCAATTGCTGTTATCATCAAGATTTTATGGCACAAAAGAAACTATGGTCTCCGTGTTTTGTTGGTGTCCTCTGGCGCCTAAACCCTAACAGCCACACACTTCCCGCTCGCTTTGCCTTGTCCAAAGCAACAGTCAATTGTGAGGACAAAATGAAGTAACGGACGGATGGTTATTGACAGTCATGAGCATGGCCGGTTGTGGGGGGGGGGGGGGGGGGGGGGGGGGGGGGGGTGGGGGGCGTGGGGTGGTGAACTGGGCAGAACATGGGATATGGCTGGAGGTGTCCAAGGAGCCACCAAGTTCATGGAGAACATGTGGTGAGCAGTCCAAATCCTTGCTAGAAAATGGAGAGACAATTTTCAGATGCAACTTCCAGCTTAGTTGTTCTATGAATAGGTTGTAAAATAAGCTGAGTAGCATACAATACCTCGTAGACACAAGGTGTCTTGAGCATAAAACACGCTATTGGTTTGTGTATTTCCTTCGTTAGAGTTTAATAATTGTTGGGAAGAGTTGTTGAAAATTGTTATTTGCATCCTTGCTTGGATGTTTGTTTTGGTATCAGATCTGGGTTTTATCTTTATTGTGAAGTTTGCAAAATTTTGTAACCCAAAGTACGCATGAATAGTCTATAGAAATGATTCAGGAGAGATTAACATGTCTCGAAGGCTTGATTGCTTGATAAATGATAAGCTAATGGTAGCTGATGGTCATTTAAAGGTCATTGCATGAAAGTTATAAATAACCCAAAGTGAGGCTATGTTTTTTTTTTTGGTGCCCCACACATGGCATGCCCGTGCCTAACTCTATGTTGGGCCAAGACACGCCTGTGTCCAACCTCATGTTGGGTCAGGGATGCATCCCGCCCAACACCACATTGGGCTATGGAGCGTCCGTGCTCAATTCCTTGTTGGTTCAGGGACGCGATCGCGCCTAACTCGATGCGATCGCGCCTAACTCAATATTGGGCTATGGCGTGTCTGTCCCTAACTATTCTTGGGTGCAGTCACAAGCTAAGTCAAATTTTTCATAAGTTCAGTGTGTGAGTTGATATGATATTTTATCAAGTAGATATGGATTCCATTGAAATTGTGAGAAAAGCCTTGAATGATTTTACTAGGTTGTCTATGTTAGTAATAAATCTAGCAAAGAGCTATGTTTTCCTATTAGGGTTATTGATGAACTAGGAGCTTCTTTGCAAACCCTTTTGTGTTTTAGGTTGGGTTCTTTGTCAATGAGATATCTAGGAGTTACTTTAATCTCAACTAGACTAAAATATAGTGATTGCATGCCTTTGGTTGAGCAGATTTTCTCCAGGATTAAGTTGTGGACTTCAGCTTCTCTTTCTTATATTAAGCGTCTCTAACTGAGCAGATATCATGGTCATGCAAAAACATCACCACCTGAATAAAACCTATATACCTCTTTTTTTATATTAATTATTTGAATAAAAAAAATCTAATGTCAATTCAGATATTATTTTGTTTAGTTTAATTAAGAGGATTGCATGAAAAATAATATCTAAGAATTCTTAATTATTTTATTATTGAAAAATTAAGCATAGAACTAAACAATTTAAAGATTATTAACTATATTGGGGAATCTTTATAAATCATATTATAAAATGTATTCTAAATATAAACATAATTTTTCAAAAAACTTCTATAGTCATAAGATAAAACTAAAATCTTAAAAAACGAGTATGCTTGAACAAATTTCATAAACAAGATTTAAACTAGATTGTTCATAATACTTATTTGTTGAAGCCTTTAAAATTTAAATTAGATGAAAATTTATTATTTTCAATAATCAATTATTTATCTTTAAGGTTTTATTTCCTATCTTTTAATTCAAATAAAATAATTGAAATCAGCCACTAAAATCCAATAACAACACTTTAATTAGTTGTAATGGTAAATAATATCCACAAATTAGGAAGACAAACTCAAAAAATCTCCCCATGACAAACTTTAACTTAAGCTCTAAAATGACAAAAGGAAAAAACAAATAAAAAATATTAGGAAAAGCATTTGCTTCATGTATTTAAAATATCTCTCTTTCAACTCTCTTTTATACTAATTTTTTCAACCATAATGAAGAAGGGTTATTTATTGATTCTTTTAATGTATCCACGTACTCAACTACACTATGTATAACTAAGTCTAGCCCCTCATTTTTTATTTAGCCATAGAGCAATTATTTAAGTAATTGAGTTATTTTTTTTTTAATTTTTTCATTCGATATTATGCTCATATGGTTTTAAGCCTAATAATTTATTTTAATTTGTGTCCTACATTGTATTTGCGATGTTAGAAAATGTCCCAACTTTTAATTAATTCTCAATTTTATGAGATCGAATTTAACAAATAAACAAAACAATTACCTTTTTTATTGTTCATGGGGTATAAAAACTACAATTTGGTCCTTAAAGTTTATATTTTTTTTCATCTTTGGTCCTTGTTTTTTAAGGGTTTATGATCTCAATCCTAAACTTATTTGTTTAGTGTTTTAGTTCATAGAATTTGAAAGGAGAGAGGGGGTTGCCAAAAAAATAAGAAAAGAAAGAGAATTTCAACTATATAAAAGGTTAATCTTGATGTCAATGAGATCATCTTGACAAGAAAAGTTTCATTAACGTGTTTTTAACTATTCATGTTTCCAAAAAAATAGGTAAGAACTCGAAAAATTTGATTTGATTTAATTTAATTTTGGATTTTTAGATAAATTTAGAATGTCTTGAGGTTGGAAATGAGTATCCTATCATGTTTAAGATGTATTTTTTAAAAAATGTTTTTAGATAAAATAAAATGATTAAAAATAGTTGTTTTTGTTTCAAAAATTAGACCTGACCGCCTTTGATTATCAAAGAAACTATCAATAAATGATGCATCTTTTGCTTGCTTTGAAGGACATGTCATTTGTTTATTTATTTCCTGTTTTTAAAAAAGAAATTCATGCCACAAAACACCTAACTTTCTTTCAAATGTAATAGGTGTGCAAGCTAACCTCCTAGGCAGGTCTAGGTGTCTAATATCTTCTTAGATCCTCCTCTAGTATTTTTTTACTTAGTTTTTCATTCAAATTTAAGTATAATTAAAAATAATTCTTAAAATAATTTTTTTATTATTTTAAATAATACTTTTAGCTTTATGATAATATTAACAACTTTTTTCCTAATTATTATATACATGATATGCAAAAAACAACAATGCTCATCAATATTCAATACCGATAATTTTTTTTAATTATTTTAATAGGTTTTTTAGATAATTTTATGACATTAAGTATTTATTTTCCTTCAATCATGAACAAGATATTAAGGTATTATTTTTAATATTTTAATTGAAACTTACACTTGAGATCATTATAAGTTTTTATTTGAAAAATCAATACTTTTGATTATTTTTTTTGTTAAAATAATTAAGAAATTTATTAATAAGAAAACAAAGTTTATAGTAGAGAGATATATATATTTTTCTGGTTATTTCAAGCCTTTATTTTTATTTTATTTTTTATTTTTTTTAGAAACCTCGGTGCTAATAAAAATATTTTATTCAAACAAGAAAAAATATGAATAAAAAAAGGAATATTTCACATAATAAAATATTTTTTTGTCCAAAATTTAAATCATTGTCAGATGTGTACATATCCATTTTCATTGTAAAAAAAATATATTTTAAAGACATGCCCATGACATTGCGTGAGCAAATTAGTAGCACAGAGAAATTGAAGGAATATCATTTTTCAATGTGCATTGCTATGCATTTGCCCAGATTCATTATTGATGGCACTATTTATTATAAAAATTTTATTTTTATCAAACTTTATTATTTTCTAATTTTATCCTTGCATGTTACATTTGGTGATATTTTAAGTGTTGATATTTTTTTAATTTCTTGCGAATTCAAGATGTTTAATGAATTTGCAAAATTTAATTTGAGGCAAATTAAATTTAAATTTATGAAGTAAAAAAGGTTCATTTGTTTCTAAAAAGTCTCCATTTATGCATGCTTTCCTTCGATTTTAGACCTCGTTTGTTTGCTGGAAAATAATTTCTTTTAGGAAATTGAATTCCAGAAAAGTGAATTATTTTCCGATGTTTGGTAGTGTAATGAAAAATAAGTTGGAAAACACTTTCCAGTGTTTGGTTATGTTTGGAAAATAACTTATTAATGTTTTATTTTTTTTCGAGTTTATTAAAATAATGAGGAACAAATTTTACAAATTAAAAGGTTGAATAAGAATGAAATTGAAAAAAAATATAATTTTATAAATTATCTCAAATAAAATAAATAATAATCAAAATGATAGAGATCAAATCTAAAAAATAAAAAAATTTGAAAGATGAAAAAATTAAAATAATAATAATTAACATTTCATAAATTATTTCAAATAAAATAAGTAACAATCAAAAGAAGAATGAGGACCAAATTTGATAGATAAAAAATTTCAATTAAAAAATATAAGGGAAAAGCAAATAGTAATTATAAAAATGAGGACCAAAGTTAATATAAAAATTAAATTCTAAGGGATGAAATTGAAAAATAAATATTCAAAATAAAATATATATAGCAATCAAAAGTTTGAGGACCAAATTTGATATAATCGGCAAATAATATGACATTTCTAATTTTTTTCAAAACTTCCGGAAAATGTTTTCCTCCTAAAATAAAAGGAAAACACTTTCCTGAAAACCAAGCCAAATTTTTCTTTGACTAGAAAGTGTTTTCCGTTAACCAACTTTTCTAATGGCAAACAAACACAGGAAAGTTTGGAAAGTGTTTTCTCGTAAACGTCCTTTTCTTTTTCGTTTTCTTTTTAACTTTTCAAATACTTAGTTTTGAGAGTGAAAGAGAGAAAATAATTAACAAAGAGGAAGAGAGAAAGATAGAAAAAAAAGAGTTGGCTTTCTATATTTTGGCAAAAAAGAAGAAGATTAATATTGGTATCAATAAGTGTATTTTAGAGATATCTCGTTAAGAGATATATATATATATATATATATATATATATATATAGTCCTGTTTCACAGGACTACTTCTATTTTGGCTTCCTCTACCTCTGAATCTTCTGAAAGCAGAAGGATAGTACAGAGTGAAGAAATCACTATTGAAGACTAATCTTTTCCCTAGAAAATTTTACTCTCCCCTGTAACTCAAATCTGTAACCTATCTCCATTCTCCCCTGTAACCAATATCTCATGTATTAATTTTGTTATAAATTTAAGTAAGATAACCTTATTTTTATCTACGTTTTTGTTATATCTGTTCTTATTCTTTTTTATTTTTGTTACATTTAAGTATGCTCTGTGTTTGATTAAGGATCCTGACATTGTTGGTCTTGCCTTGTTCATTCGCATCAGAAATCTATTTATATATGTCTTTTCTTTGTTCTTGTTCTTTTATAAAATTAGTAAATAGGCTGGAAACCTGTGACCCGATCTTTTAAGATCATTCTCAGGTATAACAACGCCACGTACTGTTTAATATTTATCTGTTTCTTTGTTCTTGTTTAATATATATCTGCTTGTTTAATATATATCTGCCTTTGTTGTTGTTTTGCCACCGACACTTGATTTGTTGGTTTGTAATAGCAGGTAACATTTGTAGAAAAAGGCCTAAAACAGATAGGCCTAAAGACAAAAAGGACTCAAAACATATGAGTCTAAAAGAAACGGGCTCTAAACAGATGAGCCTAAAAAAGCC
Organism: Populus simonii; assembly: GCA_007827005.2. NCBI lineage: Eukaryota > Viridiplantae > Streptophyta > Magnoliopsida > Malpighiales > Salicaceae > Populus > Populus simonii. Next base: position 16,802,295 of record CM017477.2, read on the forward strand.
TAAAATACTCTCTCTCTTTTTATCGTCGCGTGATGGATGGCAAGATACCAAAACAGTCATCTTCATTATCATTGTCAAGGAAAATGGCAGGAGATGTCGAGCCAGATGAGCTGGATTGGGACAAGACCGTCTGGTATTAGAGCCTTCTAGGATCTGGGTGGGAATAGTAACATAAAATTCAATATTCTTAGAAAGAACAAGAGACCATTAGACTATAGGTATGCAACTGAATGGTGTAAGTCCCGTCTGAGTTTTAGGGCAATAAATCCATATAACCTGCAGCCTGTTTCCTAGTTTATCTTTCCTTTCTATGGATTCCATCTTTCACAGGACTACTTCTATTTCGGCTTCCTCTACCTCTGAATCTTCTGAAAGCAGAAGGATAGTACAAAGTGAAGAAATCACTATTGAAGACTTTACAAAAAATATTGATGACTGGAAAATTCCAAAATTTTCTCAAACTCAGATTTATCAAAAATCAAAAAAATGATATTTTCAAAACAGATTTTACTATTAAAACTGAAGAAGAGATATTCAGCTTACTAAACCTTTTGAAACCATTCAAGTCCTCTCTCAAAAATCCCTACAAAAACATCTAGCCCGAAACTACAAAATATATCCATGTTGGCCTTGTCTAGGTCGGAATCAAACCCCTTACAAAAGAAGGCTTAAATACCTCCATTCTAACTATCCTCCGTGATGCTAGATTTCAAAACTTCCAAGACTCCTTCCTCAGTTCTATTGAGTCTAGCCTTTGCAGTGGTCCAGTATCATTTGACTGTTATCCAAACATAACCATATCCCTCAAAGACAAAAACATCTTGCAAAGTATGCTACTACAAATAAAGACCCATAATTATGACATGCTTGAAGGATCTATCCCTGTCGCTCTCATATTCAAAATCCATTACAAAGCCATGTTCTCAGCCTTTGCCAGCAAACACAAATTCCAATCTCAAAAAGGCGAAACACTCCTACTACAAACAGATTTATCCCGCTCGAACACTGTTGTCCCAAAAGCAATCCAATGGAAAGACATATCCCTACCAGAAGATTAGATCCTTGAAGGTGCAGCACCACCAGAACTACCACCACCACCTCAACCCAATGTTCAAATTAAAAATATTACCCAATACACAGATGGAAAAGTCAAATTGTCTTTCCACCGACACTCCACAAGTTTCAGATTCTCCAAAGCCTCTTCCTCTTCCAGTACAATAGATCTGGGAAGAATTTCCAAAATCCCTTATGTTATCAATATCCCCTATCACGAAAACCTTCTAAGAAAATCTACATCTGATATCCCTTCCCCTAGTTTCCAAAATGCAGATTATACTACAAATATACCAAAACCTGTCTATACCAACCTTGAGCAACCATCTCCTCCAATTTCATTAACCTTTTCAGCTATTACTGAAAATATCCAAAACGAGCTGAATGTTTTGACTTCAGAGAAACATTTTATACTTGACAAAACTCTCTTCAAAAAGGATTTTTATTCGGCCTGTAACTCTACAAAACGAATTTGGTTTTTTCAAAACTTTCTCGAACACAGAAGTGAAATACAACAACAATTTTATAATTTCATTGAGTTACACAAAATACAGATTCTATTTTTTGATTGGTTCGAATTATACTATGCATCTGAACATCATATTCCATATCCTTTTGCATCCATTAAACATGCATGTTCGGTCACATCAAGGTCAAAAACCCCTGTATGGAACCTCACCAGTGGACCTACAGTTGAGTTTGAACACCCACCTTTGAGAAATATCCAAATAACCCACAATAACTAAACTGTCGAGGCAACTCCTTACAAATTATCCACTGATGACACCCTTTCCAATACAAAACACATCATTAACCAAAACAACTTTACAAACACCAACCTTAATACCTTGGGAAAGCAGCTTACATGACTAGAGAAACAAATACAAAAATCTACTACAAGTTCAATTGGCATTAAAACCTCACCTGACGTGAAACTAAAAAACCCAGTCTTGAAACCTTACCAAATTACAAAAACCAGCCAAACACAAATCCAAGAAAACCAAACAGATTTTCTTAAAGCTATTAAAACACATCTACAACACCTTGACAGTTCGTCTTTAACTATCCCAGACACACCACAAATAACCAACCCTTCTACCTCCACAAATCAAGTTAACACTCTACAAAATGGCCCCGGGGAGTCTTCTGATGAAGGTACTTCTCCAAACCAACCTCTTACCCTAAACAGACTTACCTGACAAACTCCCAAAAACAACCATTGCCCCAGACATTTTCATAACCACACACCAACTATCCTTCCTCAACACAAATATAATGCCTCTTCCCTCTATGAATGGAATATAGATGGAATGTCCGAATATAATATCCTCAACACCCTCAAACAAATGACTATGGCAGCCAATGCCTACAAAACCCAGACAGGAACCCCAGATAAAGCTATTGCTGAGCTCCTTATTGCTGGTTTCTCTAGCCAGTTAAAAGGATGGTGGGATTACCATCTCACTGAAACCGATCACCTATATATCCTAAACTCCTTCCAAACATATGAGGACCAAACACTCATCCTTGACCCATCCGGAAACACTATCCAAGACGTTGTGTCCACCCTTATTCTCATAATTTCCTTACATTTTGTTGGAGACCCTTCCCATTTAAAAGACAAAAATGCTAAACTCCTTTCCAACCTTAGATGCAAAAAGCCAAGTGACTTTCAATGGTATAAAAAACATCTTCCTTACCCGTGTCATGCTAGGGAGGATTCAAACCAACCCTTTTGGAAAGAAAAATTCCTTGCAGGACTACCTATTCTCTTAGGAGAAAAGGTTCGAAACAAAATCAAAGATACCTTTACAACAAAAACCATCCCATATGACCAACTCACATATGGTGAACTTATAAGCTTTACCCAAAAAATAAGGTTTGAAGATCTGTCAAGATCTTAAACTCTAGAAGCACCTAAAGTGGGAAATGAAACGTACTAGACAAGAACTTGGTAGTTTCTGTCACCAGTTCGACCTTTCTACCAAAAAACCCTCCTGTAGTGGAAACTGTTCACAACCTAAAAAATATTCCAGCCAGAAACCTCCTTATAGATGATCAGTACATAAAAACCGACAACAGTTTTATTCTAAACCAGATAAACTTTACTACAAAAAGCCCTACAAATTTACAAAGCCCCACGAACCTTTCCAGTCGAAACCCAAAACAAAATTTGACCCTAAAAACATTACCTGTTATAAATGTAACCAGAAAGGACATACATCCCGTTTCTGCAAGGTTAATACTAAACTTCATGAACTCCAAATAGATGAAGATACCATCAACCAAATACAAAATCTCTACATTGATGCTACATACACTAACCACTCTCCTTCAGACACCTCTGAAGAAGAATTTTAAATCGATGAACGAGCAACCACTAGTGCTACTTCAGATGCCTCTACAAACTCCAAACAAATCAACGTCTTGACCCAAGATCAGGAATTTATTCTTGAGGCTATCAAAAGACTTGATGAACCTCAACTTCAAAAAACCTATTTGGATAAATTATTGAAAGACTTTAGCCAACCGGAGCACCCTCCGTCTAACCGCTCTATATTACTTTCTACCAGTACCAATACCTATGACCTTACAAAGATCCTTGGAAAAAAGAAATCCAAAACCACAGTCACCATTCCAGAACTACATTCTGACATAAAAACCCTCAAGACCGAATTACAAACCCTCAAACAGGCCCAACAGAAAGACTCTGCCATACTACAACACCTTCTATCCAAAATTGCAAGCCAGTCTGATACTGAGTCTGATACAGAAGATCAAACCATTGAGTCTCATGCATTACCACATGCACTTACAAATATTGAGCATATTCCAGATGATTTCTTAAACGTACTAACCCAAATATCTTCTAAGAAATATTTAGTTAGAATTACTCTTGTTTTCTCAGAAGATTTCAAGCTTGACACTATTGCCTTATTTGACACAGGTGCAGATTTAAACTGCATCAAAGAAGGCGTGGTTCCAAAAAGATTTTTACAAAATACCTCTGAAAAACTCTCTGCTGCTAATAATTCCAAATTACATATTGCAGGAAAAACCCAAGCCTCCGTTTTCAACAAAGGCATTTCTCTTAAACATTTTTTGTTGTTACAAAAGACATCAATCATACCATCATTCTTGGCACTCCATTTATTGACATGATTACTCCATATCAAGCACATCATAATTGTATTACTTCCAAAATTAATAACACCAAACTTGTTTTCCCATTCTTAGAAAAATCTAAGACTAGAAATTTAAATTTGATTAAAGCATGTTCCATACATACCTACCATGTCAATGCACTGATTCACGGGAAATAATTCCATTTACATGATTTACAAAACCATGTTTCTTTTTATCGTATCAACAAGCAATTACAAAGTTCTGATTTACAAAAGAAAATCATTGATTTCCAAAATAAGATTGAACAACAGATATGTTCAGACTTACCCAATGCTTTCTGGAAGCGAAAGCAACACATCGTTGATCTTCCTTATGAAGATACATTTTCAGAAAAACTCATACCTACAAAAGCAAGACCTATACAAATAAATGCTGATTTAGAACAGCATTGCAGACTTGAAATCCGCGATCTCGAGTCTAAAGGTCTTATCCAAAAGTCTCGATCACCCTGGTCGTGTGCGGCCTTTTATGTCAATAAAAATTCTGAAATCGAAAGGGGCACACCAAGACTGGTGATCAACTACAAACCTCTAAACTTTGCTTTAAAATGGATCAGGTATCCCATCCCAAACAAAAAAGATTTATTACAAAAATTACACTTCGCATTCATATTTTCTAAGTTTGACATGAAATCTGGATTTTGGCAAATCCAGATTGATCCCAAAGATAGATACAAAACTGCATTTACAGTTCCTTTTGGCCAATACGAATGGAATGTAATGCCCTTTGGCTTAAAAAATGCACCCTCCAAATTTCAACGTATCATGAATGACATATTCAATGCACATTCAAAATTCTGCATTGTTTACATTGATGACGTGCTTATTTTTTCACATTCCATAGAACAACATTTCAAGCATTTACATACCTTCTTCCATACTGCCAAACAAAATGGTTTAGTTGTTTCTAAAACAAAAATTTCTCTTTTTCAAACTCGTGTCCGTTTCCTAGGTCATTACATCTGCCAAGGTACCGTAACACCAATAGAGAGATCTTTAACCTTTACAAATAAGTTTCCTGACAAAATTACTGATAAAACCCAATTGCAAAGATTTTTAGGTCTTAATTATGTTTTGGACTACTATCCCAATATTAGTCGTCTATCCAAACCCTTACATGACAGGTTAAAAACCAACCTCATTCCTTGGTCTGATCTCCATACCAACCTGGTCAAACAGATTAAGAAACAGGTCCAAACTATTCCTCTCCTCCATTTAGCTAACCCTCTAGCTCTTAAGATTGTAGAGACTGACGCCTCTGACCTAAGATATGGTGGCATTCTTAAACAGTTACAAGATAACAAAGAACAAATACTCCAGTACACATCTGCCCACTAGAATGACTGCCAGAAAAATTACTCTACTATTAAAAAGGAGATCCTTTCAATTGTTCTTTGTATTACAAAATTTCAAAGTGATTTATTAAATCAAAAATTTCTCTTACGTGTTGACTGCAAATCCGCAAAAGAAGTTTTCCAAAAAGATGTCCAAAATCTTGCTTCCAAACAAATTTTTGCCCGATGGCAAGCCATTTTAAGTATTTTTTATTTCAATATTGTTTACATTAAAGGAGAATCCAATTCCATCCCTGATTTTCTAACCCGAGAATTCCTTCAAAACAGGTCCTGATGCCTCCTAAAGCAAAAGCCAAAGACAAGGAAAAAGCCCCTCAAACACAACCTCCAAAACTAGAGAGCCCCAAGCCTTCTACAAAACTCATGTCTTCAGCCATCCTAGCTACCAAGCCTATCAAATCTTGGTATGAGGCAGTTATTGAAGACGAAGAAACTACAAAACCACCACAGGTACAAATAGATGCAGTTCAACATTGGGTTGACACTATATCCAAATCGCAGAATTACTCCTAGCATTGCAAAAAGTGTCCCAACAAGCCTCTAGTGACTCAGTATTTCAAACAGGTAGTATTTCCAAATCACTTTCAAAACCCCAAGGAGGCATTTGATCTTCAAAACCCCTCCTTTCCTTACAACAAACCAGTTTTCCAAAAATCAAATCCAAATATATTTTCAAAACTGCTTTCCAAAATATTTTAACTATGAAAGAAGGATTTTATCATGAAAACCCTTCCATTGCTGCTTCAAAAATTTTCCCTCCAAAATGGTACTACAAACCTTGGAATCTAGCTCAATCACAATCCTATTATGTAACTATCCATGAAATCACCGATTCTGTCAAATTCAAACACTTCAAACTGCATTCTGATCACACTGAAACGGCCTACTCTACATGTATTATTCACAAAGTCATCCACCTTAAAGATTGGGGGCAACCCTTGCATCAACCTCTTTCCTTCCCCATACAATACAGAACAAGCCCCCAAGACTTCAATACTACTTACACATATTGGGATTACCAACAGGCATGGTTTAATGCCTTCCTCATACAAAATCAAAATGATAGTCATTCTTGGCTTTTCTACTTCCACAGTACCATAAATACTACAAATCTCCCCCTCTGGTTCCTTCAATGGTGGGACTTTTATGGTTGCTATGTTGATTACCTTAAAGAACATCCTTTAGTTGAAAATGGTTATCTACATTTCAAAAATAATTTCCAACCAGCTTCTTCTGAAAGAAAGTTTCTTCCCTCCTTATCTTCTGTACAAAATTTTTTGTTCCGTGGGTATGTTCATGGTTCTATGATTATAATCTACAAAACGGACATCTAGTACTTGTTCGCAAATTCAAAATCAAGTGGTGGGATTCCTTTGCAGCTGAGTCCAAGAGTTCAAAATTAGCTGTTACGGAATGGTTACAAAAATATCAAACAACCCCCATCATTGATCCTCATCCTCAATCAAAGTTTTTAGCCCGAAAGGCTTAAACGGCAGCTCTCCTTGCCTCTGCTAGAACTGAGGAAGAATACCTACAAATAGTACAAGGACTTATACAAAGCCAAGACCCAGAAACGGTCTTGTCCCAATCCAGCTCATCTGGCTCGACATCTCCTGCCATTTCCCTTGGCAATGATAATGAAGATGACTGTTTTGGTATCCTGCCATCCATCACGCGACGATAAAAAGAAGAAGAAGAGTATTTTAGACTTTTTTAGGCTCATCTGTTTAGAGCCCGTTTCTTTTAGACTCATATGTTTTGAGTCCTTTTTGTCTTTAGGCCCATCTGTTTTAGGCCTTTTTCTACAAATGTTACCTGTTATTACAAACCAACAAATCAAGTGTCGGTGGCAAAACAACAACAAAGGAAGCTTCACCAAAAACATGGACAATTTCTATTTTGTCATCATCCAATCAAGGCAGACAATACCACATGGGTTCACATGGGTGCTGAAGAGCTTTTTTAACAGGACAATTTGGCCCCTTCCATGCCAATTTGTCTATAAAAGAAGATCACTTCAAAACCCTCAGGAGGCAGACTAATCTTTTCCCTAGAAAATTTTACTCTCCCTTGTAACTCAAATCTGTAACCTATCTCCATTCTTCCTTGTAACCAATATCTCCTGTATTAATTTTGTTACAAATTTAAGTAAGATAACCTTATTTTTATCTACGTTTTTGTTATATCTGTTCTTATTCTTTTTTATTCTTGTTACATTTAAGTATGCTCTATGTTTGATCAAGGATCCTGACATTGTTGGTCTTGCCTTGTTCATTCGCATCAGAAATCTGTTTATATCTGTCTTTTCTTTGTTCTTGTTCTTTTATAAAATTAGTAAATAGGCTGGAAACCTGTGACCCGATCTTTTAAGATCATTCTCAGGTATAACAACGCCACGTACTGTTTAATATTTATCTGTTTCTTTGTTCTTGTTTAATATATATCTGCTTGTTTAATATATATCTGGTGTGTGTGTGTGTGTGTGTTTGTGTGTAAATATGTATATTTGATCATTCTAGAAAAGAAGATTGAGGCTATGATTTATTTATTCAATTCAGTTTTTGTTTTTTCATCATTTAAAGAGTGTTTTGAAGTGGAAAATATATTTAATTAGGTTCTTAATATATTTATTTTGTTTTTTAAGGTAAAAAAATGATTGAAAATATATTTTGGGTTCTAAAAATACAAACTCGGACTTGCCAGCTATCTTTAATGGCTAGAATATGTGTTATATGCTTTAATTTTTTTTAAAAAGAAGGCAAATAATATTTTTTTATTAAAATAATAAAGGAAGAAAGCCAAGCACGTGGGCATACCTTCTACACGTGTTTGTGTTTGAGCTTCTTTGTATTGGGCCAATCCTTTTAGCTCATCCTTTAATGCCTATAAATTTGATATTTTTTTATATTGCCCTTTACCTTTTTTAATTTATTTTTTTTTGGATTTTAAATTTTAAATTTAATTTTTTATTATAAACTTTTTGCATAATTCTCTTAGATTAATTATTCCTTTCCCCTTCAATTTCATATAAAATATCTAGAAATAATTTTTAAATTTTAATTTTTAATTGAAACTTGCTTTCATGTTTTTAATAAGTTTTTACATAAAAACCAATGATTCCCATGGAAAAATACATGTTCTTTTGTAAAAAGAAAAAAAAAATGTTCATGAATAAGAAAATTAGGTTTTTGATTAAAAATTTATATTTTCTCCTCAAATCATAATAGTTTTTGTGAATTGTTTTTATGATTGCTATTACTTTTAGAATCACAATTCACAGAACTGACTTGTTTGTTAGGAAAAAAAAAAGAAAAAAGAAAAACTTCAATTAGTTCTATCGAAATTTTCTCATTAAATTCAAAAGAACAGTATGATCTTTGGCAAGAAAATAGAACTGTTTGTGTAGAAGACTGTTATAGTTATCAGAAGATTGTTATATTTATCTCCTAAGTAGTTGTGATTAAGAACTCTACGTTAGTCTGTTATACACAAAGTCTATCACTAACAAGACTTATCTCCTATTCTGTTAGGAGTCTTTGCAGAGGTCTATAAAAGGCCTTTGTGTTCCTGTATAATTTTTTACGATTCAGAATATAGATGAATAAAGAGAAATAAAGAACTCAGTTTTACATGGTATCAGAGCAGGTTTTCTAAATACCTGCAAACTTATTGAATCAAGCTATCCCTCAATACGATGGCTACCGAATCAACCCTTATATCATCCTCTCCTGTTATACATGTCCAATCTGAGAATTCAGGTTTCAATGCTGGCATAATTCTCACCAAAACCAATTATGACACCTGGTCCTAAATAATTGAGATGCACATTGCTGGTCGTGAGAAACTCAATTATATCATTGGCGACTCATCTCAACCCGAACCAACAGACCCCTCTTATTCAAAGTGGTATGCTGAAAATCAAAAAAATTAAAGGCTGGTTACTCACATCAATGACATCAGAGATCATGAAGAGGTACCTTCGCCTACGTACTGCTCGTGAAATCTGGAGTGCTCTTGCTAAAGCATTCTATGACGGATCAGATGAAACACAAATATTTCATCTCAATCAACGTGCCTTCTCCATTCGCCAATCAGGTCGATCCCTTCCTACATATTATGGTGAGCTGGTAGAGATATTTCAAGAACTTGATTATCGTGATAAAATCAAGATGCGGGACCCTGAAGATATCATTATGTATAAAGCATTAGTTGAAAAATTGAGGATACATATTTTCTTAAATGGTCTTGATGCTGAATTTGAACAAGTGCAGGGAGAAATCCTTCGCATGGATCCAAGCCTTGATCTTGAACGCACATATGCATATGTTCGTCGTGAAGCAAACCGTCGAATTCTTCTTACAAATGACCTGACTGCTCCTGATTCTGTGGCCATGTTAGCTTGCCGAAACACACCACCTATCCGACAAACTCACCCTGGTTCAGTGGCGACATCTCGGAGTTTTGATATTGGAAATAAACAGTCTGGCTCATCTAGATATTGTACTCATTGTGGAGACATTGGACACACTAAAAGTCGATGTTATGACTTGATTGGATACCCTAAATGGTGGGATCATTCCAAGGCTCCAAAACGTAAAGGCAAAACTTCAACTACATCAACAGTCTCCACCGCCATAGCTGAAGTATCTTTACCGAATACTAATGCTACTGCATTACACACCTCCTCCAACTCACCAGGTAAGTCTTCTGATAAACCTGCACCTATTGGATCTTGTGCATGGATTATTGATTCTGGATCAACTGATCATATGTCCTTTGACACTACCTCCCCTGTTTCTAAATTAAAACCATCTGAAAAATATGTTGTGTCTACAGCCAATGGAACAGAAGCCACAGTTATTGGCAAAGGTTCATTTTCTTTAAGTAAACTCAATTTAGATACTGTTCTTATAGTTCCTTCCCTTAATTTTAATTTGATATCTGTCTCTCAAATTACAACTTCCTTGCATTGTGTTGTAATTTTTTGGTCTGATCATTGTGTTTTCAAGGACATCAAGACAAGGAGGACGATTGGTTGTGGTACTAAAAAAGGGAAGCTATATTACCTTGATCTCACGTCATCTAGCTCAAATGCATTGGCTCAGTCATTAGCAGTTACCAGTTCAACATCCTCTTCTAATATTTGGTTGTGGCACAAGCGATTTGGACATATTTCATTTGGATATTTAAAACATTTGCTTCCTGAGCTATTTTCAAACACAACTCTACCAGTACTTAAATGTGAAACCTGTGAATTGGCAAAGAGCCACCGTGTTCCATTTCTGCCAAGTTTGAATAAAAATTCTGCGCCATTTACACTTATACATTCTGATGTTTGGGGTCCTGCAAAAATTCCAACTCTAAATGGAGCACGTTGGTTTGTTTCTTTTATTGATGATTATAGTCGCATGACCTGGGTGTGTTTGATGAAAACAAAGCAGGATGTATGCTCACTCTTTAAACAGTTTTATTCAATGGTTGCTACTCAATATAAAACTTCAATTCAAGTCCTTCGCACTGATAATGGTGAAGAGTTTGTCAATAATGAGATGAGGAAATTTTTACATGGTCAGGGCATAATTCACCAGACTACATGCCCCTATACCCCTCAACAAAATGGGGTTGCAGAAAGAAAAAACAAACATCTCCTAGAAATGGTTCGAGCTACACTTATTGAAGCCAAAATGCCCCTTCATTTTTGGGGCGAATCACTTGCCATTGCCTCATATGTGATAAATCGTATTCCATCTCGCAGCTTAGACTTCCAAACACCTCTTGAAACATTAAATCAAAGCCTGCCCTCGTCATTCATACTGAACCTGCCCCTAAAAGTGTTTGGTTGCACTGCCTTTGTACACATACCAAAACATGCTCGCCATAAACTTCAACCATGTGCCCTCCGATGTGTTTTTATTGGTTATGGTCTCCATCAGAAAGGGTATAGGTGCTTCCATCCACCAACTCACAAAGTGTATGTTACCATGGATGTACAGTTTCATGAACACCAAATATACTTTCCTGCAACAACAAACCAGGGAGGGGAGAGTAGTGACTTGAAGTCTTTTACCTATCAGAGTGAGAACATAAGTCATACTTTGACTGAACTTGAACAACCTGAACTGGTAGGACCAGAACATACAGACACAACAACTGAACCAACGACAAATGAGCTTGCACCGTGTGATCATCCTAATATAGTTGAATCAAATGCACCACGACTTCAATTATCTTCGCTTGATGCTCCTAGTCCTCATGAGTCGTCACCACCTAATGAATCTCAGGTAAATCTTGAAACTCCACTCCATATCCTTCCCAATCGTACCACAAGAGGAATTCCTAGAGTTAGTTATGAACCTGTCCGAACTTCTGCCCCTAAATATCCAATAAACAATTATGTATCTTACCATAGGTTGTCAAAGGAACGTGAATCATTTGCAAATCAATTGTCTAGTGTACAGGTTCCTAATAATGTGCAGGAAGCTATAAAAGATCCTAGTTGGAAAAATGCAATGAACGAAGAGATGAAATCTCTCCAAAGAAATGCAACGTGGGAGGTGGTTGATTTACCTGCTGGAAAGAAACCTGTGGGATGTAGATGGATTTTCTCAGTCAAATACAAAGCTGATGGTGAGATTGAGAGGTTTAAAGCTCGGCTTGTGGCTAAAGGATACAGCCAAATATATGGAATTGATTATGCAGAAACTTTTGCACTAGTGGCCAAAATAAATACAGTACGCATTCTCTTATCATTAGCTGTAAATTTTGATTGGCCACTACATCAATTTGATGTAAAGAATGCGTTCCTGCATGGGACTCTCCAAGAAAAAGTATACATGGAGTTGCCTCCAGGATGTAAGTTACAGGTTGAAGGGAGCAAACAAGTGTGTAAACTGCGCAAATCATTGTATGGTTTAAAGCAATCACCAAGAGCTTGGTTTGGCAGATTTACAAGCTCAATGAAGGCATTTGGTTATCAACAGAGTAGTTCTGATCATACTCTCTTCATAAAGCATAATGAAGGAAAGCTCACAATGTTAATTATATATGTTGATGATATGATTGTAACAGGAAATGATGCTATTGAAAAGGAAGCCCTGCAGACTTATCTCTCCCGTGAATTTGAAATGAAAGACCTCGGACCTTTAAAGTACTTCCTAGGAATCGAGGTCTTGAGATCCAGCAGTGGTATACTCTTGTCACAACGAAAATACACAGTTGATTTGCTGAATGAAGTTGGCATGTTAGCCTGCAAACCGAGTGATACACCTGCTGCAGAAAATGTCAAGTTGAGTACATATTCTAATCAGATCCCTGCAAATAAAGAACAGTATCAGAGGCTAGTAGGAAGGTTGATGTATCTCTCCCACACTAGACCCGACTTGGCATACCCTCTCAGTGTTGTTAGCCAATTTATGCACTCTCCAAGTGAAGAACATATGAAGGCAGTAATACGTATCCTACAGTATTTGAAATCCTCTCCAGGCAAAGGAATCGTGTTCACTAAGGGAGAGACCTTAAACATTGAAGGCTACACTGATGCAGATTGGGCTGGTTCAATTGATGATAGGCGTTCAACTGCAGGATATTTGACGTTTGTTGGTGGAAATTTGGTTACATGGCGAAGCAAGAAATAGGGAGTTGTCGCTAGATCTAGTGCGGAAGCAGAGTATAGAGGCATGGTTAAAGGTGTATGTGAGCTGTTATGGATTAAAAATTTGCTACAAGAACTCAGGATTCCAACAACATCTCCTATGAAATTATATTGTGATAACAAGGCCGCATGTGACATCGCTCACAATCCTGTTCAACATGATCGAACAAAGCATGTGGAGATTGACAGACATTTTATTAAAGAACAATTGGAAGCCAAGATAATTGAAGTTCCTCATGTTCGATCTCAAGATCAATTGGCAGACATTCTTACTAAGGCTGTGTCAAGTAAAGTCTTTCACCAAGTGTTAGACAAGTTGGGCATGCAAAACATCTATGCACCAACTTGAGGGGGAGTGTAGAAGACTGTTATAGTTATCAGAAGATTGTTATATTTATCTCCTAAGTAGTTGTGATTAAGAACTCTACGTTAGTCTGTTATACACAAAGTCTATCACTAACAAGACTTATCTCCTATTCTGTTTGGAGTCTTTGCAGAGGTCTATAAAATGCCTTTGTGTTCCTATATAATTTTTTACGATTCAGAATATAGATGAATAAAGAGAAATAAAGAACTCAGTTTTACAGTTTGCGCATCATCAATCTTATTCATGCCACGAAATAATAAGCAAAGGAAAAGGAGATCATAATAGCGCTTCCCTCTAAACTCTTCCATGTCATTCCTGTAAATCCTTCATAATTGATGTCTTGCTCTTGCATCTTTTTACTTATTTTTCACACTGTCTGTCCTCGAGTTCAGAAAAAAAGCTGCTGGGATTGAATCATGGCCTTGTAGGCTGGCTGGATCTTCTCCAGAAACAACTTCACTCCCTGGCAACATCATCTCCTTGCTCAAAAACGAAAACCTCGGCCTCATTATGTTGACTCAGAGGCACCTCCTCAGTTGGTAACCCTACTTCAGAAGCTTCATCGACAGTCTCTGAAAACAGAAAGTGTGGTAAGATGGTTTCCTGATCGAAATGAAATCTATCATAAGCTGCATTTCCAGATTCAACATCTTCCATGTTTCCAAAAACATCGGTCAGGCATGCTGTACCGTTATTAATAGGACAACCCTTGTCTTTCGAGAGATCTGGGGACTGTCCAGCATGGTTCAACTCTCCATTCAAATTCGCGTTTCCCTTGCCAATGGAGACTTCTGATGCGCCTGTGGTCGCTGCATTCTCCTCCAACATTAGAGAATCCTCTGAAAAATGTGTGCCATCATCATTTACAGTTTCACTTGCATGCTCAGAATGGTTTTCAGGTGGTTCCTGTACAGGGATCCCTACAAGCTCATCATCTGAAGGTGATTCTGTTTCATCAATCTTCACCAGCCTTTCAATCGCTTCAATAGCCGCTTTCATAATCCATCCATCATCAGCATCTCTGCAGAACAGTTGTTTAATTTTATACTCAGGGAAGCTGACAAATTTCAAGTTGCAGAGATATATGTGGGCCTACTGGTAGTTGCCATTAACGAGAACTATGGTTACAAATTACTCCTCCACACGGTAAAGCTTCTTCCCATCATACTAAACAAGTAATATGAAATTTGAAGATTTTTGAAAAAACTTGTAGCCAAGCATGTCCTTGTTTTAGGGTCTTTCAAACTACTAGGACACATTTGTAAACACACATAAGGTAGGATGCCTAATTGAATCATGATGTGACGTCTAGAATTGCCTGAGAGATACTAACCTTTTCATTTTATTTTTATGAATGACCTTACAGATGGAACTAACCTTCCTTTATGAACCAAAATCTAATAATTCTGCAATATTAAAAAAATAGCAGGCCTGTTTTCTTCTTTCTTTCTTTCTTTTCATATCATTTGATAAAATGGGCCAAGGGATTTCTTGCTTCTATGAAACAGTAGACAGAAAAATTATCACTCTTTCAGATGCAGCCATTAGATTTTCTCCAGTATTTTTTCAATGCATCCTACACGGCAGCTTACTGTTTTGTTTTTTTTTTTTTACACTTCTACCATTACTGTTATCACTTATTTTTCCGTGCAAGTGATGTGAAATGGCAGATCAGAACATCCATTCTTATAACATGGAATCTGGAAGAGGTAAATTCTTAAATTACTAGATGCAAGACCTGAGAGGCTTAGCTCATACATATCCAAAGCACAATATCATCAGACTGTTTTTTTGTTTTTTTTTTTATATATAAACAGTATTATAGTGTGCGTGTGCGTGTGCGTGCGTGTATTATAAACAGTAATGATGGTTTTCCAGGATTGATCAGCAGAATATCAACTCAAAGAATTACCTTGTAGGATCCAGTCCTGCTGAATCGAATACTGATTTCATTAGAGTTGCAGGAACCGAGGGATTAGTGGAGAAGTAGTCTCCAAACCTTATGATTTCCGCCAGAAAATGCATGTCCAGAACGAACTGTTTCAGAGACGTTGGACATAAATGGAAAACATTGAGTTAATGCTTAAGAATCACAATAACAAATGACAGAATAACAAAGCTGTGTGTGCATGTAGAAAACCCATTAAAAGACCAACAAGATTTATGGTTTGACGACTTTTTATGTGTGAACCAAATACATATTCATTACCAAAATTGAGAAGTTCAGTCAAAATCTCGCCAACACAAAGTATAATAATCTTAGAAGTATGAAAAGAAGAATTGGTATCAAGTTTTTTATCTGGCTGACTATAATTTTTAGAATTCGCAGGAAATCGAGCAAAATGCAGAAACAGTTTACGTGTTTAAGAGATATTTATGGTCAGTAAATGTTGAAATTTCTTTGCAGAAGCCGGAAATATTTAAATGTCATTTCAATATTATTTAGTGATTACCATATGCACCGATAATACCAGAATTTGAGAAATAAGTTTCTGATTTTGCAGGAGTAAAGTGACAAGACAACTAAGTTAATAGGAGTTAGGAAAACCATAGAGGCAAAGGATACATTTAGAGGCAAGATGATCAGCTGCAGCAAGGATTTATGGCTTTAATAGGGTTAAATGACCATAGAGGATTGTTTTGTTATGACAGACAATTGGGAACCATATTACAGGCACAAATTAGTGAGTAGCATGAGATTTGTTATGCAAAACAGACAGCAATAATGCAAATAAGTTGATGAAGCTGGTCAGCAGTATATACAGAAAAGAAAGTCAGGTGGTCAACTTACAGCAAAACTCGATAGTGAACAACAAAATTTGAGCAGATACAAGAACAAACTAGCAATAAGCAGTTCTCCAAGCATAAAACAATAGCACATACCTGATTCCGAATGTCAGGATGTTCCAAATTCAAATTTTCTTCAATATTCCCCCATATCTCTTTGTCGTTTGAAATCCAAACAAATATGGCCTCAATCAATTCCCTCATTAGCTCCATCAACCAATCCATTTCAAAAACATCCTCGTCTGTAAGTTTGCCTAGTTTTCTCAGTTCAAGAAACAGCACCTGGTTGGTGCACACCAAAATGAGAACAGTATGGGTAGAATTTTGTCAACAGACAACTTAAGGAAATTGACTAATGAATATAAGCCTTTAGACCTTTTTATTTCTTACCCTGTCCTACCTAATGCATTACAAAAAAATAGGGCCACCTATAACACAAGTTTCCCTTTTCTTTTCTTTTTTTTCCTTCTTCCTCCCTTTCCCTTTTCCTTTTTCTCTTTTAGCTGGGACTACAATAGCACTTGGTGAATGCTTTATAAATGCAAGGTCATCAAATTCCTCTCTGAAGGAAGAAAATATACCTGAAAGGCAACAGAGGGCACCAAATCATGAACCAGGCCAGGATCAACCTCACTGTCCATGCACTTTTGGGGGGTCAGTTTACAGCCAATCTCAGGAGACATCATTCTGCATACAAATTGCTGGAATAAATGAGCTTTTAGCCTAGCAGATGCATCTTGAACGAATAGTACACGACTTTCAAGTTCCTGCTGATGAAAACCAACTGACTGGTTTTTCATTAGCCTAGAATCAATTGGATTGTTGCTTCCAAAAACACTTAAAATAGTGCTAGAGAATAGATTTTCAAGTGTTGATAGATTTGCCAGAATAGAAACTTGTTGAGGCACTGTCTCTGCTAAAATTATGCCTGAATCATTTGTTTTAGAGGTGATAGCTCTTTCAAGGATAGCTATGTACTCTGAGAAGAGGTTCATGAGTCCTCTGAGGATAGAATCTTCCAATTGAAGTGCAATCAAAGGGGTAACATCTCCAGTGATAGCCTGTTAAAAAAAAAAAAAAAAGATATTAGCAGAATTGCATACACTATGAGCATGCTTCGTAATCTTTGTTTCTTTCCTAGTTTTGTCAGTTCCGAAGAATAAAATTGTGTCATGACACCAAAAGGAGATAAAGAAAGGATATTTGAGTTAAATTTACTAAATCTGCCTCCAGAAATCCAACAGGTTCCCTGCTAGTATTGGCTACTGTGCCTTGTGAGTTTTTCCAAAATAAAGACAGCAGAAAAAATGGATTTAACATTAGGAGCTCTCATTGTAGCCCGCAGTATACTGGTTTAATCAACGTGAACATGTTGGCATTTTCTAAGAATATAGATGATGACTGTGTATATATATATATATGCTGTAAAACCCATGGCATTCTCTAAGAGTTCCAAGAAGTTAGCTTAGATGAGATTTAAAGCTGCTGAATTGAAAAAAAATAAAAATGTTTCTGTATATCCAGCTGATTAGTAAATTTAGCGCAGAAAACAATTCAATATGCAGCTGACCTCTCACTTATGATACTTTTTACTGTAAATAAGCAAGCAAACCTGCAACACAGTTACGAACTTCCTGCCGCTACTGGTGAGAAGGCAATATTCTGGTCGTTCCCCAATAACATTAGAAGAGCAGCTTTCATTTAAAATTCCAGACAGAAGATATCTACCTAAAACCCAAGCATCAGTTGCAGTGAAGATGCCGATGACTTTCTTAAAGTGGTCTACGTGTATCAGAAGAACATCTTCCATACAAGGGCGAACATGCTCAATCAAACATGGCCTCAACACCAATCTCTGAGATTCTAACAAAGAGCAATATGATAACGCAAATTGCACAGATTCTACAGCTGTGGACAGTCTGCTGCTTACCTCTGAGACAGATATAACATATCTAGCAAAAGAAACAGCAAAGACTTCAATTTCTTCATAGACCCACTGAATAAATTCTGAAGAAAAAGGAGAAGTTTCTCCATACAGCTTCATAAAGCTCCTCGCAGCTTGAGAAATCATAGAAAAAACAAACCTCGAAAGTTCCCTGATGTACACCCCATGTAAAAGCACCTTTGAATTCTGCAAATCATGTATTCCACGAGCAATACGCGAATGATAATACCTCAGCAATAACTGAGTTGCAAGATGACTTTCACCTAGTCTGCAGATTCCAACCAGCGCCTTTTGAAGTTCAGGGGCACTTATTCTTGGATTTTCAGCCACCAGAGTTGATTCCAACGTAAGCATTGCTTTCCTCTCAGAAATCACAGACTTGTATAGCATCAAAACATCCGATGGCACATCGCCTAATTCAACCTCCACTCTTTTAAAATTCTCTTCCTCCGTTTCTAAAATGGCGATTGCTTCATCTATCCTGTTTTCTGACAGCAGAGTGTCCAGAATTTCTAAAATGTCATCGATGTGAACCTCCAACTGATTTGAGGGGGGTGGCTCGTCCATTTCAGATTCTTCAATGATTGATTCCATTGTTTCCTCTGATAATAACTTCAAGTACACGCCGTCAATCAATTCTTTTACTAGCCCTTTTTGTGTAGAAACTTGCGTTTTAAGTTTTATCAGCTCCTTTTCCATGTCCTTTACTTCCTCAAATACTCTACAAATTCAGAAAATATATAGATAGATAAAGGATATATCATTTTACACTAAAATGAGGAACAAGAAGATGAATTTTTACCCGAGAAACGCAGAATAATTAGAGAAGATGTTTCGATGAAAATCATCATCCGATAATGCCTGTATCTCCAATAATTCCGCACAAAGGCGCTTTATTCCCTACAAAATCAAAGAAGATAAAAACAAATGAAAATCAAATTCTTGTGTATATATATATCAGTCTCAAACCTGTATACATGTACTCAATTGCATCCTTTTGTCAATTTCTTTAAATAGTTTAAGTTATATATTCTTTATGTGCTAAGAATAAAATTTGAAAAAACAAAATATATACTTCAAACTTTATAATTACCTTTCCAGCCATGGAATGGAGATTGGAGTCGTGGTCGCCGTTGTCAGAGTAAATGGAAGAGCTGCTGGAGTCGGAGTCGTTTGAATTCTCGTATTCTCTGAATCGGAATCTAGTAGCCGTTGAAGATGATTCCATTGGAATCGATTTTCCATCAAGTAGCGAACAAAGGTAAAAGTGGATTTTGATTCACGAATTCATAAGAAGAAGAAGAAGAAGAAGGTATGCTTGAACTTTGGAGGTCTCTGGTGTCCTTTTCTGCAGCTTTGGTTCCTTCGTTTAAACAGGGCACCCTTTTGTCTTTCTCCATTCGTGAACTTCGAGCCTTCAGTCCTCCAATCTCGATTCTCTCCTCTTTTCATTGGTTACAAATTAAAATACTAATTAATTGGCGCCAATTAAGACGAGGATGACCAAAACCGGTGCGTTTTATCTTCATGTCAAGCTGTTGGTTGCAAAAAAAAAAAAAAAACCAAAAACAAATTAAGAATATTGATTTATAAAGTATTTGACATGAAGATGTATTTATTCGATTATTATAATTAATCTCTTAAACTTATTATCAGGGTTTTGACATTATGATAACTTTTTTAAAAAATCAAAATTAATTAATCATATAGCAACCAAAACAAAATATATAAATCAAAATAAAATACATAATAAAAACTAATTCAAAATATATTTCAAAAAATATTGAGACAACAATATATTGAATTGATTTTTATTTCGTGAATTGACCCGCTAAACTTATGACTTGGATCATAGATTCCATTGGGTTACAAAATTTTATTTTTTTAATTTATTTTTTACCTAAATATATGATGAAAAATAGATATTTTTTTTTTAAGTTAAAAGATAAAATTGAAAGACAAAAGAAGAAGAAGAAGAAGAAACAACAACATATTAGATCGACTCAGGTTTCCTGGCATAATCCGTCAAACCCGCTACTTGGGTCATGGACCTCATTGGATTTAATAATTTTATTTTAAAAAATTAATTTTTTAACTATATATATGATAACAAAAATAGAAGAGTTTTTTTTTTAAAAAAAAAGTTAAAAGATGTAATTAAAAAAAAAAGACTATAGTGGCTCAGTGTGGCTTTTAAGAAAGTTAAATGAAAAAAATAAAACAAACAAAAAACTAAAAAGTGAAATTATATGGAAACATTTTGAATTCTTGAACTAATATTGAAAAAATAAAAAGAGATAAAGTTGCATTTGAAATGTTAAAGATATTGTATGTGTTAAAATAAAATTTATTAAAACAAAGTTGAATGAAATTAAGTAATACTCTAAAACATGTGAGGAAAGTACTGTAACTTTTCCTATATTTTTTTTGTTTTCCTTTTCTTTTTCCTTTTTTGTTTTTTTTTTGTTTTACTTTTTTTTCCTTCTCCAAGATTGTTTTCTTCTTCTTTTTTTCCCATATTGTTTTTGTTTTTTTTTCTTTTTTTCTTTTTACATGTTTTTTTTTCTTTTTTTTCCAAGATTGTCTTCTTCTTCTTTTTTTTTTTCAAAATTATCTTTGTCAATCTTTTTTTAATATTGAACTAGTTGAGAATTTAATTCTGTAGTTTTTTTCTCTAAAACATTATGGATTGCTACAATGTTTCCCTACATGTTTTTCTTCTTTCTTTTTACGAATTTTTTTTTTCAAAATAGTCTTTGTCGATTTTATTTTTTTTCATATTGAGCCGGTTGAGAATTTTGCTTCGTAGTTTTTTTATTTAAAACATCGTGGATTGCTACAATGTTTCCACACATAGTTTTTGTTTTGCTACAGTATTTCCCCACATGTTTTTTTTTCAAAATTATCTTTGTCGAACTTTTTTTTTAATATTGAACTGGTTGAAAATTTAGCTTTAACTTTCCCTCCATGTTTGTTTATGCTTTTTTTTTTTTACAAAATTATCTTTTTTTTTTCATTGTTTTGTGTTTTTTTTCGGAATTATTTTTGTCGATTTTATTTTTTTAATATTGAACCGGTTGAGAATTTAGATTTGTAGTTTTTTTCTTTAAAACACTGTGGATTACTACAGTGTTTTTCCACATAGTTTTTTTTATGATTTTTTTGTTTTTTTTTTCAAAATTGTCTTTGTTGATTTTATTTTTTTCATATTGAGCTGGTTGAGAATTTAGCTTCGTAGTTTTTTTCTTTAAAACACTGTGGATTGCTACAGTGTTCCCCCACATGATATTTTTTTTGTTATGATTTTTTTCAAAATTATCTTTATCGATTTTATTATTTTTAATATTGAGTTGATTGAGAATAACTGTAGATTTCCTCATGAAACATTATAGATTGCTACAGTGCTTCTCTGTATGGTTTTTTTTTCCTTTCTTTTTTTTCGTATGATTTTTTCCAAAATTATCTGTCGATTTTTTTTTAATATTAATCTAGTTGAGAATTTAACTTTGTAGTTTTTTCCTTAAAAACATTGTAGATTGCAATAGTTTTTCTTCATATGATTTGTTTTTATTTTTTTTATAATTTTTGTCACAAACCCACGACAATACACAAGCATGTCACAAGCCCGCGACATCGCGCGAGCATGACATCTAGTATTAAAAGAAAAGGTGTGAATTTTTTTTTTGAAAAAACCATCATTTAGGATTTGAATTGTGCAATCTTAGCATAATAATTTTTAGGGTTGTCTCTTTTACCACTTAGACATAGCGCGCTTTTACATCACTTATGCCCCATGTTTATTTTAAACATACTTTTGTGTTTTTAAAAATAAAGAATCAAACGATGTATTGTCTTCCTATCTAGAATTTGGTCGTCACTTTGATGGTTTTAAAATTTGGAATCGGCTTTTATGGTTTCGAAAAATCCAATTTTTCATCTATATTGGCCTAAAAACACCTCATAAATATCTTTATAACCTTATAAAAAAACATTTTATCATGATAAACAACCTTAAAAATGGCTTAAAAATACAAAATCAAACCAAGAAAAATTTTCTCTCAACCTAATTTATTTTTCTATGAAAGATTAAGGTTTAAAGCCACCTCTATATAACTCTTCTTATTGAATGGAATCTTTCGACATAAATTTTAGTCATTTTTATTGTCAGAATTGTGACAACCAAATACTTTCTCTCTCCAATGTCATTTTTCAACAGATCTCTATTTCTATCTCATCCAAGGACTAGAATTGAAAAAATAAACTTTAGGGCTAAAGTAAAATTTGACCAAGAAAAAATAAAGACCTTTAATTTGATTTTTTTTTTACCATAATTTCCAGAATTATTCCATGTAATTAGGCTAGAAAAGGACATAATTGGCAAACAAAAAATAACTTTAAAAAACCAAAAATAAAAAAAATGAACTTTTAGACCAAAATGAACTTTACCTCATAATATTATATTGGTCATTATATTTCTTCATGTGTTTCACTTTGGTCCCCTATCATTGAATTTTTCCAATTCTTAACAAAATTTGACAAATTGGTCATCAATTTGAACTTAGAATGATGTAATTGAAAAACAAAGTAGAACATACAAAAAAAGTGTTGTAGTGATTCTTTTTGGCATTTTAGTATATGTTATAACATCAAACCACACTATGCATATAGATGGAGCAAAATTTTGGTTATGCATGCAAATAGTTTTTTTCCCACATTAGCATAGTAGCAAAAAGTGTCTCCCAAACTAGCATAGTCATGACAACACTATGCTTGTAATCCATAAATAACCTATCATATGTAGTGAATGCACGACTGCTCAAATTAAAATTTCAAAACCCTTTTCCCTTTATTTCTTCCTCTTCCGCAACATTGTCCGTATTTTTAGACTTTTGATCTCTTTCTCTACAACAAAAAAACCTCTTTTTTTCGCCCTTCAATGTGCAAGCATTATCTTTCTCTCTCTTCATCATTGGTTCTCTCTCTATCTCTACATCCACAATAGTAAGTCTCTCTCGCCGCCACCACCACCTATAATACCTCTATTTAATTAGTTTTAGGTATACTTCACCCCCCCCCCCCAAAAAAAAAAATAATTTGATGTTTTGTTGGGTTAATTTGTGAATTTTTTAGAGTTAAGGTTTTAGGATTTATGTTAGGGTTTGTGTTATTTTTTCTTAAATTAAAATAATTTTATGTTAATTAGATATAAAATTAGTCAATTAAGTTTATAAATTGCATTATTTAGTGAGAAAATCAATAAATTTAGGTTTGTGTTTATTATGTTAGGGTTAGAGTTACATTAATTATAAATTATATTAATTAGCTTTAAATTACCTTAGTTGAGTTTATAAATTATGTTATTTTTTAATAAATGTTATGAATTATGGTTTTGTTGAAAATTAGCTTTAGGGTTTTGTTTATTAAAATTCCATTGAAATGATGTAACTCGATGAATTTGCAATATTGATAAATTAACATTGTGTTTTGTTATGTTTTTTTTTTCTCACATAATATATATTCTACAGTGGGATTATTATGTTATTATGGTGGTACCATCATCAATATTAATAATGGTATCATTTACAATAAAGCTAGTAACGAGTGAGATTAGACAATTCATTTATCAAACTAAAAAAAATTTAATATATAAAGGGATTATGTGGAATTTGTCTAAAATTAAAATTGACACGACTTAGAGGATGCTAGGTAGGGGCCACCCAAGTCGTTATGTTGATGTGCCCATTGTTAGTGATGTGAGTTTTAATGCAATGATTGGGTTGACTACCTCAAATAGATTACAAATGATAGAGCTCTACTTGAATAATATACCTAAAAGAGGAAACTTCTCGAGTTTGGATTTCACTTGAGTCCTAAATTACAGTCAAATAACCAAACAAGCATCGTAGATCATTGGTCCTCTTGAAACATGTGGTGATGTAATGAACCTAACATGGGCTCAAAAAATTATGTATATAGAATCTTGGTTAGGCATGATAACTATTTTATATTGTTATGATGAATCTGAACCAAGTGATGCGTGACATAATCAAATAATTGATGCTTTTTCTTAAGTGCAGGGGTGTAAAAGTAATAAATAACTCGGCAAGATCGGGTTAATGACTCATTTTAAGTTTTAACATGATTATATTAATTATCTTTAATTACCTTATTTGAGTAACACCAACACTTGTAAATGTTGTCAAGTATTCATAATGTTAATTTATATTAACAACAAATCAAAATTCTTTCATAGCATAGGTGTCAGTTCTTCATGCGGTAGGCTATGAAAGAATAAAAAATTTGTTGTGCCAATAATTATACACCATGAATCTAAACTCATCACTTAACAAATAGATTTTTAACATTGATTAAGATAACACATGTTAATAGCATACTTTCTTGAATTTAAACATTAAAGTTCATTTTGAATTTGTACTATGCTTATTCTTACACTATCAGTGTAATCTTTTCACCCTAGCAAATATAAACTTAACTAAACATAATTAAAAATAAAAACATAAAAAAACAAGATAAGAACATAGCTATAATATAAATTAACTAAGTATAATAAATAAAATGATTAACATAAACAAGAGATTAATGATAATATAACTTGAAATAAAACTTGAATATTACAAAAAAAAATGCAAAGAATGAGAACAAGAGCATCGATCTTGATATGAAAACCAAAATGTATAAATGAATGGCAAATGCCTCTTTTTATAAGCTAAAATTTAAAATTATTCATGGTGGCTAATTAACTAGGTGGCTAATTATTGATTTTAGTGGATGGACAAAACGTCATTGATACGATCATAATATGAACATATTGTCTCTATGAAAGTTGTAGGTACTTGTCTTAACTTTCCAACAACAAAAAAGAATGGGTTTATTTGGACTTCTAAAACTCCATATATGGCCTAAATACCAAACAATGTCTGGGTTGTAGGACATATTCAGGCTTTTCTTTTATTACTAAGATTTGAACTAAAAAATGGAAGTATTGAGTCTTGGGATCTACATGAATATTTTAGACTTACATCTTATATTTCCATCAAGATAAACCACACCTAAATTTGATGTCAATAGCTTTGATTATAAGCCAAAAACCGAATGATATTCTAGTTTAAATAAAACTAGCCCAACTAGGATTTCTTCTCTAAGCCTAACCCTCTCTTTGTCTCTTCATATAAACCTCAATTTCAATAATTAAACACATTAATCAGTCATGTATTAAAACCAAGCATTTATTATAAATTAATTATATCTTTTTTTATCAGACTTGTTATTATAAGACGTGTTTAAGTTAGAGAATTTAATAATACTTTTAAGTGCAATATAATGATATAAAACCTTAATATAAATAAAATTTTAAGTACTTATCAATGAGGAAGATGATTTTCATGTTGATGAGGTGGTTGGGGAAGATGAGCAAGGTGAGCAAATAAACCAAACAATGAGACATCTCGTTCCTGAATTTGAGTATACTAGTGGTTCTACTTATATGAAAAGGCACTGATTGATTTAATTAGAGGTTAGACAAATATTTTGAACCAAGGTTGATTTAATTAATTTAGTAAAACGATGACATATAAAAAATTAATTACAATACAAATTGCAACACTAACCACAACTTATGCCAGTTACAGTGTAAGCATGAATCAACATGCCAATGGTATTTACATTGGAGATATCACAAGAATTTTGATTTATTTGAGATTTTAAAATAGAAAGAGCCACACACATTTCACAACTTAATGGTTATGCTAGCCCACCATTAGATTGACTCAGTTTTTGTTGCTATTATGATGTTGAACACTATTAAAGTTTAAATAAGCATTAAAATCACAATCATTCAATCTATTATCTATTTTTTGTATGATATCTCATATAAAAAGGTTTGGGTGGTTAAACATAAAGTATTGAAGTGGTTGTGTGGTCTACTTATGAGTGTTTTCAAATGCTTCCTAAGATGCTATTAATTCTCCAAGAATCAAATACAGATATAGTTATTGAGTGGGTTCACAAGATGGTTGATGATGATATAATAATATTTGAAAGAGTATTTTAGGCATTTAAAGCTTCAATTCAGGGGTTTCAATTTTGTTTTACTCTCATAATAATTATTGATGACACTCACTTGTATAGGAAGTACAAGGCAAGAATCTTGATTGGAGTATGACGTGAATAACAAGATTTTTCTATTGTGTTATGCTTTGGTTGAATAAGAAATGAACAGTAACTGGATATGGTTCTTAGATTTGCTTCGCCGACTTGTCATAGATGGACATACTAGATTATATATAATTTTAGTTAGACATGCAACAATTAAGAATTTAATGGGATGGATATGGCCTAAGCCAAATAGGTATCTTCGTTATTGTTTGCGATACTTTGTAAATAATTTCAATAAAAGATTTGAAGAAGTGCAAAGAACATGTGAGAAGGAATTCTTATAATATATATGATGATATGATTGACAGGGATAATCAAATCAAATAATGGCTTGAAGTTTGATAATGGTGGTCAAATAATGGCTTGAAGTTTGATAATGGTGGTCATCATAGAAATATGATCACTAATTTGTCCAAGGTTTTCAACAATGTCTTGAAAGGTGTTTATGGCTTGCTTGTAATGACTAAAATGTAAATGATCTTATATAGGTCTAATAAATGTTTTATTGAGCAAAGAGTCAAAGTTAAGGATTTTATTAGACGTGGTGTGTTGTGGCCGCTACAAGTATTGACTGAACTACTTGTTGATACGACAAAATCAAAAGCATATTTCATGGGTATATTTAATCTTATAAATGACGTGTTTCAAGTTGAGACCTTCTAGAACAGGTAGTCAAAGAGAAGTTTGACAGACAATTTGCTTTACCTTCTAATAAATGAAAACTTTACCATCAGTCATGCTCACACCTCATTATATGTTGTATATAGCGAAACATTGATTTTGAATAATTTCTTGACCCTTTATTTTCTAACACCAATTACAGAGATTCATATCATTCTTATTTTGAACCCTTACTTGACCTATCATTGTGGCCTGATTATACTAAGCCACTAGTTGAATATCCAACTAGATAGAGGGTTGAAAAGGTCAATGTAGATCCATTTGTTTGTATAACAAGATGGATTATAGAGAGGGGCATACACGAAATAAATATGGATTTTGCAAGGTCATAATAGGAAAACATGTTAAAGTGGACAACATAAGTAAAACTTTATAATTGATTTATCTATGATTACTGTTTATTTTTATCCTTTAATCACAATACAAACTAGAAGAGGTGGATCTTCTTTAGGACATCGCGGTTTACAAGAGAACAAGTTATCATTGATTTATCTAGGTCTTGATGATTTCTTGATATGGCAATTATAGTATAAGCATCATTTCGAGGATACATATAGGCTCAACAAGTAAGTTAACTTGTATTTCTTATATAACATATTTACATACAATGACATAATCATTTTAATAATTATGTGTAAGCTTGATTGAATAATTTTTAAGGTGGTCCAATTAAACCTCGACATCATGCATTGATGACTTAGATGAACATTTTCATCCTTATATAATTGAGGCTGGATTTTACAAAATCAATTTACTTAAAGGCATAAATATCGATCATAGTTTAATTGCAACATAAGTAGAGAGGTTAAGGCACGATACCTATATGTTTCATTTTAATAATTATGTTTAAAATTGACTGGATAATTTTCAGGGTGGTCTGGTTAAACCTCGACATCATGCTTTAATAGACTTAGATGACCATTTTCGTTCTTATATCATCAAGGCTAGATTTTATGAAACAATTTACTCAAAGGCATAAATATCGATCCCAGCTTGATTGCAGCATTAGTAGAGAGGTGAAGGCACGATACCCACATGTTTCATTTTAATAATTATACTTAGACTTGATTGAATAGTTTTCAGGGTGGTCCAGTTAAACCTTGGCATGGACTTAGATGAGTGTTTTTGTCCTTATATCTTGGGGTTGAATTTTATAAAATTAGTTTACTCAAAGGCATAAACATCAATCACGGTTTGATTTCAATAATAGTAGATAGGTAGTGGCGTGATACCCACACGTCCTTCAAAAATATTGGGAAAAAAATCATTTTGCATGTTTTTGCATTGTACAAAAAAAAAAACTTTTATGTTTTTAACATTTTTCACATTATATATATTTGTTGCATGCATTTTAGGGTTTCATAACAAGTTTATAAAACCCATTGGGATTTGGCTCAAATTAAAAAGCTCATTAGGCTTACATACCTGAAATTCTAAAAAAAGCCCAATTTGTTTTTCAATTTATTTGCTATTCACTTTTAATGTGTAAGGTAAATGAACTCATAAAAAGTCGTCACCTTGGGTATTAAGATTATTAGTATTTTTTTTTCTCTGAATAGGCCTAGTTACTGCTCCTCCCTTCCTCATAAACTGGTTGAACTATCCCTTACCCTTTTTAGAAAGGGAAGGTCTACTCGAGGAAAAATCGATATCCTTCCTTTTACCCACCTCTGCCTGACTTTGTTACCCTTCAACTATACATGCCTCAAGATCATGTGCTGCCTCTATAAGTTCTCTAGTTGTCCCAAATCTAAATGTTATTAAGCATTATCTTAAATACTGGTGTAATTTATCCCGCAGTTTGTCAATCATGTATTATTCGGTAGGAATAAACTGTGGAGCAAACATGGAGAGAGATCATGAAATCTCCTTTCATACCCAAGTACTGTCATACCCTCCTGCCTCAAAGTTAGAAACTCCTGCTCCTTCATCTTTCGATGTTATGATGAGTAAAACTGGTTCTCAAATTGAACTCTAAATTCAGCCCATGTCCAAGACCCAGCGGACCTCCTAGACCGCATTGTATCCTGCCAAGATCGTGCCCTATCTGACAGTAAATGAGTGGCACAATTTACTCATAAATCCTCTGTCACTCGAATCCGCTCCATAATGTCCTCTACTGTACGTAGTCATCTACCTGCTATCTTAGCATCAAGCTTCCCTGAAAATGACTCACATCCCAACTCTCGCATACTCTTCATTATCAGAACCAGTGTAACCACATTGTCCATTGGTGTATGGGCAACTTGTGGTACCTATGTTGCTAGTGCCACTAGGGGTGTCGGTACTAGTACTTGAGGCATCATCTCTATTACAGCTCTCACAATCTGAGCTATAAATACCGGATCAGAATATGGTGCAGGGGTTGTTGCTAGCACTACTGTTGTTGGAGGAGGTGCCTCTCTTAGATGAGGTGTTGCAGGTATGTGAGAGGCTGAATTCTCCAAAGAATCCTCTCTCTCTCTCTCTCTCTCTATCTATCTATCTATGCTCTAATCCAGGATCTTGACCTCGTTCCCATGCAGGAGAGCGATCCGCCATCTCACCTTGTCTTATGTGCACTACCTTGAACCAATTTGATACTTATCAGATTCCAATTTAATTCATGAACCCAGACTAGGGTTCTGATACCAACTATAATAACCCCAAAATTTGTGTTAAAAAACAAAGAGCAAGGAAATAATAATTTAGTTAAGATTAGGGTAATTTTTTTTCCTTGCAATCAATCAAAAATCTGGCAGAGTTTCTTTGTATTTTAGGTACCAAGTTATCGACTCTTCTTCTATAATTCCCAATTATCAAATTTCCTACTCGTCCTATCATCCAGGACTTCCTCCTCTCATTACTTTATAATTTCTCAATAATAAAATTCACACATGTTTAAACAAATCAATATCATACATTTACATAGATGCAATTCAATGAATTATTCTACAAATTATAACTGAAGTACATTACATAATTCAAAGATTTACAAATAGGGACCATTAATGAAATTATAATTGAAATAAGTACATAATTAAAGAATAAATTCATAATTAAAATTATACTAAAAAAAAGCTTTCGATAAACTATTGACGCATTAAATTCTGAAATTTATATTACATAACAAAATAATAAACTCATTCATTACAAAATGGTACCCAACAAAATATAAGGAAACTAATCTACTGTTCCGTCCGAGAGGGGGATGTACCTAAAAGTTGATTTAATACAATAATTCGATTATACAGATAAAATAAAATATAAATAAATTCTTTCCTACTTTCTTCCTTTCTTTTTGAAAATTTACTCATAAGATCATTAAATTAATTTGCTAATCTAGTATTATATATTTCAATTAAATTTCAGAATAATCTTTAATTATTTTTTTTGAACATCAACCAAAAATATAATTATTCCTATCGCCCATTAACTCAGGCATTAATTCCACTAATAGGTGATTAATTTCTCACTCGTCCATTCAACAAGCACTAATTCCATCAATTTAGAAAATTAGTTCAATGATTCACCCATTCATCACGGTCTAATCCCATTAACCAGAGAATTAATTTCTCATCACGTCCATTTGCCAGGGCACTAATTCCATTAAACTAGGAATGAGTTCAACTATTTGCCCATTCACCAGGGTACTAATCCCATTAATCAGAAAATTAATTTCTTAACACGCCCATTCACCAGGGTACTAATTCCATTAATCCAAAAATTAGTTCAACGATTTGCCCGTTCACTAGGATACTAATCCCATTAATTCAGGAATTAGTTCATCACATCACATATCTTATTTCCTCAAGTAAACAATATAACAATTACTAATCTATCAACCATAATTAATCAGATAAAAATACACATTGACCAGTAATAAATTCGGGCACCGTGTAATTACCTGACGACTGAGCTCGAGCTAAAGTTCTATGTTGCAGTGTAGCTTTTCATGGATTGACAAGTATATCACATCATTTCTTTCCATATATATATATATATATATATATATATATATATATATATATATATATAATTTAAACTA
Organism: Populus simonii; assembly: GCA_007827005.2. Taxonomy (NCBI): domain Eukaryota; kingdom Viridiplantae; phylum Streptophyta; class Magnoliopsida; order Malpighiales; family Salicaceae; genus Populus; species Populus simonii. The sequence goes on from CM017477.2 coordinate 16,833,521, forward strand.
AAGAAAAACATAAAAATATCATGTTTTATTCTCTCTTTAACATTAATTCCATCTATTTTCTATATAATCCCATCATCTTATCAAAATTCTTAAATTGTTATTATTATTATTTTATCAAAAATCTCTTCTTCAAGAACACCTAAAAATTTGCTTCAATTACTGTAATTTCTTACTTTCTCTACTTACTTCAATAATCTTAACACAATTTTACAATCAATTGCAACTTTTCCCAAAATTTATCAAGAACCCTAACTTTTAATTCCACAAAGTTCAATCAATTTAAAGTATAAATTCTTTAAGAATCTTATTTAAAAGTGTTAAGGTAAGAAATATGCAAAGCTTTAACACTTTTAAATTGAGGACTTTCCCCTAGCTTTGATTTCTTCTCTCTCTTTGACCGAATGCTTCTCTTTCTCTTTTGAAAAGTAAGGTTTGTTTTTTTTCCCTTCCGCGCGCGCGTACGCGCACACACATATAACCTTTTTTATAAATGTCTTCTATGTCCCTTGATAGTTACTTTTATGATTTTCGGGTAAAATTTCCCGAATCTTGATGCCTGTTTACACCAAATTTTACTTGAGTTATTTTAAATATCACTAAGTTACTCGTTGGTACTTTTAGTTTCGTGAAATTCACTTTCATAAAAAATTTATATTTATTTATTTTCGAATATCACTAATGAATTGTTTTATCTAAGAATTGAGCTTCTTCAATTATGAAATGATTTGATATGAATTGTGATTTGTGTTGACGACAACTTGTTGGGTTAAGTTGTTGCTTTTGAAATTGTGTATTAATTGGCAAGGGGCTGAACAGGATGGGAAATCCAGGGGGACTCGATTGGCGCTGGCTGCGGACATATATTACATGCGCGTGTAACAACCACATGCACTGCATGCGTCTATTGATAGGTTGTGCATATGGTATCTGCGTGACTTTTCCAAAAATCAAGAATATTATGATCGAAAAAAAAATCAAGTTAATCCAAAAATGAAGTTTTCAAATCAGAGGCCGTCTGTCTTTCTGACGACGTCGTGACGAGTTCAAAAAGGCTTGCATGAGAAATCGATGGAGTGACGTGTCGTCTAGTGGTTTTGTCAAAACAGTCAGCAAACATCGTGTGAAATTGTGAATATTCGTTCGAGCCCCTACGTTTCCATTCCAAAAACCAATCAATCAAAACACCTGAAAATCTCTCAACTGCAAAGCCAAAAAAAATAAGGAAAGGAAAAAACGAGTGAGATGAAAGATGAGAGTAAACCTCCACATTGCCACCATTTTGGTGGTTCTACTTATACACGCAGCGCTGCATAATACCCCCGTTGACGGCGGAGAGTTCATCGGAGACTACTCCAAGTTATCCGGAATTATAATTCCAGGATTCGCATCTACTCAGCTTAGAGCGTGGTCTTTCCTTGATTGTCCTTACTCTCCTCTCAACTTCAACCCTCTCGACTTGGTCTGGCTTGACACTACCAAAGTAAGTATAAATAATCATGCTCTTTTTTCTTTCAGCTAAAGGAATTTCTATATGAAGTTCTGTTTGATTTCCGTGAAAAATTAGGCCAATCTAGAAAATAATACAATGAATAGTATATTTTTTTGTTGAACACGAGAGATTTTATCCAATAATAGACGTCTTTTTATTGTCCTGGTTAAATCAGGAATTTATTCCAAACTCTTTGGCTTTTCGTTCTGTTTGATTTCCGTGAAAAATTAGGCCAATCTAGAAAATAATATAATGAATAATATTTTTTTTGTTGAACACGAGAGATTTTATCCAATAATGGACGTCTTTTTATTGTCCTGGTTAAATCAGGAATTTATTCCAAACTCCCTGGCTTTTTTTTTACAAATATTAGTTTTTTTTCCCGTATGTTAGCAGCTAGTGGCCGATGAATTATTGATTAATAGTGAAGGAGCTGATGTTGATTTGTAATGCAATATGCAGCTACTTTCTGCTGTGAACTGTTGGCTTAAGTGCATGTTACTTGACCCTTACAATCAAACAGACCATCCTGAATGCAAATCGCGCCCCGATAGTGGTCTTTCTGCTATTACGGAACTTGATCCTGGTTATATCACAGGTTTTTTTCCCTGTTTTTGTCTTACATTTTATTTAATTATTTGAATTTAATGGCTTCTAGTATATTCAGTTTGCGCTGAAGGAATATATATGTTGATGGATTTATTGGGATATGATCTTCAGGTCCTCTTTCTTCAGTGTGGAAAGATTGGGTTAAGTGGTGCATAGAGTTTGGCATCGAGGCGAATTCAATCATTGCTGTGCCATATGACTGGAGATTGTCACCATCAATGCTTGAGGAGCGAGACCTTTATTTTCACAGGCTCAAGTTTGTACATTTCTTAATGGCATACTAACGTTAATACTTTAATAGCCATAGTAATCATTTCTGATAGATCACTTGTTTCATATAATATCAACTTAGGATGCATCTTCGCTACTCTGTACATCAGCTGAAAATAGCCACTATCACATTGTATGACGGGCTCAGTTTGACTACATTTTCTTCATCACAATCTATATGAGCATAGAACTTCACAAATAAGTAACAGCTAATTATATGTCGGTCAACTAAAAACAAACTACTGAGAATCAAGATTTTGGAAACTTGGGAAAGATTGTTTTTAATAGTACTCTTAATTTGAATCCAAGATTCATGCATTTTGTTTTTATGGAAGTGCTTAACATGAATTTCTCAGGATGTGTAGTTGTTGGACCAATAAATAAATGCAAAGGGATTTCAAAATGCCTAATCATCTGAATTCTCTGTCCCAAAAGTGAAGTGTGAGAATGAAGTTCATCTTGTGATTGATCCAAAGGACCTTATATTTTTTTTTTCCTTATTTGCAGGTTAACATTTGAAACTGCCCTTAAACTTCGAGGAGGACCCTCAATAGTATTTGCCCATTCTTTGGGTAACAATGTCTTCCGCTACTTTCTGGAATGGTTAAAACTGGAAATTGCACCTAAACATTATAACCAGTGGCTTGATGAACACATTCATGCCTATTTTGCAGTTGGTATGGTTTTTTTCCATCATATCCATTTGCCTAGATGGTGGAGTCTCTTGAATTGGTTAAATTGCATTCATTTGTCTTGACTTTGTTGCTTGGTTCCAGGAGCTCCTCTTCTTGGTGCAATTGAGACAGTGAAAGCAACATTTTTCGGGAACACATTTGGTCTTCCAGTTTCTGAGGTTACCCATTCATTTGTTGAAACGTTCTTTAGTTGACACTTATGTTTATCGATTAATATATCCTCATTTTTACAGTCATCTTTCTTGTTATAGAGCAGTCATTTGCCCCCTCAATATCTCTCACCTTTTTTCTTGCTCTGATTACTTAAATCAGTTATATAGTAAACATACCTCAAAACTTTCCACGATTAGAATTAGTAAGTAGTGTTAGTAAAAGCATACGAGTTTGTATAGTCATCTTTTATGAGTTCACTCAAGTAAACTTTGAAATACTCTTTCACCTTTCTATACCTTGTCAGAACTGGTTTGACAGCCGTGACTTTCACCAGTTTGTTAGAAGTTTTTGGACGTCTATCATATTATCTTGTGTTATTGGATCTGGATGCCTATTCTAACACATGCTTGTCATGTATTTTGGCAAGGTACCAGGGAACAGCTCGATTGATGTTCAATTCTTTTGCTTCTTCATTATGGATGATGCCATTTTCTAAGTATTGTAGAACCGATAATTCTTACTGTAGGCATTTTGCCGGGGGATTCAGGAAGGGTCATCACACATATCAATGTGAGGAGCAGGAATTTCGCTTAAACTATTCTGGATGGCCAACAAATATAGTCAACATAGAAATTCCTTCTGTTCGTGGTAAGACTTTTGAGTTTCATCCCATGATGACATTATTATTATTTTGCTCCTATTCTTCACGCAAATTTAATTTGCAGGCTTTGATGCCTATCCGTCAGTTACCGAATTAGCTCAAACCAACTTGTCTAGCATGGAATGTGGGCTTCCTACTCAGTTATCCTTTTCGGCTCGTGAAATATCAGATGGGGCCCTTTTCAAAGCAATAGAAGATTATGAACCAGATAGCAAGAGGCTTTTATACCAATTAAAGAAGTAGGCATCTTCTTAATAAATGCTGACACTGAACTTTAGCTGTTTTATGCTTGCTTTGAAAGGTTTTCCAAGTAAAATGCTAAAATTTCCCTTGTAGGTGTAACATTCATTGACTTGTTGTGGCAAACCTAATTGACCTTCTTGATCAACCCTATTTTTCTTCATCAATTGCTGTGATTTTTTGTGTTATTATACCCAGGCACCTTCTATTCATGTCGCCTGCTTTGTAATTCACTATTAACTGTGAATAATGCGTGTTGAAAAAACATACCTCATCTCACATGATGTGTGCATCTAATCTGAAATGATGTATTTTTTAGGTCATATCATGATGATCCTGTTTTGAATCCACTAACACCTTGGGACAGACCACCTATAAAAAATGTTTTCTGCATCTATGGAATAGATTCAAGGACTGAGGTATAATTTTCCTCTCAGAGTATATGAAATATCTGTTATTTGTCATGACAGCACCAGACAGAGACAATATAATTGCTTTCTCCAATGAACTTTTTTTTCCTAATTGTGCCATTTAGATGCAAGGGGAATCCCTTTGTATCTACTGCGACATTGGTTATAAACTCTTTTTTTCATTGAGGAATACGGACTATTCTTATTCATGTGATGGCTATTATCTTTTCCATGCATGGAAAATGTTGTGTAAAATCTAATGTTGTATTTATATTCATAATCTTAAAGCATGTATCCAACCGGTTTCTTTTCTTTCTCAAACTGAAAGAGTCACCTGTTTTTTATTGCATGTGTAGTTCTCTATTAGTCTTAACTGTGATAATCAGTTAATTTCTCACCATCCTTTATTAAGGATATTTCCAATCCGTTTGTAGGATAGCTGATAGGTATTAGGTTATTTTCACTCTAAGATGGTTGCTTCTTAAGACTAGGGGATGATGGTTTTGATGTCTTGTAAATGAGAAAACAGGTTGGTTACTATTTTGCACCGAGTGGCAAGCCTTACCCTGATAATTGGATCACAACCGATGTCATTTATGAGCTTGAAGGGTCTCTGTACTCCAGGTAACTGCCATCCCCACTGCTGCTGTTATGTGTGTGTTCATGTAATATGGATATGTTGTTGGGTGTTTTTCATGAAATATGTAATGCTATCTTTCATTGCTAAGATTATCAGTTTGTCCACCCACTGCTGTCTGTGCTTTAAATGAAAAAAGAAAAAACTCAAGTTGTAGGCTAGCCAGTCGAGTCAGGAACAATATGCATTTGTACATGCCTATCTGTGTTTTTTGAGTGCCATAGGATGATTGTAAAACATATGGATGCTAAATGTTGTGCACATGGCTATTGTGAAATACTTCTTTCCCCTTTTTTCAGGATCTGTAACATATGATGATGTACTCTTATTGTTATTGTAGGTCAGGGAACTTGGTCGAAGGTAATCCTGGAGCTGCAAGTGGGGATGATACGGTAAGCTTACGAAATTAGACAGGCAATTGATTATTACAATCATACAGCCTTTTCAGACTTCCAGGTTAATGTAATGCAATTCATAATTTACTATTATTTTCATATAATATAGGATATCTGATACAGGTACCATACAATTCTCTCTCCTTTTGTAAGAATTGGCTTGGACCAAAAGTGAACATAACAAGGGCTCCTCAGGTACTCGTAGTTTATGTGGTAAAATAGTGCGCGTGAGCGCACGTAGTAGAAGTAGTTGCATGCTCAATATTAACAAAAGCTAATGAAGAAATGAATTATGCTCAATATTAAAAAAGTTAATTGAGAAGGGGAATTCACGTTCCCCTCCTCCTCATAGATCACACTCACTGGAATAGTGATATGTTTTTTCTTTTCTTTGTTTTTTTTTTTAATTTTTTTTTCAAATTTCAATTCATACTTTAACACGGTTTATTTAGGATTGAACTTTATAATTTATTTTGATTTGTATTTTATCAAGTTATCCTAGTATTAAGATCGGGTTACAGGTTTAATCGGTTAATCTGGTGAACTCAAGTTTTTTTTTAAATTTTTTTTTCTCATTTCATCCTTCAATGTTGTTGATTGAGAATTGAGATTCATAATTTGTTTTAGTTTTCTTTTTATGAGTTAATTCCAGTCTTATAACTCGGATAGCAGATTTGATGAGTTAACCTGGTTAACTTGGGTAATTTTTAGGTAATTTTTTATTTTATTTTTTAATTTCATCCTTCAACATTGAGTTAAGTGGGAATTAAGTTTTATAATTTGTTTTTAATTTACTTTCTTTGAGGTTATCCTGGTCTTATTACCTAGGTCAAAGGTTTGAATGGTTAACCCGAGTTGACTGGGGTTGTTTTTTTTGTATTTTTTAATCAATTTTTTTTTTTAATTTCATCTTTTTAATACTGGGTTGATTGGGATTTGAAGTTCATAATTTGGTTCAATTCACTTTCTATAAGATTATCCTGGTCTCATGACCTGGGTTGCAGATTTGACAGGTTAATCCAGGTTACCCGGATCAATCCAATAAGTTATCAGTCTTAATATCTTTTAAAAAAGATATCTTCTTCAATTATTTTTAGTCAAACTACAATTTTATCAATCATCCAGATTGTTTTTTGATCCGCAAAGTTGATCGGGTCACATCGGATTAACCCCACACCATTTTTTTTTTAAAAAAATCTACTACAAAACACGTTAGCAATGTCTGAATATTTTTTTATGAAACAAATTCTGATCTGACCTGTAGTGTAGTGTGAGTCAATAATCTAATAAAAAACTAACCAACAACAAGCTATTACAGTACTATGCTTGATGCAGAAACAATAAAAATTGCGGCAAGTATGCATCTACTGGTATAATTGTTCATTGTACTCTCTTATTGCTACAAGCAATCTTCTAACTTAATTTGCATTGTTTAAGTGTATTATTTGTGTAGAATGATGGCTTTACTTATGATGGATAAGCACCGATTCATTTCTCTACATACAGTTTGATATGTTTCCAAATTAAGTTGCGCTGCAATTCTTGCCGATCAATCAAATCCAATCACTTGTTGGGATTTGTAGCTTTTGTAGTTATTGACCAAACAAAATGAAAGAAAAAAGATTTCAGACTTTAGATCAAACCTAGATCCTTGTTTAATGATTAAAAATAACTCTTCCATTAATCTTGAATGGTTAAGTATGCCCGAACCCTATGGTATTTCTGGTATAGCTAGATGTCCTAGGAGCAGCTCCCACTGAGCTTCCTTACCAGTGAAGTGAACTTTTCTCTGAGAATTTGGCTTGCCTGGTTTGTTTTCATGAAAATTGCAGTCAGAGCATGATGGATCCGATGTTCAAGTGGATTTGAATGTAGAACATCAGCACGAAGAGGATATAGTTCCCAACATGACAAGGTCTCCAAGAGTAAAGTACATCACCTATTATGAAGATTCTGAAAGTATTCCAGGAAGAAGAACAGCAGTTTGGGAGCTCGATAAAGGTGCAATACATTCTTTGTAGTACATATAACTGAAAAGTACAGTTACTAAAGAACTTCTACTTCAAATTACTGATGTACGTGACTGTAGCCAATCTGATATAGCTAAGGATCACGGGCTTTACAAATGATGTGATTGTGGATCGAATGCAACGAATGGTTTCTGTTGACTTAGTATATATGATCTTCAAGTAGATTATTTATTTTGGCTAGCTTTGAAGTAATTTGGAACTTTTGCAAGGAATTCAATTTGAGAACATATCTTAGGCTACCACAAACTTTTAAGAAACTGAAACATAAGATCTTTATCTTGCTTCCCCCCCCCCCCCCCCCCCCCCCCCCCCCCCCCTGGAATCTTGCTTTTACAAAAATCCTGGAAGTCCCATAATGGAGGTATTTTAAGTGATGCAACAGTAAGAAGGAATTTTCTCTCTTTTGCAACTTTATTTGCTGAGAAGTAGATGTTTAGGCTGCAAATTGGGGTTGCCCTACACTGAAATTATGTTTTTATCTCGTGTAATTAGAGCATTAGACAAATTAGGTTTCTTATAGATCAAATTTAATTGAAGCCATCTCTCCATGTAGCAAGTCACAGGAACATTGTTAGATCCCCAGCTCTAATGAGAGAGTTGTGGCTTCAGATGTGGCACGATATCCATCCCGGTGCAAAATCAAAATTTGTTACCAAAGGTGAATCTTGACTTGCACGTTCTCTCTGTTTTCAAGGCTTATGTTGAATATGTTCACTGATGTGTTTTTTATAATAGCTAAGCGTGGACCTTTAAGAGATGAAGATTGTTACTGGGACTATGGGAAAGCTCGATGTTCGTGGCCTGAGTACTGTGAATATAGGTTTTTTAATTCTCTACAAATCTTGTTTCTGATAACTATTCTGTTCTATATTTATTTTTTAAAATTATTTCTTTTCTATTTGATTAATGGTGAGCGCAGATATCTTTTTGGGGATGTTCACTTGGGACAGAGCTGTCGGTTGAAGAATTCTTCAGCTGATGCACTCTTGAATTACCTATAGAATAGAAGGTACCCGATTTCGTATCCTCCAGTGAAACAGTTTGAATCAGAAATTTGAACTGTCGTAGAATTAGAAAAAGGCGTAAAACGTCTGCTTTAGCACTTCATATGATTATGTATTTTTCGGCCTACTGTTCAACTGGGGAACTCTTAGAATACAATATGAAACCTTCAGTGAATTGCTCGCTCCCTTGACTACCCTTTGGTTTTCCATCTGTGGTTCCCTGTATCACTCACCTGCATACAATTTTCCGACTTCAATGCCCTGAAAGAGTTTGTTTTGTGCTCTCTTTTCCTTTTTCTTTTAAAGTAATCTTTCTTCTTCGTTTCCCCAGTTGCCTCCCACATTGCCTTGCTGGAATTTGTGCTGTTCAGATGCGCTTCATGCAAAGTAGAGTGGGGCGTGTAGTTCCAGAATTGCTAGCATTCTTCGTCTCTGTTGCATTCAAAGTGGGCATCTAAACAATGTTTCCTAACCCGAAGTAGATTCCTGTCTTCATCATGTGTTGGTGAGGTCATCGGATGCTAAACAAGGTGTGAATTTTCCACCATAATAATACAAGAGAGCAGCCTATCCTCTGCAGAGAACCATGGAGTTCAACCTTGGGCCCCACAAACCTTGATACACGGTCTGGTAGACTTATTACTAATGATGATAAACTGAACAAGGAGATAGATGCATTGATTGTCCGTACTAAAGCTTTCAGGTTCCAAGCATATTGATGTTTGATTTGACAACCGATGTATTGCTCAGAGACAAACATCTGTGCACTTTGTAAGCCAAGAAAAAGAAAAACAGAAATAGTTGAGCTCTACATGGCGTCTTCTGTCGTCATCTACAAACAGAAACCAAGAAAGTAAATAGAGTCTTTAAAGAAAAATCCCACAAGATGATTTCAGATGCTTTAAGCTCAATTTGACTCTCTTCTGGATCTTGAAACTTGTAGATATTGATTAACCATGCATGCTCATGCAGTTGGATTTACCTCAAGCTTTGCAGAATAAATTCCCCTTGCCGGAACACACAGTGGAATTTGACTTCAGGAAGCAATCACTGTGCCTTCTCTCTCAAAGTAACACCACAGGGTTTATGTGCTAGGAATTGCTAATGCTAGGTTTTTTTTTAAAAAAAGATTGATAGTTTGTACTCTTTTAGATGTTTTTTTTTTAGATTGTTTCGATAACCATCCAAAATCGATAAAACATCCATGCAGCCTGGGAAAAAAAAAAGCTTTCAAAACCAAGAGAATGTTCTTGAGTATCGAAGAAAGTGAATTTTAAGCAGAAACTACTGGCTAAAACAGAAGGGCTCACTTGTGATGCGAGGAGGCGGCATTCCCTAGTTTCTTCGTCTGTCTTGAGCTCTTTAAGATAACATTTTAAAATATTTTTATTATAATAATATTTTTCTTCTCTAAAATTTATTTTTAATATTTTCACCTTGCAAAAATAAAAATAATAATTTAAAACTACGAAAAATTAAAAAAGTTTAAAAACAAAGTTAATTCCCAGTACCAAACATAGCCTTAATTTTTTCACCAAGATATCAGTTTTAAAATTAACAGTTGAGCCAATAATTCAAGAAAAAAAAATATTATTTTTTTAATTAAATGTGTGTATATTAAATTTAACATCTTTTTTTTTCCCAGCATATTATACTATATTTTAAAATGTATGAAAAAATTATTGTGCTGGTATTGTATATATAAAGTGTTTGTATTGTGAACCACACTACAGATGTTCAAAGGACCATGGGGTATTGAGTTTAGTTTGACCATACTGTAGATATAGAGTGTTTACATTGTAGACCACATTGTAGATATTCAAAGAGGATGTTGTCTTTTTTATTTTTTATTTTAAAAGTTGCTGGCGCATGTTGGATCTGATATTACCGTTAAACACAAAATACTTAAAATATTTTTTTTATGCTTTTAATATTCATTTTATATTTTATAAAATAATTGTTTAATTATCACGTTTTAAAAACGAGATATTTATATACGCATTGATGTCATTTGTTTAATTGTTCCTGATACAAAAAAATTCGAATAGAAACACTTTTTTTCTCCTACCAAATCAACTAGCTTGGCAAAAAGAATCAATTCAACTAGATTGACCTTGTCATATATAGCGGTCTCCTAACCTATTTCAATTGTAGGGAATAGTAGACAGGAGACAGGGGACTGAGGGACAGTACATAACCATGCAATATAGCTATTGACTTCTTATTTCCTACACAAGTAGGTTTCTATACGATATGAATCCATTTCAAAATTTTACATGTTCCGGTTCACAACCCACAATTCTGTTTTGGTAAATGTTTTATTTTTTTAATTAGAATAAAATATTTTAATTTTGAAATATTTTGATATGTTGTTTCGGGGTTGTACTGTTCATTCATTCATTCATATATATATATATATATATATATATAATTCAAATTCAAAATAAATTAATTATAAATTATGCAATACAAACACAATGCAAAACAAATATAATTTTAAAATTTAAAATATTTTTAAATAGTCAAGATTAAATAGATTTTTAACTTAAAGTAATTCAACTTAAATAAAATATCAAAACATTATGAAAGTAAAATGTTTTAACACAAATATTTTAAATATAAAGTTAGGTTAATGTTATCAAGGCTAATGGAATCTAAAGCATTCTTTGTTTTGCTCAAATTCCTACAAAGTATAAAAATGAAAAAAAAAACAACATGAATATAAACCATATATATTAGTGATAAATCTAATTTTAAAAAATTAATATCATTGTTAATGAAAATAGTAATAATAATTTTCAATATTATTATCAATATCATTTTTATTGAAAATAGTAATGAAAAAGAGTTTTTTTATAATTGGATGGTTTAATTAATTAAATTGAACAAAATTCAATTTGATTCAATGGCTTTTCAAGAGCAGAACGGAACATGTGGAATGAAACCGGAACGTTCCTGGCGGAATTTAGCCGAAAAATTCGAAACGGACCGAGATTTAAAATAAGATGAAATTTGTTCCGTTTTGTTCCCTTTTTTGAATTGGTATGGAATGTTTCGGTCATTCCGGACGAAACGGAATAGAATTGACAACCTTGATTTAAACAAATATCATATTTTAAAGTTGTAGCATCAATTAAATATCCAGAAATTATGTTTTAATAATATAATATTTAGTTTATGTCACGTTTTAGATGTGTAATAAGATTAAACTACATCATTTCGTCAAATATTTTTTAAACACTATCTTTCATTTAAATTTTTTTTAAAAACCCAATATTAAATTTTTTGAAAAAACCCAATATTGTAACCCTCTTCTCTCTCTTAATTTTTTTTTAGTTTAACGTGGATGTCCAGACCAGCTTGCGCGCACCTCGACTAATCCTACGAGCCCTGAAGTTAACGACCATGTAAGCCTCCAGTAGTCATCATATAAGCAACCACATGGCTCGAACCTGAGACCACAGAAAGAGCAAACCTCTTAGTCTCAAGCTTTTATCACTGGGTCAACACCTAGATGATTCTTTTATTTTTTTAATTCAACAACTGATCCGAATCACTTTGAAATCAGTGAAGAGAAAAAAAATGAAAAATATAAAAAGCGCAAAGTATGAGGACGTTTTAGAAAGAAAAAAACAGTATGGCCATCTGGCAAAGGCAGAAGCATCAGCCAACCCCGCCAAGATAGCTGGATGTTTGGCCATACACCAATCGAATTCAAAGCCACCAAAGACAAAGCAGTGATTGACAAATTGGATAAAAACTTTAGAAAATAAATTGCACAACTCCAAAAATATTAGGTGGGAGAGCAAAGCCAAAAATATTTTATTATACACTAGATAATTTACTCATGTTATGATTTTTGATTAAAAAAAAATAGTTTAATTAAAACAAAATTAAGATGATATATTTTTTAAAATATTAAAATGATAACATATTAGATCGAGTTTTGATCAACTTGGCTAAACTTGTCATATCTGATATCTATGTCATGAGACTTTGATAACCATACAGAAAGAAAGAAAAAAACATAATTTCCAATCAATCTAATGTTGAAAGATAAAATAAAAAACAAATATGAACTAAAAAAATAAGCCGAGTCAACCTAGGTTAAACTATCAGACTTGAGTTTTGAGACTAGAATAACTTTACAGAAAGCAAATCAAAATAAATTATAAAGTTCAATTCTCAATCAACTCAATGTTAAAAAATAAAATTAAAAAAAATCAATTAAAAGTATAAAACAAAAAACCATCTGAATCAATCAACCAAACTTGTAACCTAGGCTATGAGACCAGGTTAAACTCATAAAACATAAATCAAAATAAATTATGAAGTTTAATTCCTAATCAGTCTGATATTAAAAAAAAATCAACTAAAAAAAAGACAAAAAAAACTTGTGTTAACCAGCCTAACCCATGATACAGGTAATAAGACCGTGATAACCTCATAGAAAATAAATAAATAAATTATAAAGTTCAATTCCCAATCAACCTAATATTGAAGGATTAAATTGAAAAAAAATCAAATAAAAAAAAGGAAGAAAAATGACCCGAGTCAACCTGTCAAACCCGGGTCAGGAGATTGAGATTACTCCATAAAAAGCAAATAAAAAAATTCATAAAGTTCAATTCTCAATCAACTCAATATTGAATGATGAAATTAAAAAATATATATATTCAATTAAAAAATAACAAAAAAAAAACTAAGTCAGCCTATCTAACCCACAAAACTTGTGACTTGAGTCATGAGACCGTGATAACCGCTTAGAAAACAAATCAATAAACAATTATGAAGCTCAATTACCAGTCAATCCAATGTTAAAGGATGAAGTTGAGAAAAAAATCAATTAAAAAAAAGGATAAGAAAATAATTTGAGTCAACATAACTAAATCATAAAACTTGTGATCTGGATAATGAGCCAAGATAACTCCATAAAAAATAAATCAAAACAAATTATAAAGTTTAATACCCAATAAATCCAATGTTGAAAGGATAAAATTAAAAAAAATCTAAAATTAATAAAAAGTCCTCAAAACGTTTGAGGACTAAAGTAAAAAAGAGCTTGACATTTCACTATTCATTGTTATAGTGAACATCCAAGCCCTTTTAGTATATGTTAATTTGGCTTTGAAGATGAGTTAGTGGTACCGTTTTAAAACATGACTAAGGTCAATCTGAGACAAAACCCGAGTCACGAATAAAACAGGTGAACTTGAAAATCAAAACAATATTGTTTTATAAAAAAAACTTTTTAAAAAAGTGGTAATGGGTTGATGGTTGAGTTTTAACCAAGTCAGGCTCGAGTTGATCGAGTTAACGAGTCAACTACGGTTTTTTTTTCTTAAACCAAGATCAATTCATGGCTCGGGTCAGCTAAGTCTTAAAATAATTCGCTGGGCCAATCCGAGTTTTAAAATAATGATTTGTAGAGTCAATTGAGATCTTCTTTTTTCTGAAAAAAAAAAGAAGAGAAAAATCTTCATGTTTCTTAAATTTAAATTATTAAATTCAAATTATATAGATATTATTTGATGTATAATAACGATTTTACTTTTTATTTCTTTCTTTTAAATTAATGAATTTAAAATCAATTATTAGATTTATAATTAAAAAAAAACAAGAGAATTCAAATTCAAAATTGATTTTTTTTTTTCAAAAACTTGTTTGATAATCCCAAGCATTCATGAAATCTAATTGAATTCCATATCTAAAAATCTAAAAGTTAAAAAAACTAGAAAAACTATAATTATATTTTGAAGCTTTTCTAATATGTTTCTCTATATTATTTACCTCATATATTATAATTTAATACTTTTTTTAACCAAATATTTTTTTCTACAATTATAAATACAATCACAATTAAATCACAACTATAAGCACAACACAATATCTAAAAGATCTTAGCTTGATTTATAGGTACGTTAATTTTCCATGTTAACATTCAAGTAGGTGTTGGTGTGCAAAAAATTGACTGATAAATACTTCAACATATTTTGAATCAAATCATATGTTGAATTGAATTCAATTCATAAGCATATTTGAATTCAATTCATAATCTATTACAATTTACAACACACACACAAAAATAATATATGTGGGAAGGGTAAAAAGAATCTACCAAAAATATTTTGGTGTAGTGAGTGCCCAATCATTTGAAAGGCTCAATCGATGCTATCTCTTTAAGAAAAGTTGTGGCCTCAAAACATTCAACAGGTTCTAAGAAAGATGAGGCAGCTCCCTCAACTTTGTAAAGCAAGCCAAGATTATACCATACCAATGAGTTCATTCTATCAAGTTGCAAAACACCCATTAAAAAGCTTCTGGCTGCATTCAATGGCATATCAAGCCGCTAAGAACCAGAGCTATGAATACTGATGATGTCCTAAAAATCCAAGTAGCCTAGGAATAGGGCTTTGGAGTTGGATAATCAGTTAATCAATTGATTATTGTAATCTTATCCATTTTTTTAGCAAAGATGATTGATATCTTGTCATTGGTGCTTAGAAGGCCAAGATGACTTATAGTTAGTACCTGCAAAAAGTTTCATTTTATGGATTTAGGGACTCTTTGATGTTTAAATAAATATCTTTTTAAAGAGATAATATATAGTAATATTCTAGAAAGAGATGCTCTAAGAATATATATGTAATAGAGAATGAAGATTGTGAACCTTTTTTTTCTGAAGGTCTCATGATGTATTTATAGCTCATGAGTCTTGTCATTTCGTGGAGAGAAGAAACTGAAGTCTAATTTTACCTTTATAATATTTTGAGTTGTATTATGAGCTGTATTATACTTATTTTATTTAGCTAAAAGAAGGAGACATGATGGGTCATGAAAGACTTTAATACATCTATAGGTGTAGGGAGAGTGGGGGGATGAGTCTATAGAGGTTGGGTTCATCCTCTAGATTGGGCTTGTCCCATAGGTTGGACTCATGCCTTACATTGAACTCGTCTCCTAGGTTGGGCTCGTCCTCTAGGTTGGCTTCGTTCCTTTAGTTGGGCTCATCCCTAGGTTGGACTCGTCCTGTAGATTGGCCTCGTCCCCTAGGTTGGGCTCTTCCCTTAGGTTGGCCTCGTTCTCCAGGTTGGACTCGTCCCCTAGGCTGGACTCATCTCATGGTTGGGCTCGTCCCCTAGGTTGGCCTCATCCCCTAGGTTAGACCCGTCCCTTAGGTTGGGCTTGTCCTCTAGGTTTGACTTGTCCCGTAAATTGGACTAGTCTCTTAGATTGAGCCCAAGGGAGGTGGGTGCTTTCCTTGGATGAACCCAACTATATTAAGTCTAGCAACTTGCCAGAATCATATTGCTTTAGGCCTAGCATATGACTAAACCTAAGTGTACTGGGTCGTTTAAATTTGGGTTTATTAGTAGCCCCCTCAATCTTTGCGATATAATAATACGCAAACACTTTAATTAATTCTCCAGTTTGAGTAAAGCATCGAGTTTTTCTTATATTAAAAAAGGGTGTAAACTAGGGTATGTAGTTGAAAAAAGATGTAGAAAAAATGCATTTGAAGTGAAAGAAATTCTTTCAAACAAAACTACTAAAAATCCATACTTATAAAATTTTTAAGAGATTGAAGGTACCATGCCTATCATTTATATAAAAATTCCCAAGTGACTATATGGAACCCAATAAGGGCGAGCCTTTATCTAAGAATTTTTTAAGTGATTATAGGTTCTCTAAAACGTGGGAGCCTGTAGCTTTCCCAGCATTATCATGGAGCTTGAGAGCCCTCCACAAAAAATAGTCATCATGATAATTTTTTTTAAAAGGGGCATGGGAAGCCCCCCCACTGAAGATTGGTGATTGAAGAGTGGGATTGTTGTCCTAAGAACATCAAGCCTATCCCTTGAAAAGTGGAGCTATTGTCCTGAAATGACCAAGTCCACCCCTTAGTGAGCTGTATAAATAGCACTAGGAGAGCACGTTCATCCTTTATAGAGTGGTACATATAGCACTGAAGAGATCACGTTCATCCCTTAGAGTGTAGTGCTTATAGCAGTAGGAGACAACGTTCATCCCTTGAAGAGTGATGCATATATCACTAGGAAAACCATGTCTATCCCTTGAAAAGTGATGCATATAGCACTAGGAAGAGCACATCCATCCCTTGGAGTCCACCCCTTTCTTAGGACAATGCACATTCCTAAGATTTATATTGAGGGGCCTTTAACTATAACCTAGAAAGAATAAAAATTCATTTTGAATAAGTCATTAATATTCAAAAACTTATATTCTTATTAAAGATTATACATCCTGAGATGATCTGAGTGATAGGTATGAGAAGGTTCTTAAGAGGAACATATCTTTGAGGTGGCACTAAGATGTTTGCTTTGACTACTCTGATTACTTCACTTGGAAGGTCATTCATGTTGGTTGTCCTTGTAAAAATAAAAAGGTGCATGTCATAGCAAACTGGTCTCTTCAACCCGTATGTGATTTTCCATGAATTGTTTCACTTTGGACAAGTTTCCATCTGGCAAGACATAATTTTTTCTCTAGAGAGCATATTCCTTTACTCCTTATATGAAGGTTTCTAAGGCTATTAGCTAAATTAATTTTTTTACCTTGTGCATCTCCCCATTAAATCTCCTCAAGTATGTACATGTAAACTTACCCTCTTGTTGGGCAACACTAAAAAGTTTAGTGGAGTTTTTCTTAGTGGATATGCTAGTATCTAGTCAAACAAGCACTAAACAATCTTAAGAAATTCGGGGACCATTTTAAAATTATTTATGGGTCACTCATGTGTTTTTCCAACAATTTCATTTAATATTGAGTTGTAGATCTGCACTGTAAGATATAGATTTTGTATTAAAAATGCAAGCTTTTCTCTGAAATTTCAAAAAAAAATGAAAAAATTTCCTTATTTCAAAAATACAAAAATATGTTTTTGTTTATATGTATATGGTCAAATCCTAAAAGTTTTTCATGCATATTTTATATAAAAAAAATTGCAATTTTATCATGTTTTTAAAAAAACTACAAAGAATGAATATCATAACTAATTTATTATTATCCATTAGAATTTGATCAAAATTTTAAAAATATGACAAAAATCAATTTATTTAATTAATATTTGGGGTATGAATTTTAAAACGTAATACACACTTCGATATTAAATTAAATGAATTAATAGCAATAAATATTAAAAATTAGCTACAGACTTAATTATTTGAGGGTATAAAAATAAAAATACATTGTAAAGTAAATATAAATAAATATAAAATTTAGACTTTAGAATATATAAATAAATACATCGAAGCAGATATTAAAAGATACAAAATATAAATAAATACATCGTTAAAATTTAGACTTTAGAATGATTAGATTTTAATTTGATAAGATAAAGACCTTTTTACTAAGAAAGATTTTTTTTTGAACCTTAGATGAACCAACAAATAGAAACAAGACTTAGAGAAAAATAATTAATCAACAATGCAACTTACCGTATAAAAGGTACATTGGGGGTGATGTGTCTTTCTCATACACAACTAGTCCCTTTACTCAAACTCTCGCAGACCATTAGATTTTTTAATGACTATAATACTCGATGGCAACTCCTGAACCTTTCAAATAATAATTATATGATTTATCCCAACACATCTAAAACTCCTTTCGATTATGAAAAATCCCATCTCAACGTTATGCACGCCTAGCTTTGATACCAGTTGATACGAATCCCTAGGATAACGATCCTAAAGCCAACAACAAAATAGATAAACAACCAAAGAAAGCTGAAATTCAGGTATGGATAAAAAAACTTTGACCTAGAGGTAACCATGTATCTAAAAACCAAATATCTTGGAAAAGAACTTGGACCTGTTGTTTACAGCAAAATAAGAACTCGAAGTATGTGAATACACCACTTAGTCAAGTATACCTTGGTAAAAGTCAGTTGTTAATCTGTCCCAATAAAGAACATAATTTGCACCAAGAAAAAATCTAAATTATTCAATAAATAGATGTTGCTAAGATTTGACAACTATGAAAAATATATATAATCCTTCTAAATAACTCCAATAGACCTTATTAGATTGCAAACTAATAAGCCAAAGTTAATAATCATCTAACACAAGCCTAATGTCTAAAACAGTCCTAAAACATTTATTTATTTTTAAGTTAATAATAAAAAAATAAATTATATTTTACTTTTTATAAAAAAAAATATTGAAATGGTGACATATTAGATTGACTCGGAACAATTTAAATTAACCCACCAAAATCCTGATCCGGATAATAGACTCAAATGTATCCAATAACATTTTTTTTTAATTTAGTTATATGATAAGAATATAAAGATCAATTCAAAGATGAAATTAAAAAAAAAATCAATAAAAATCAAATGTTAAAGGTTAAAATTAGGGAAAAAAAAGAAAAAAAATATGTTAGGCTAGGAATATATTTATTAAATTTTAGAATATATTATACAAATAAAAATTGGGAAAAGTTTTGATTTTTAAAATAATATGGACATTTAAGTTTTTTATAATTTCTTGAAACTATTAAATGATGATAATTAAATTAATTAAAAGATGCCTTAATCAATCTTTTACTTATCATTTCATGTGGTGAATATATTGATTACTATATTTTAACAATATGTTTTTTAAATAATTTTATTTTTAAAATTTGAATATATCTTTATTTATTAATATGATTGCATTTTTTTTATAAGAAATAAAAATAAATATTGATAGCAATACATTCATATTTTCTCTTATACATCATATTTATTTTGATGAAAATGTCCCTTGAAACATCAAAATAGTTATTTTTTTTAAACAATAAGAAAATTAAAAAACTTGAAAACCTTATAGTATAAAGCATGTCAGTGTAAACCTTATAGTACAAATTTACCATCAAATTAGGCATATAAAGCTATAATTGAAAAATAATGTTTGTCATATCTTGTAATTTATTAGGATTTATTAATTAATTTTTTTAATTGTAATGACTATGTTATAAATATTATTTTTTGAAGAAAATGAATATTAATATGCATATGAAAGATGATCGTGATTTTAAAGTTTCGAAAGAGTTGTCTGACGTTCGAAGCCCACTCCTGGAGCCTCAGGCCTTCTCGACTTTTTAGCCCAAAAGTTTTTTAAAAAATCCACCTATCCAGAAAACGAAAAAAACATAAATCCTTCGCAAAATGGAGTCATAAAACGTCATCGTGTGGTGCCTGGTCGGAAGGAAACGAGGGGTTTTAGGTTTTTGCTCACTGTCTCCGACATTATCCTTCCCATTCAATCTCTTCTGTCGGAGAAAAATGTCTCTCCTTCAAACGATGGCCGTGCCGAAGCCCGTTTCGCATCTTCGTTCGATAAACGATGAACCTAATTTTGCCCGCTTTCCGGCAATTTCTCATCAAAATGCTTTACACTATGAGCACAACTCAAGACGTTTTCCTTGCTTTTCTGTTTCAAAGAAATCTGACCCTGAATCCAGTTCTAACCCCAAAATGAATTCTAGAGGAAGAACCCGCCGACCGAAAAACGAAGATGGTGGAAAGGAAGGCGGGGAAATTTTCCCGACCACAATTCCAAGGAAGCCAAAACGTGGCCGAAGGAGTGAAGCAGTTGCGGTTGAGGACTTCGTGCGTGATTCGCTGGAACGAACATTTGCATCCATTAGGCAGCAGAACCCGGATGTTTTAGAGGAAATAATGAAGGATAAAGTTAATGAAAATATAGATTCTGAAACGAGTGATGATGATGATGAAGACGATGAGGAGGAGGAGGAAGGTGGTGGTGAGGATGGTAAAGGGAAAGGAAAGAAAAAGAAGATGGTGGTTGAGGAGGAAAGTCGAGATTGGCCATTGGATGCCGATGTGGGGTGGGGAGTTAGGGCGTCTGAATATTTTGAGAAGCATCCAATAAAGAATGTTGTAGGAGAAGATGGGTTTGAGATTGACTGGGAAGGAGAGATGGAGGATAACTGGGTGAATGAGATTAACTGCCTAGACTGGGAGAGATTTGCCTTCCATCCAAGTCCACTGATTGTTCTTGTATTTGAGAGATACAGCAGGTATGTTTGATATTTTTTTCTTCATACCAGCAGATTTTGCAACCATACTTTAAAGAGTTCTTCTACACACGCTTGGCAATATGTTTAGAGACAAAAGAGCAAGATTTCGTGTTTTCTATGCAACTCGTAGATATTCCTTTAAAATATCAAATCACTTCATTATTTTTATGGTGCGTGTGAATGTTTTACTGGTAGAGTATTGTTTGCAAGTAATCATCTTGAACTGCAGTTGCTAATTAATGGCATAAGAATTAAATAAGCATGTCAGTGTAGTTACGGATTTCTCAAGAAAGAATTGCTTGAGAGTTGAGATGTGCGTAGGCTGCTTCTTTTTTATATTTTTGATGTACTATGCTTTCATTATGTACAAGAGGATTGATCTAGCAATTGGAAACAGGCATAAAGTAGCTTCTATGAAAATCAGAGTAGTTCAAACTTCAACGGTGAATTTTGGATATTCATAGTTCTGGCATTTTCTTTAGTAGGCCTGTAAGCATTTTTCATGTATCATCTTAACCACTTAAGCATTCTTTAGTAGGCCTGCACTGCTAGCAAGTT
Organism: Populus simonii; assembly: GCA_007827005.2. NCBI lineage: Eukaryota > Viridiplantae > Streptophyta > Magnoliopsida > Malpighiales > Salicaceae > Populus > Populus simonii. The sequence continues at coordinate 16,854,714 of CM017477.2, forward strand.
TGCATCCTAACCACTTAATATAATTTACTGGGAAAACCAAGAATAGGATGTTCATCTTTGATATGTGAAATTGCTTTCCTTCTTCTTTAATTGTTAATATTTCGAATTGCATTGGTCTATTGTGCACTGTGAAAATTGTATATGTGGATTGAGTATTGTTACTTGCACTAAAAAAAGTATGCTTAATCTCCTTTTTATCCACAGGGCAACTGATAATTGGAAGACTTTGAAAGAGCTAGAACAGGCAGCCAAGGTTTATAGGGGTGCCATGGATCGATTGCCTCCTCGGGTAAAATGAGCACTATGTTGTTTCCAGTTGAACTGCATTAAATTTCCTAATATTTTGACTTTGCTCTTTGTTACACTTAAACTTCTAAGGACAAGTTTCAAATGTAAATTCACTGCACCTCTGGTTTATGAGAAAACTGTATGTTTTCTGTTTTTTCTATATCTCCAAACTAAATTTAAACTTGCGAGAATATAAAGTGGTTTTTTAGGTTCATTTGATGGATCGCAATGTTACTTATGGACTGTTTAGGGTGATGCTGTTCAATTCAATTCAGTTTGTAGTCTGTTTCTTGTCTCTAGAAGTTGGTTCCTTGGATTTTATCAAATTTTGTTTTGTTTGGATTGCTAATTTTGTTGACCTTGAAATTCTCTGGTATCAGACAGTGAAGATAGACATCAATATTGAGAGAGATTTGGCATATGCTCTTAAAGTTAAAGATTGCCCTCAGATTTTGTTTTTACGTGGAAACAAGATCTTGTATAGGGAGAAAGGTAAGGCATATTGCTTTCATAACAGAATTACAAGTAGACATATTCAAGCTCCTATCTTTCCATCTTCTTATGAAAATAATGGTCTTTGCAGAGTTTCGAACTGCAGATGAGTTGGTCCAGATGATCGCACATTTCTACTACAATGCTAAGAAACCTTCATGTGTTAACAATGCAAATTTATGCCCTTAGATTTTGGCTATAATTCTCAAGGTACTCAAGTATGTGAATATCTAATTCTAGCACATCCATTTTTTATCACCTAGCTCTGCTCAATAATATGCCTTCAACATGCAGATAAAACATGAAGAAGGAAGCAGTAGAATGACTCACCTTATATGTTTCTTGCTAGTCCCTGTCACTTTTGCTCTGGAATCCCAGCAACCTGACCTGACTATGGTTTAATCAGGTTGGATCCTAACCTCAGTGTCCTTGATATGCTGTATTTGATGATTGGATGAGGGAATTGTGATTGAATCATGGATAAACTATAAAATTATAAGGGAAAGTAAGTGTATTTGTCATCAAGTGACATTCTTATAATGGCTAATCAGGTATTAAACAATTATTGTTAATAGAACACATTACATATTTTGCAATTTTATTTAAATGCTTCTTCTTGTCAAAGCAGAAATTCTTCTGGTTTCTCACCAGAAAAGGCTAGATATATTCCAAATGTGGCAGATTTGTCAAAGAATTAGAGACAACTGAACCATACATGTTGGAATAAGCCAGATTGTCGAGTTTGATATTCAAGAATCTGAAGCCATACTGTAATGCTGTTGTGATAAGCTTTGTATGTATGGATCGGGTTTACGTGGATGAGTATTTTTGGAGTATTAATTAATTCTAACTCTGCTTCTAGTTCTTCATCTATTTTTGAGTACTTTTTCCGAGTATTGATGTAATCTGAACTTTCTTTTCAACCGCAAAAAGATGGCATGCTTTTTTGTTGACAACTTTGCTTGTTCTAAGACACAGGGTCATCACCTGCCATGCATGATTTTCAGTTTAGTGCCGCGTTCTGCTGTCCTTGAATCATTCCTTGATTAGAAAGAACTGTTCTTTATGATGCTTAATGTTTGTCCGGACCAGTTGTATGACTCTAGTTTTCTCAAGTCTTATGACATCTTGTTACTGAAAAATCCAGGAATGATCAAATAATGTATCCGGGAGAATCTGTCAACATTTATGTCCACCCACAAGATAATATCATGGATATCAAACCCGGCCCCGGGTTGACCCGGCCAAGGGGTCGAGTCCTAGGTTTCATGGGGCAACCAGGAAAAATTAAAAAAATATATTTAAAATTTAAATATTTCATATGAAAAAATTAAAAAAAAATCCATATGAATATAGGTTATACATGAAGTTTAAAAAAATATTTTAAAAAGTTTTTTTTCTCACATTAAAAAGATACTATGTTATGCTTTTAAGTTGAAGTATTTAAACCAAAAAAGTTTTTATTCCAAGTTGAAAAAACATAACTTTTTTCTTGTGAACATAAAGTATATACGCTAAAATGTTTCAAATCTCATATTGAAAAGATATTACGTTATATTTTTAAGTTAAAGTATTTAAATCAAAAAGATTTTTATCCTACGTTAGAAGAACATAACTTTTTTCTTGTGAACATAGAGTATATATACGAAATGACTTCAAATCTCACATTGAAAAAATAATTTTTTCTTGGGAACATAGGAGTATATATGCTAAAGGGTTTCAAATTCCACATTGAAAATATATTATGTTATCCTTTTAAGTTGAAGTATTTAAACCAAAAAGTTTTTTATTTCACATTGAAAAAACATAACTTTTTTCTTGTAAACATAAAGTATATATACGAAAGGGCTTCAAATCCTACATTGAAAAAATAACTTTTTTCTTGGGAATATAGAGTACATATACTAAAGGGTTTCAAATCCCACATTGAAAAAACATAACTTTTTTTCTTGGAAACATAGAGTATATATAATAAAAGGTTTCAAATTCTATATTGAAAAAATAAAACACTTTTCTAGTATTTATATAGTGAGTTTTAAAAAGTGTTAATAACCACCTAAAAAAATATGAAAAAAGGAGGGGTATAGGAAAAAAACCACATTTGAAAAAAAAAAAAACCAAGTCTTGCTCGGGTTTGCCCAGGTCGCCTGGGTTATGGGTTGACCCGCCATGTCGATCGGGTTTGGCCGGGTCGTTGTACCGGCCGGTCTTTTGGCAAATCCGGACCGGTCTAGCCACCGGGTCGACTAGGTCTCGTGTCGACCTGTCGGACTGGTCCGGGTTTAATAACTATGGATAATAGGCATGAATATTGAATAGTCATTGACAACTGTTGTAAAGTGTTTTTCGAATTTCTTAAATTAAATTATGTAATCATTAAAATAAATATTTAGAAATTCAACAATTTAAATTGAGAAAAAAATATTTTTTCTTAGTTAAAATTCTCATTTTTTATTCATGCATTTATTTATTTTTATTTTTCATAAGTGTAATTTTTATCAACATGATGTTCATTTAATAAAATTAGGATAATTAAAATAAATATTCATCGTTATGTTAATGATTTAAATAAAAAAATGTATTCTTTGATCAAGACTTTTATTCCTTATTCATGCTTTTTTTTTTCAGGGAAGCATGTCTTTTTTATTAGAAGAATATTTTTTAAAAACAAAAGGTTATTATGAACTAAAAAGAAAATTTCAATAATAAAAATACATGTCTTTATAATTTTGACATGACTTTATGAAAAAATTCAAAAATAATTAATTGAGAAAATTATATATAAAAAATTATAATAAAAAATAACAAAAAGTATATACTATTTTTATTAAATATTCACTAGTAGTTTTTTATTTATTTTACATACGAGGTTCATATATAATTATTTATAAAATAATTTTTAATATAACTATAAAAGCTTTAATTCTATTGAAAATCATGGTACAACTGAATGATTTTCTAAATACCATTTTAATAGCTTTATTTAAAGATAATTTTATTAAAAAAAGAAAGATAATTAAATAAAGAAAGAAAAAAAAATAAGGTGAAGGGTAAGAAAAAATAAAGCATAGATGTGTTCGAGTTTGAAAGGCTAGATCTACGAGTCTGGTCTTTAAAAAAAGCGAGGTGCTCCTGAGCTTGGTGCCGCACGTGTGCGTGGGGGCATTGTGGTGTTGGTATCAAATAGTCATTACTTAGTTGTTTGGTTCAGGATCATTAGGAGACCTAAGTAGATTAGTCTTATCTAAAATTTCAGGGTACGAGACTGGTTGTGGTTAGGAAATGTGTTAGCACCCTTAGTGCACATTACATAAGGTAAGCTATATTGTGTGGTCTGCATATGGTTTAAATGTGTTGATGAGTTTATAACCGATGGTCTATCTATGACTCATAACGAATATTTACTCATGAATAAATTTGAAATTTGAAATTTATTATGGGCTCGTATGCACAGGGAAATTCTTGTAGGAAGAATCCATGTAAGTGCTTTGACAGAGTTCATATATCCTAGAAGGTGAAAATGTTTTTCTTAACTCGTATATTGTGGTGGAAAATACTCTTAATTAAAATTGATGAATATCCAAAATAATTTTAAGAATTTTATAGTCAATTCCTGGTCTTTAAATACTAACTTATTGGTAGGTCCAATATTTATACCAGAATATTGACCATTAATTTTCATGAATGAAAATTTTTAGGGTTATTGAAATATTAGTCAAATCCTTAAAGAATTTGAAAATACAATGATGGTTAATCGTGGACAAAACTTTGTTAAGTTCGTTGAAGAAAATAAAACGTAAACGTTTGATGAGAGTAACTGATCTTTGTAGAAAATGTGTTTCTTAGTTGAATTATCTTTTTTCAATATTCATTAACTCCAAAATCAATTTTTTTTTTGTAGCCGACCAAAATCTTTCTATCTCACTTTCCTTTTCAATGACTTCCTCTCTCTTTTAAAAAGTTTCAGAGACTAAAACATGATAAAAATAAAGTTTTATTGCAGAAATATAACAAATTAAAATTTCATTGACAAAAGATGAGAAAAACAAAATTATAGGGACCATATTATATATTTCTACATCTTGAGAAAAGTTGAAGTTGCACTTTGAATTGCATAGTGCAATCCACAATACAATATGTCTATTAATTTAAAGTAAAGTGAACTAGCTTTCTTGAAATGCCCTAACTTTTTAATGCAATTTAAACATCTCTACTGGTGATATATATATATATATATATATATATATATATATATATATATATATATATATAGCCTTGAACTTACCGCTTACTAATTTCATCAACACATAATAATAAAGATATACAATATTAAATATAAGATAATAAATTTACAAAATCTACTTAAATACATAATTTCCATAACAAGGTATTCATCATCTTTTTTCCTTCTTATTCTTACAATTTATATATCATTGTTGACTTAATAGATATACAATAATTTATTCTATAATATTAACTGATTTTACAAACATTTTCTCAAAATAAAATAATCTTCAAAGATCTAAACCCAATATCGAGATATCCTAGACGAATATGTAAAACACCTATAAAAGACATATAATCATAAAATAAAAATTTTAGTATATTAATATTCATTTCAATTGATCACTTTATCAACTCTAGAAATAATATAACATTAGTATTCTTTCATCAAATTTCATGTTGATACCATGATTTTCATTACCATCATCATTTACATTTTAATTCAACCACTTTCATAAAATCATCATAAATACTTTTAGTTTATATTCCAAAATAATTTAGAATCTCATTTTCCTTTTATTTACTTGTGATCGCATCTTGGTTTAATCATTAATTTCATCATCAATCATTACCTCGATTCATCACTCACTTCACTTATTTCCATGTTTATAAATCCCTTTTTAACCAACTAATTTTGTACATTCATTTAATTACATATAATGTTCTTTCCAATCTATTTACTTCTATTTGTTTCTTTTAAAATTCCTTATGTCACATATAGTTTTTCAATATGACTTTGCAATTCCCACATTTATCTCAATCAAATCTCATTAATATTATTTTTTCTTATTCATTATTACTCATGCCCATTTATCTAATTTTCATCCTCAATTAGTCGTTATACTACTTTATAACTCTCTCTCTCTCTCTCTCTCATATATATTAAATTATTTATTTTGTTTATTTATAGCATATTTATATATATATTTCTTGCTCAATTATTCATTTGGACCATTTATGACCCATCTATATATTTTTCATTAAAATATATTTATATGGCCTGTCAATATATTTTTCATTTACAAATATTCTTTAGGCTCATTTATAGCCCATCTATATATTTTTCATACACAATTATTTATTTAGCTAATTTATAACTCATCAATATATTTTACATTCACCAATATTTATTTGGCCCATTGATGATTTGTTTATATTTTTTTCATATATAAATATTCATTTATATTCAAATTTTGGCTAAATCATATATTCCAAGTCTCAAATATTTATTGTGTTCATTTTTGGCATATCCAAATTTTTTTTCATCTTAAATAGTTTTTATGGTCATTATTGACATTATCAAATATCTTTTCATTTTAAATATTCCTTGTGCTCATGTTTGGCCCATTCAATTATTTTGCTCCACCTCATATATTTTTCAATCTAGGACAGGCCTGTTGTTATGACCAAATCAAATTTTAACATGGTAAATCTCATTGTTGTGGTCAATTTAATCTAATTCTCACAGTTATGATTAATTATAATTTCTTGTATTAAATTTAGTATGGTGGTCTATTTAAATTTTTTTATATTAAAAATCCTCCCACAAATCCTATTTCTTTAACATATCCATAACTTTAGTCCCGTTAAACAACCAAGTAATTAATATCATAACTTTATTCTAGTTACATGACCAACTAAGTAATTCATAGCATAATCTTAGTTTCATTAGACCGTTGACTAGGTATCAATACCATAATCCTAGTCCTGTTATATAGCTGACTAAGTAATCTATATCATAACCTTAGTCTTGTTACACGATTGACTAGGTAATCTATAACATAACCTTAGTCCTATTACACGATCAATTAAGTATCTTTACCATAATCTTAGTCTCATTACACGACTAATTACATGACCAAGTAATTAATATCATAACTTTATTCTAGTTACATGACCAACTAAGTAATTCATAGCATAATCTTAGTTTCATTAGACCGTTGACTAGGTATCAATACCATAATCCTAGTCCTGTTATATAGCTGACTAAGTAATCTATATCATAACCTTAGTCTTGTTACACGATTGACTAGGTAATCTATAACATAACCTTAGTCCTATTACACGATCAATTAAGTATCTTTACCATAATCTTAGTCTCATTACACGACTAATTAAGTATCTTTATTGTTTTTTTTTTTCATATGGTCTATTTAATATTCATACGTTGCTCTATAATGTTATGATCGTTTACAATTTATAATTGAATATTCGTTGTTGTGGTTGTTCGCAATTTTATCTATATATACTGGTTACTATCATTGTGGACAAGTATAATCAAATACCAGTTTTCACCGTTATAGTCAATTACAATGCATACATGGATTACTGTCATTGTGGCCAGTCACACACACATATATTTCCTCTGTTACGGATTATTATACTTCACATAGACATTACTGTCTTTCCGGTTAATTACACATTTTACATAATTTTTTACCTCACAAGTATAAATTCTTATGACAAGCACTTATAAACAACACAAATAAATAAATATTGAGAATCTAACCATTACCAAAAGTATTTATTTGTATATCCCTTACCTTAACTTATATTATCCAAGCTCCCGAGAATCCAGTTCCATTCCAAATATTTCTCTTACAACTCCCAAAACAATAATAATTAATGTTCATACCATTGATTAAGAATTCAACCTTAGAATTTTCCATACATCCCAAAAATCTAAATTAACACACACATTACAACCATTAGTTATACAACAATTCATAGGTTAATATTCATGTCATTAAACTAAATCCTTATTTAGGACTTTTAAACTACCAATTTCAAATCCTACCGTTCAAATCAAATTTGATATAAAATTTTCTCCAACTTACATACTTAATTTAACTCAACCTCATTTATTCACCAACAACCATAAAACATTTGGAATTTCATGTTCTATATTTTAAAAACATGTTCACAAACATTTAATTATTTTATAACCCAGTTTCATCCTACTTACAATAATTTATTTTCACACAAACTCAATTAATACAAAAAATTACATAATCATATCAAATTTCTAAATTCTTCCTCTTCAGAATTATATAATTTCAGCCACATAAAAAAATCCATGACGACCCTTTAAAATCTTCCAATTAATTTCCAAGCTTTAACATTGTTTGAAAATACTATTTTCATATATTTTCACCAATTTCTTTACTTTTCTTTTTATTCAATGAACCACAAGACCCATTACTAAAATAACCTAGTCTACATAAATTTTAATGGAGCTAAGATATAATTGATCCTACTATAAAGCATTCAAGTTTCAATCACAATTTTTCCAACATTAATTACTATCCATTTAATTATATTTCTATCACAATTCATATCAATTCCAATATAATAATGTCACATAGACAATAAAACATACGTAAATTCCACTACAATCTATATTTACCTTTCAATTTCTTATGCTTCCCTAAAATTTCAACCTGTATATATTTTCTTTTATACTAAAATTTCATATCCATTAAAATTTCTTTAGCTTCCCCATTTATAAAGGACTATAATTTCACTAACTAAATCTTCCTCTCTCTTTTTCCCCCTAATATGTAACTTTATATAATCCATTTATTACACTTTTCAACCCGCAAAATAACATAAATCAACCAAGTTCTTAAACTCATTCCAAAGTTCCTCAACTTACAAACTAATAATTTAGTCAATTTAACCAACATTCATAATAACTACCTCTTTTCAAGCACATTTTATACTCAACAATAAACACAACATATACAGCTTAAATAGTCAATTCTCACACCACTTTCCACTTGTACATATGGCCAACCACTTACTAACCAAAGCTCTTATGTTCTTTCTTCCAATTAATTCCATTTCATGTATTCATTCCTTAGCCTACAAACTAACCTACAATTTTATTTGGTTCTCTACATATTCACTCATCCACGCTTCCCAACCTTATTCCTACTCTTTTCAAACATTTGAACAACATGCCAAACATTTATAAAAAACAAGAATTGCTACTTTAATCACTATTTCTAGAATCTTCACCTTGGCCAATAACATTTATTTCCATAAAGACACACAAACTTTAAATTTCCAACTTTTCCCTTAACTGAACATACTAAAATAGATTAATATATTTAAATAAAAAGTATTTCTTACACAACACACTTATATTTACCGATTTAATAGCTCTACCATAATCCATATAACACATGAGTTATACATAAACTATAAAAAGTTTTCTAAATCCCTTAATTTTTCATACACATGATCGGCCACCTTTAAGGCTTGAAACCCCCAAATTTTCTTTGATTTCTTTCCATTTTTCTTTTTACTTGTTAACTCCTCTCATTCAAACATAATAATGTCTAATATTTTAACAATTTTTCCAAAATTAAATCAACAACCCTAGAATTCGTGAATTTAGGGGTTTTCTAATCTTTCTCGCAACTCATCCAATTCAAGTCATCAATATGCATTCTTCACACTCATAAACTATAATAAACAATCCAATCCACATTTAAATACTCAAAAAGCATAACCCTATAATTTAGAAATTTAGGATTTTTTTCAATAAAAATCAAAATTCAACTAAAAATTGAAAATTATTGGTTAAGAGCCTTTTACCAACATCAAAACATTTAATGGAGTGTATTTATTGCATCAAATCCCATATTTCCCCCTTTCCTCTTCCATTCTTGCATATTTTCTCTCACTATTTTCTCTCCTCCCTAACTCATTTTTCTTTGATGTTTCTTCCTTGGATGAATCTCCTTTAGTAGAAATCACCTTCATGAACTCTCTCGCCAAAATTTTTGGAAGAACAAACAGTACATATAAATAGAAATGAAGAAAAATCAGGTCTCCTATACTCTTTAATGGTTATCGGCTAGAATAGTGGCAAGGAGGAGAATTTTGCCAAAATTACAACAATGTCATTAACGAGTCCATGTGTTATTTTCTATTTTTTTTATCTGAGCATCGACACTCTTACAAGGCCTTCTCAAAATTCTATTGACTAAAATTTTAAACTAAGATAGCTTAAAATGTCAAGAGACTCCTCAGAAAATTTTAACCAGATGAAACGGTTCGAATTAAGAGTTATTCTTGATATTGTAAATCTGGATAATAGATTATTTTACGCTGAAATCTAAATTTGTGTACTATTTTATTCACTTAAATCATCAAGATTTTCAAACTAATTCATTGGGGATTCCCATCCATAGTTATAATAAACTTTTCCTCAGATTTTATACTGACGATCATCGTTTTCCACTCGTAAAATCATACATTTTTTTATTTAGAATTCTACTCTATTATTATTATTATTATTATTATTATTATTGTCAAAATATTTTCACCCAAATTTATAAAAATTTCATTTAAAATAATTATTTTACCCGATTGGGAAATTTACGCGATTCTTCATTGGGTTGACATTTTGTGTACCAATTTATTACTTCATCTCATTCAAATTTTAAGTTAATTTACCAAAGATGTTCATCCCAAATCACAATAATTTTCCTCCTAATTTATCAATTTTCAATTAAGAATCACCTTATTTAACATTTATTTATAAATTTTTAGGTCGGGGGTTACTCGGTACTCACATTTTGCCACGAGGCCAAACTATTTTTGTGTGTAAAAGATAATGTTTAGGTTCTGAAATGGGGTAAAGAAAGATCATAAAAAACTAGTCATGTAATTGTAAATTGGTACACAAAATGAGATGAAGTAATAAATTGGTACACAAAATGTCAACCCAATGAAGAATCGCGTAAATTTCATAACTTGATTAAAATAATTATTTTAAATGAAATTTTTATAAATTTGGGTGAAAATATTTTGACAATAATAATAATAATAATAATAGAGTAGAATTCTAAATAAAAAAATGTATGATTTTACGAGTGGAAAACGATGATCGTCAGTATAATTCTCAATCAATCATATTTTAAAGGATGAAATTGAGAAAACAATTTCATTATAGAAAAATGATTTAAAAAATAACAATTAAAAGAATGAGAATCAAAATTAAAATAAAAAATAAATTTATATTTTATTGAAGGGTGAAATTGAAAAAAATAATTTAGTAAAAGGATAAAAAAATAAAAAGAATGAGACTCAAAATTGACATAGAAAACTAAAGAATATTGTAATTAAAGGGTGAAATTGAAAAGAATAATGAATTTTACAAAAGGGCTATGAAAGAAATTAGAAATCCAAAAAATGAGGACCAAATTGAAAAATATAATTTTGGTAAATTGGGATTCAAGGATGAAATTAAAAACAAATAAAACTTTTACAAAAAGACCAAGACAAAAAATGAGAAATCAAAAGAATATGGACTGAAGTTGAAATATCAATAACCATGAATATCTAAGAGGATCAACAATAGCTCAGGGTTATCCTCGTTCATCCACAAAATATGCCATCATCTTTTCAATAGCCTGCTCCCCCGTACCCCCCTATCCATTGTAGCTCCATTTCCCTAAAGAAACCAAATAAAATAGAGTGGACGAAAGCACGCAATACACCCCTATCATTCTAAGGAGTAGGTCTCATAATCATAAGGAACATTCCTATGCAGGGTTGTCTAGGATCGATCTCCACTCATCAAAAAGCAAGGCCATAGGCCTTTGCTATTGACCTCGTTCTCCATCAGAATCCTATTCTAGTAGTTTAAAGCCAAAAAAGTCAAGGATGAACGAGAATCAAAATGATAGAAACGTTGCACATTAGATAAGAGATTCTTCATTATGTAAAAGTGTGCTAAATACGCATCTCCCCAAAGATTTTGTAGTAACAAAGATGAACTTGGATAACTATGATGGTCTATCTGATCCGAGGGAGCACATTTAGTATGTTAGAAGTAGTCTTGAATTGACTATTCAATACACCAATGCTATGTGAAAAATTATCCCTACCACATTTTATGGGTCCGATTGAGCTTGGTACCATAGTTTAGAACCATGTTTCATACTTATATTTGTTGACTATATTGTAAACTAATTGGTCATTTTAGCACCAACAAACTTGTGAAAAAGAGCTTCACAAAACTTTTTACCATCACCCAATTAGAAAGAAAGCACCAAGGCATATTTAAATGATTCAATAAAAAGATATTGAATATGGAAAACTTGCTAGAACATGTGGTAACAAGGGTTATCATTAGTATGGCACATAATTTCTCCCTATAGGAATGACTCTATGCTTTAGTTAATAAGAGTCTCTTTCTTGTGAAGCAAATAAAAGAAAATTATATTTGCGTAGAGGAAGTTAACATGCATAGAAATGGGCATTCGTGCTTTCATAAATAAAGGGAAAAGTCTCCAAAACATTATAGACATCCCCTTAATGATGCACAAGTATTTAAAAGTAATCCCAAAGATTTTGTATGCAACAAATTAGTGCATCCAAAATTGATGAAGATTCTAGTGAATGCGACCAGAACAAAGGCTTTATCTATAATAGAAGGAAGAAATTGTGTGCAGTACTCACCACCAATAAAGGGAAACACAAGAAAGAGAGACCTAAAAAAGTATTGCATATTAGCATGCATAGAAATAGGCATTTGTGCTTTCATAAATGAAGAAAAGAGTCTCTAAAACATGATAGATGTCCCCCTTATAATGCACAAGTATTTAAAAGTAATCCTAAAGATCTTGTACACAATAGATTAGTGTATCTAGAATTGATGACGACTTTGGTGAATGCAACCAAAGCAAAGGCTTTAACCATAATAAAGAAAAAAGATTATATGCAATACCCAATACCAATGAAAGGAAAAACAAGAAAGATAGACTCAAAAAGTACTGGATATTTCACAAAGATAAAGGGCACGACAAAGAAAAGTGTTATGCTTTAAAAAAATAATGAGGTTCATAACTAAAAGTTATCTTTAACAACTTGAGAAAAGAAGACAAGAGCATAAGAACTAATGAGAAGAATATGATGCTCCCTACAAGTCTCTCCTATAAATCAATATGATTTTGGAAGGAATCTCAACAAGTAGAGATTCCAATGGAAGTAAAAAAGCTTATGGATGGTAGTACTCTTATCAAGGATACAAAACCCTTGGTATTGTGTTCACTCTTGAGGACCCATGAGTTAAATTTCCTTATAAAGACACCCTAGTTATCTCCATCATTATTTTTAACTACTAGGTACATAAAATGTTTATTGATGATGAAAGTATTGTGAACATCCTCTCGATGGATGTTATGGTGCAAATGAGCTTGGACACATCTAAGTTAACTCTAGTGAAGACTCCTTTGATAGGTACTGAGGAGAAATTAGTACCAATGGAAGGTGTCTTAGACCTTTTAGTGATAATTGACACGTACCTTAAGTGTTATATGCTTTAACAGACATTGATTGTGATCAAAATGAACCTAGCATATAATGTCATCCTAGGTAGGCCCCTTTTACTTGAGATCAATATGGTGATCATTACTAAGTACCTCACCATAAAGTTCCCTATAGATAAAGAACTAGCTATATTAAAAGGAAGCCAAATGATCTTCAGAAAATGTACCTTAACATGTTTGAAGGGGAAAAACACCTTATGGGTAAACCAAACATTGCTCGTTAAGAAGAAGGTTAAAGCGAGAATAAAGGCCATCAAAAGCTTGAAAGAAGTTAATCTCTATAAAATGTATTCACCAAGATCAGTTCCACTTTAGATTCAAAGAAAGAAAAAACTCTAATAGAGCTTTCTCATATCTAGAAGCATAAATTTGCCTTTGCAACATCTAATATGCCAAGCATTAACCTATAAATTATATGCCACTACCTTAGTATGAGTCCATTTTTCTCCCTAGTTAAAAAAAAAACTATGAAGACTATTTCAAAAGAATTAGATAAACTATTAAAAGCTAGGTTTATCCAAGAGGTTAGTACCCCAAGTGATTGGCCAATGTAATTATGGTTAAGAAGTCCAATGGAAAATGGTGTATATATATGAATTTCACTAACCTTAACAAAATCTACCTTTGTAAATCCCGAGATAATCAAGGCTGGATTAAATTAAAGAAAATAAACTAAACTAAAAAGAAGTGGGGGCAAAACGAATACATTTAAAGAAAATGGGGTGTAAATGCAAATAAAAATAATTATAGAGCATAAATACTACTCTTCTTACCAAAAACAGATCTGCAACTATCATGAAGAAAGAAGAGAGGGAGTTTTGGTATCTATTTTTACAGATCAAGAGAGAAACACCAAATTTCAAGAACCCATCCAAGATTAAGGGTTATAGGTAAAAATAAACACTGGTAGGCAAGGGATTAACAAGAAAAAAAATTGAACAAGAAGAGAAGAGGGGAGGGTCGGCTGTCATTAGAAAGAAAAGAAGGGATCGAGATCTTGATTTGTATCGGGTAAGATATTCTAAACATGGTCTTATGAGTTGTTTTAAAGTCGATTATGAATTGATGCCTGGATGTTAAATTATAGATTTGAGTTCTATAACTCCAGATATAGTTAAAAATCTGAGGAGAGGTCAGACAGTAACAGTTCAAAAACAGACAATAACAGTCTAAGTGCTTATTGATGAGCGATTTTGACTATCTTAGAGGCAGAACTGGGTTCTTCTTAAATCATAGAACTTGTAGCCTCATGTCTTAGCTTTCCAACTACATAAATTTTGCTTGAATCAAAGTTCTATAACTCCAGATATAGTTAAAAATCTGAGGAGAGGTCAGAGAGTAACAGTTCAAAAACGGATAATAACAGTCCAAACGTTTGTTGATGAGCAATTTTGACTATCTTAGAGGCAGAACTGGATTCTCTTTAAATCATAAAACTTGTAGCCTCATGTATTAGCTTTCCAATGATATAAATTTTGCTTGAATGGATTTTTATAACTCCAGATATAGTTAAAAATCTTAGGAGAGGTCAAACAGTAACAGTTCAAAAACGGGTAGTAACAGTCCAAGTGTTTGTTGATGAGTGATTTTGACTATCTTAGAGGCAGATCTGGATTCTCCTTAAATCATAGAACTTGTAGCCTCATGTCTTAGCTTTCCAATGACATAAATTTCACTTGAATAGGATTCTATAACTCTAGATATAGTTAAAAATATGAGGAGAGGTCAGACAGTAACAGTTCAAAAACAGACAGTAACAGTTCAAGTGTTTGTTGATGAGTGATTTTGACTATCTTAGAGGCAGAACTGGGTTCTCCTTAAATATAGAACTTGTAGCCTCATGTCTTAGCTTTCCAAAGACACAAATTTTGTTTGAATCGGAGTTCTATAACTCCAGATATAGTTAAAAATCTGAAGAGAGGTCAGACATTAACAATTCAAAAACGAGGCAGTAACAGTTGGACAGTGACAGTCCAAATATAAAGAAAGGAATGATAACTAGGATTGGACAAAGAACGACAATAATAATGAGTGAAATGAGAAAAACATAAAGTACTAAGAAATGACTGAAAGAAAGACTTATTGGTTGTCGATATGGTTATTATAAAACATATCTTTGAGTGAGGAAAATTTATGAGATAAACCTATGATTTGCAGGAGGGACCACAGGTGTGGTGCAACAACAGCAGCAGGGGAGCACAAGTAGAGCTTCTATTGCAGGTAGGTGAATCATACCTTTACCTTCTACGTAAATTCCATGTTTTAATATATATTGCTGATGTGAAATGTGAATTACTCAAGGGAGAAGGTTGTTGTGTGAATTGCTAAGTGATGAAATTATCACTAACAAATGAAATAGGAGAAGTGTGATTTGAGGCGTAAACTAGCATACATTTAGTGTATGTTAGGATCCCGGGTAAGAGGATCGCCATGTTTGGACTAGCATACATTCAGTGTATGTTACGATCCTAGATAAGGGGATCGTCCTGCATCGACTCCTATGGGATGATGATGATGATTCCAGTGAAAGGGGTATCAGAAATGGGTTAAACGAAGATAATCATGTTTGATCTTATAAAGTCTGGAATGAAGGTTAATAGCGGAAGAGGGAACAATTATTAATAGTTTGAATAAGAAAGAGGTTCTAATGAAAACCAGAAAGGAGAAGGGAACAAAATATGAATGCATGTTACCCTTTTAAAATTGCTTGATATTCGTGTTGTTATTTTTTATATGTGATAGTCACCTTTCAGTAATATGTATTTTGTTTCAGGAGTATCACATGCACGACAGGAGTAGATCCTAGCTTATGTTTCCCTTCTTGTAATTTAGGTTATAGGGGGTATACCCTTATATTTTGTAAACATGAAAATGTTTGTATAACTTAATTTGTATAATTAATGTTTAAACTTGATTGAATGAACTTAATCTCTGTAGTTCATGTAACCATCTTTCATGTCTAAGTATTTACCTTTATTTTCATCCATAATGATATTTTGTTATATAATATATATCATGAATATCATGGGTAATAGGTGTGAGAATATTTTCATCCACAATGATATTTTGTTATATTTTGTAAACATGGAAATGTTTGTATAACTTAATTTGTATAATTAATGTTTAAACTTGATTGAATGAATTTAATCTCTGTAGTTCATGTAACCATCTTTCATGTCTAAGTATTTACCTTTATTTTCATCCATAATGATATTTTGTTATATAATGTATATCATGAATATCGTGGGTAATAGGTGTGAGAATATTATGGAAATTGAAACCCAAGACGATTGGGTCGGGATTAAGTTATGAAATGCGAGTTATTAGAAGTGTAAACATGCTACATATCAATAACTTGGGACCTTCCGGTATAGGGGGGACTCCATTGAAATTTTGGTAAATTTTAATATGAAAAGCACGAATATATATATATATAAGAAAAGAAAAAAAAATTCCCTGTTTTCGGTTGACATGAGAGTGTTGTTTTTTTTTTTTTTATCTCCAAGTAGGGGATGTTACAACCTTAAAGACAATTTTCTATTGCCTAAAATTAACAAGTTGATGGATGAATTTAATAACTAGGTTTGAGTACTTAAGATCTTTAGATGCTAATTCATGGTATCGATACTCGTGCATCTAAATGACAATGAAAAATAGTTTTAATAACAAATAAGGAACCATTTGCTATCAGGCTATGCCATTTAGCCTAAACAGCTGGTGTAACTTATTAATGTATGATGAAAAGAGTTTTTAAAGAATAATTGATCAGAAATATTGAATCCTTTATTGATGACATGTTAGTTAAAAACATGTCATTTAACTAACACCTCCTAAATTTGCACAAAGTGTTTTCTATCTTGCATATACATAAGATGAAGTTGAATCCTATAAAATGTGTTTTTACAAAAAAAAAAAGAGGGGGGATTCCTAGGTTTCTTGGTCAAAAACAAAGGAATTGAACACAACCCGAAGAAGATCTAAGTCATACTAAACATGACTTATGTCCAAAGGCTTACTAGAAGGTTAACATCATTGACCACATTCATCCCATACATGGAAGATTATTGTTTACCTTTTTTTAGAACTTTGAAGAATATCTCTTATTTTTAGTGGACTCTAGAGTGCAAGAATGCCTCTGAAGATTTGAAGGCTTATCTCTCTTCTTTAAAGGTTTTCTCAGAACTATAAGAGGAGGAATATCTTTTCCTCTATTTAAGGGTGTAGACCTAGTAGTGAGTGAAATTCTTGTATGAGATGAGGAGAAAATTTAAAAATCTATCTACTCACAAGAAAGGTTCTACATGATGCAAAAAATAGATATTCGAAGATTGAGAAGATATTTTTGGCATTGGTAAGTGCAACGAGGAAGCTGAAGTCCTATTTCTAGGCACACTAGGTGATTGTGTTGACAAACCAACCTCTAAGATAGATTCTCCACATGCCTAACCTATTAGGACATCTAGTGAAGTGGACGATAGAGTTAAGAGAGTTCAATTTCAATTATCAGGCCAAACTTGTTATCAAAAGATATATTCTAGCTGACTTCATCACATAATGCTTTTTCATAGAGTCACCTCTAGTAAAACCCAAGTATATAAAGTTAAACCACTGATTTACCACTCATCCATGGATACTACATGTTGATTGGTCTTTAACGATCAATGGAAGTAGATTATAAGTCATGTTGACTAGCCTCGAGGACAAGTTTTTTAGTATGACCTTCGCTTTGAATTTCAAGCCTCCAATAATTGGCTAAATATGAGGCTCTCCTGATTGGTTTGAGGCTAACATAAAGCCTTAATATGTATCCCTTTCATGTGTATAATGACTTTTGGCTTGTTATGGGACAATGCTAATAAGAATTTAAAGTTAAAGAATGTTCTATGACTACATACCAATAAAAGTGTTATGGCACATCTACTCAAAGAAATACAAAGGAAAGTCAATCTCCATCTACAAAAATGCCTGAGAGAAAAATGATAAAATTAACATCCTTTCAAAATTGACAAGCTATAATCAAGTTGATATACCTCATAATGTATTGAATAAAGTATTAGGAAAACCCAATATAGAAGAGGAAACAAATACAATATTAATGATACAAACAATAATAAAGGGATGGTGATTAGAGGACTCCCATAAGACAATATCTCCTTACAGAAAAGCCATCGTCAAATAGGGTAGAAATGGTCAGGTTGATAGGGCATGTAGTTAAATATTATCTTGCTGAAGGTGAATTGTATAAAAGGTAAATTTCTACACCTTTGTTTAAATATTTGTTTCTATGTGCAAGTAGATATGTTTTGAGGGAAACCATGAAGGAATCTATAACATCCATGTTGAAGCTAAAGCCTTAGCTGTTTAAACAATTTAAGAGGATGCCACTGACTTAGTAAGGAAGTGTGATAAATATTAGAGGCTTGCGCTTGTGCCCCATCAGTTATCAACAAAGATGACCACTATTGCATTGCATGGACTTTCTCTCAATAAGGAATGACATACTGGTACCATTTTTTAAGGCTTGTGAAAAAAGACAATTTATTTTGGTAGTTGTTGAATATTTTACAAAATGGATAAGGGTAGAGGCCTTGACAGAGATAACCATTAATAAAGTTATCTCATTTTTGTAGAAAAATATTATTTACAGGTTTAGGCTCCATCAGGTGTTGATAGTAGATAATGACACCTAATTTGATAATAAAAAGATATGGGGACAATGTTAGAGACTTAACATTGACTGCATGTTCTCTTTAATGTCGAATACATAGATAAATGGACATGGCAAGCTCACTAACAAGGTTTTATTGAATAAGATGAAAAAAAAAAGATAACAAGAGTTAAGAGTAAGTGAGCAAAACTCCTAGATGAGATTTTACAAGCCTATAAAACCACTCAAAAGACCTTAACATGTGAGACACCTTTCTTGTTAATGTATGATACTAAGGTTGTAATCCCTACAGAAATAGGATGCCCTAGTTATAGAGTGTATGTTCATTTGTTAACACAAATATAAATGATAAAGAATTAAGGGCAAATTTGGACTTGGTAAAAAAGTTAGACTCAATATAACGGTAAAGAAGGATTTTAGACACCGAACTACTCAATATCATAATGCTAAAGTGAAGAACATATCTTTTCAAAGTAGGAGATATGGTACCAAGAAAACTAGAGGTAATAAAGAATGCTGAAGGGTAAGGGAAATTGGATCCAAAATAGGATGACCTGTTTAAAATGTAACATATGATTAAGGCTAACATTTTCCACCTATAAGATGGGAAAGGAAAAAGTCTCCCCTATACAGGCCACTTTAACCACCTTAAGATGTACTTTTGCTGAACACACCAAACATTAGGTCAATTTATATTCTCTTATTTACTCCTAGAACTATTTTTATTGTGATGAAGAAATTTCTCCAACCAGTTTTTGTCTTTGCATTATATATGTTCTAGTTCTGCTCTATTTTGTACTTGTTCTAAAAAATTTTACTTCGATGAATCTTTTATGTGCCATTATACCTCCAAGTTATCTATCTTCATGATTAGTTCTACCTAACTCCAAGTTTTCTTCATTATCTCAAAATCATTTTCTTCAAGTTTGTCTCTATGATTGATTTTAAGTCTCTATATCTCCATGATTATTATGATTAATTTTCAAGTGTGTCTATCTCCATGTTATTTTACATTTTACACTCTAACAATATCAAATCTAAATTTAAGACAAAGTGATACAAAGTATTTTATCTCATTGAAAAAAGGTATACAGGGAGATGAGCATATAAGTACTACAACCCTATCCCACGAGGTGAAAACAACAACATCAACGAAACCAGATACAAGCAAGAGAAACTAAAAGCTACTTTGCTACTCCACGTGGAAGGTATTTCTTGTGGATTGCAACTTTATCACAATCAGGGAAATTCTCATCGTAGTTAGGAACAATACCAAGATAAAATGCATATAAGAGGTTCATAGTGTTTCTTTTGGCCCTATTGTTAAAATGAACATCTCTCATTAGAAGCAACAACTCATCATCTACATTATCAAGAAATCTCCATCAATCATCTCTAGGGGTACTCGTTTGCAGAACCAGGATAAAACCCAAACAGATCTGCATGACGCATCAATCCTTGCCTTAAAAGTGCCTCCTCCTATATAAGCCACCCTTACTCCTGCTTGCCTCGATGCTGAGGGGTCTCACCCTAGCAATGCTGTGGAAGGGTTTGGTCCCAAAAGAGCTATTTGTGGCTCTCTCACTCCAGCTCATGTGTTGGTTAAGGATTGCTTTAAGGATGAAGTTTTTTAATATGACCAAGTTGATTACTCTGGTTTGAATGATGGGTTTGAATTTGGCTCAAGATTCTTTCATTCTCCAGCTTCGACCTAAACTCAGAGACCACCGATTACCAGACCTGTTGGTGTCATTAAGACGTCTGATGTCAACCCACCTCTAACTGAGTCAAAACCTGAAGGTGATGGGCTAAATACTAGTAATAGAGGAGTTCTCAACCCTGCTAAGGGTAATCCCTCCTTTGATTGTAGAGTTCATGGAACAAACCTAGCTGAACTGGTGGTATCCCAAATTCAGGTATTCGTCAGCCAACTATTGGCAAATGGAGGGATTTGTTTTCTTTGAATCATAAAACTAATAAGTGTTCTCCACTTGTGCATTTTCCTATATTCAATAATGCGAGCAATTGTCCCCTATTAGAGGAAGATTTGGGTTGTCATAGTGATAGATGGAAATTATATGTTGTTGGTTATATTGCTGGGAAATTCCCTAGCTATAAAGCATTAACAAATCTTATTGCTACCACTTGGAAATATGCTGCTTCTTTAACCATACATGATTCCAGATAGCTGATCTTTAAATTTGATTCTGAAGAAGATAAACTTGTGGTTTTGTGTAGCTGATCTTTAAATTTGATTATGAAGAAGATAAACTTGTGGTTTTGTGTGGGGGATCATATTTGGTTTTTAGGAGACTACTGGTTTTGTAACGACCCGGCTTTTTCAAAGCCAAAATTGTTGGAATTGTTTTTTTTAATCATCCGGTTTCTAGGTGTTTTTCACCGTATCATTCTTTAGGTTTATCATTGCATTATGTTCATTAACAAGGCACAATCTATGTAGGATAACGTAAATTAACATTCCCATAGAAAAAATTCTCAATACATGTACCCATAATATTATATTTCCATACTCATAGGTTTACATTACATCATATCGACATACCCATAAATTCATATTCTTGTTCTAATCTCGTTATCATCACGAGTTCATACAAAAGTATCGAACAACAAGTTACACAACTAGTACTTTCGTTATCCTGACCTCATGTAATTTCACAACACGACATCCTCATTAGATGAATGCCTTATATGTATATTCATACACATCATATCAACTTGTTCGTACATTCACATCCGTGTTCCATTTCAACTTTTCATTACTAGTCTTTACAAAAGAGGTCGGATGACTAATTGAGTGATTAACATGTTCGTTCATGCAAAATTCATATCACCCATAGCACGTGAATATATAGTTCTTTTTCAAAATGTGTGAGACGTGAAATGGATTTCCTCATGCACCATGTTAGTAAGATGTCCCTGTTATAGCACAAGATAATTTCCGGCATTATAGGCAATTTAAAAGAAATATAGTAAAGAATATTAACGTTACATTTCATTCATGAATCAAAAGAGCATAATTCTTTCATTTCTCCTTACTTATATAAATACCACCATTAATAATTCGTCAATTACTGAGGCTAATTACAATACTCAAACCCGATCATTCATCTCGAATATCGTTAGCCGAACTAACATTATTCTTTGCTAAAGCACAACAATCGTAGTTCTTTCATATACTTGGTATGTACAAAACATAGTTTACATGAATGCATCAATTCTTCAAACTAACTCATAACTCTCAAATTTGACTATCCTCTTAGGATTTCCTTAGCCAAAGTCAATCATTTATTCATCCCGGTCATCGACTTAGGATGCTATTAGCCGAAGCTAGTCGTTTATTCATCCTGGTCATCCAGTTAGGGTGTTATTAACCGAGGCTACTCATTTATTCATCTTGGTCATCGACTTCGGACGCCATTAGCCGTAGCTAATCATTTGTTCACCCCAGGCATCCATTTTAGATGCCCTTAATTGTAGCTAATCATTTGTTCATCCTAGTCATCCATTTAGAATGTTATTAGGCGAAGCTAGTCATTTATTCATCCTGGTCATCTACTTAGGATGCCATTAGCCGAAGCTAATCAATCATCTATCCTGGTTATCCATTCGGATGTCATTAGCCAAAGCTAATCATTTGTTCATCCTGGTCATCCGCTTAGGATGTCATTAGCCGAAACTAATCATCATTTGTCCCGGTCATCCATTTGGATGCCATTAGCCGAAGCTAATCAATCACTTGTCCCGGTCATCCATTCGGATGCCATTAGCCAAAGCTAATCATTTGTTCATCTTGGTCATCCGCTTAGGATGTCATTAGCCGAAGCTAATCATCAACCAATCAAACTGTCAGACCCTCGTGGCGGAGCACGACGTTGCGACGACCCTTCCCGGATCGAGAGAATTGATTTTGGGTTTTTTTTTTGTTTTTTATGAATAAGGGAGTCGTCACCTAGTATTATGGTCACTAGAAAACCTAATTGGTCTTTCAAAGATTCTAAGGCAAGGGACTGGTTGCATAAAGAGAAGGTATTAGCACTCCTAGTAAGCCCTACCTAAGGTAAGCTGCTTGGTGTTTGGTTTGCCTTATAATTGCTATGGTATTGGTGTTTTCTAATCCCGTCAGTTTTTCTATGATAAGTTTGCTATGATGAACAAACTAAGTTAGAAACAAAAACTAAGTTAGAAATCTAAGGAAATTCAAGGTGTTTTAAAGCACACTTTTGCCTTAGTATTTCATACTTTCACGACTCATAAACCGTGGGATAAAATTTGAAATGTCCCCAATTATAATTGAGGCTTCTTTCAAGGATGTGCAATTAAATTGTTCTAAATAACATTGGGCATAAACCTACCATTATGTAAATAAAATGAACAAGTTAGATTACTCTTAATAATATTTCAAACATTTACCTTTCATAGGTTTCTTTGTCTTTATATTATTAAGGGATAATGACTTATTATTCCTATAAAAGTATTTTGGATATTAACCACTTGGGGTTTCTTTATCCAAATATTAACAACAAATTATTCCCAATAATATTTTGGATATTAACCCCTTTGGGATTTCTTTATTCAAATATTAATGTTGAATAAAAAATTTATTCCCAATAATATTTTAGATACTAGCCCCTTTGGGATTTCTTTATCCAAATATTAATGGTGAATAAAAAAAATTATTCCCAATAATATTTTAGTTATTAACCCCTTTAGGATTTCTTTATCCAACTATTAATGGTGAATAAAGATACTAGTTGTGATGTTTTTTTGCTTGTCTGAGTTGTCTGCAACTTTATCTGCTTCTGATTCCTGCTCTTTTGTTGGGGTAGTGGGAATGGTTGGCTATAAAGGTGTCTCTTGTAGAATTTTCGCCTGCTATTGTGGAGAGTCTCCTTTACTAGTCCACTATCTTTCTTCTGGACTGTTTGTCGCATGACTTGTTGATGTTCTTGCTATTTTTGTAAGCACATTTTGTTTTTCTTTTTGGTTTCTGTTTTGGGTTAACCTTGGCACCAATCTTTCCTTTTGGTCTTTTGGTTTCTTGGTTAACCTTTTTTCTGTTTAATTTCTTTTCAAACCTTGTGTGGTTCTTGATAGGGAGTTTGTTCCCCTTAGTTTTTCTAGGTTTTAATGGGTTGTTCTTTTTGGGGAGTCGGCTTTGCTCGGGTTGGCTAGTCCCAGTTTATTTCGTTTGGGTGATTAGTTTGTATATATTTTTGAACTTGTTGGTGTACTAGCATGGTCACTTTTGATCTTAATATATACTTACATTCTGACAAAACAAAAAAGGCAATTGTGTTTTCGTAAATAATTTAAAATTCCTCAAGGTTACTCCTAATATCTTTAAGCTTTGATAGTTGTTCCTGGACAGAAGCAAGCTCAGTCGGGAGAGTAGTCAATATAGCTTGGTCTTTTATGGCCTTCCTTTTAACAAAGGAAAATTCTTCTTTAACCCTGTCATTTTTTCACACACTACCATTAGGTTAAAATTTTTTTTATCTCTATCCTTGAATGTTGTGTTGTATGATGATTCTAGTTCATCTACATAGACCTTTATAGACTCCTTAAGTTCTTTCTTAGTAAGGGATATTTATTCATGTACATTTTATCTTTCAACCTCCCATCTATTCACAAATGTAGGCATACATTTGTAAGGATTATTATTATTATTATTATTATTATTATATATATATAGAGAGAGAGGATTACAAGAAAAAACACTCATTAAGCTTCACTCAAGTGATCACTAAAAGTATAGGCATAGGAGTGATTGACCTTATAAGTTACCTACAAAATATAAGACAATGTGTTTATAGTTTTCTTGTGGTTCACCCTATAAACTAATAGTTTTATTTAAACAGTTATGTAACTGCATTGCTATGCTTTTCTAACAACATAATATCTCTAGGACGAACAAAATTGATTGCTTGATGACTTAAGAAGTCTTCTTGGCAATGACCAATACCATAACTACTCTTTTGAAATTTAGGAAAACTAGGGGCAACTAAGTGTGTGGAGCTTGCTAACAAATTAGGGAGAAGCATCCATGGTGATGCATGTGCTAGTGGTAGCAATGAATGAAACAACATGCAGGGGAAGTATTACACCCATACCTTGATGCCAGCTTGGTAATGGCATGATTGACTCTTGATGCAACTATATTATTCGATAGTTTCACCCGTATTTAATTAGTGTTTTGCCTATGTTTTATATATATAATGCCTTGATATTCTTTGTTTTATGTTTTGAAGGCATTTTTGGATGAAAGATGCAAAAATGAGTAAATTCGATAATTGACAGATTTGACCTTCAGTCGATGTTTTGTGTAGAGCGTGAGCTCTAGAGGTCAAAATAAAGTGATTCTAGTGGCATTAAAAAGCTAACATCCATACCTTTCTGCACATCCAAGGCAAGAAAATAAAATAAGGAAGAGCATAGAAATCGCAGCTTTCAAAGTCAAATCTCGCAATCTGCCAGTGTTGACCTTCGACCATTCCGACTTGAATATCTAGAGCTACATAAGTCCAATTGATGCAAACTACATTTTTTTGGATTCCTGACTCAAAGGCCTATAAACGCTCCAAATTTCAGCAAAACATGGTGTCATATGAGAGATATGATTTTTCAAAGATGACAACTAAATTCTATCAGCAAATAGGTTTCGTAAAGAAACGAGTCCAAATTACGTTCCGAAGCATCTAAACCGATATCCAAGTTTTTATTTAAGCAATTTAGCTCCTCTAAGTCAAAGCTTGAAGATTTCATGCAAGGCTATTTCTTTTTTTTTTTAGAAAAATAGTTATTGAAGTACTTAAATGTAAACTGTCTACTTAAGGGAGGATTATTTTGTAAAATAGAGACTAGGGTTTCCTAGGATATAAAAAGAATGAGAGAAGAGAAGGGGGGCAGCCAGCCATGAGGAGAAAAACATCCCCATCCTTTAAGAAACACGAAATTATGCATTCTTCCTTCTTTTTAATTAGTTGTTCAACAAACATGCAAGGCTAAACTCTTTTTCTTGGTTGCGAGGACACGGAAACCTTCGGATTTCAAGAACTGTGAGATTTATTTTACCTTTTCTTTTTAGTTTATATGATGAATATGTTTGTTCTCCTATGCTTATTTTTCCTATGATTATTTATTTTAATTGCTAGAGCGGACTCTGAGTTATTATTGTAGACAATCTATTGCTAAGTTTGATATCAAAACCGGAGTTGTGGTATATGAACTTGTGAAGCAACTGAGTTTAATAATTGTGGCGGATCTATGTTATTAATCTTAGAGAGAACATTCAATCAAATCAAACAAAGACTGCGGACAATTATGTTTTCTTGATTAATCAACTTATCTAGTTCTTAAGACTTCCATTGAATTAAATTACTAGTACGGACACTGTGGTTGTTTGATGGTTAGGGTTAGTTATTCGACGGATCCGTTAATTAACCAATGTTAAGAAGAGATAAATATTCAGAATATAAATTGATGTTTCATTTCCATGATCAGTTTTGATTTCTGTAGGTGGATGTGTGCTTGCAACCAAGGTTTGTTCTCTTGATAATTTTCTGATTTTATTAAATTTTGTTTGATAGTTTTCTGTTTTCTTTTGCTTTAGCCTAGATAACGTCCAAACCCCCCCAAATTGCATATCATCTAGCATAAAAATCTGACTTGAATCTTCCTCGTGGGATCGACCCCTTCCTTGCTCTATACTATCTTGTGTGTTGTGTTTGAAGCTAGGGTAATTAATTTGTGCAACCGCGACATCGCAACAACTCTATCTAACTCCATATCATCACTAGAATGAGCTTTTAATTCCTCTTGAGAGTTTTTCTCCTTTGTGTGAATGACTTTTATTGCTTTCTTTATGCTGACTCACCTCTTACCAGTACTTATACCGGCTGCAAGAAAATATAAAGTAAATTATGAGAACGAATAAAAAACCGACACTTTGAAATAAGTTTCATATCCTAAACACATTGCTCTAATAGCCACTCTAAAAGAACCATGCCATAAAGATATTGGCTATCATGAAGTTGGTTACAAAATATTAGTTCAAAATTGGTTAAAGTGGATAAAGTGTTACACTCTAGTGTAGGTACTCTTTAAATGGAGCGACTACCCTATTTTCATGACCTCCTAACAGCAAGACATGTCCAGTATACCTCACTAATATCCATTTACACTTCCATTCTAGTACATATTTTAACCTAACTGGAAAATATTATTTAAAGGACTATAAGGATGGCAATGAAATATAAAAAAACCAGGCAGTATCTTCACTACATCGCTTCCCCCTTAATTCATAATAGGTTTTAGACACATAGAGTGTGTATGTGTGATTTTCTCCAAACAATGACACAAACCTCTTGAAAGATGTCAATATCACATAGCCATTTGGATGCGGTTGACTCAAACATATTTTGTAGCATGTGAATATGTTTTTCACAAAACTAGTCAAAGGTAATGTATAGCCTTACCTAAACATGCATATATGTACAATAATTTATGACTCACCACATCTTTTATCCACCAATGATTTTACTTATCCTCTCCTTATTAAGAGACACTTTTGCCTTATAACTTACTCCTAATATATTTGTGTTTATCCTCTCTATCATCTTGAGTGTGATTACACTTGGACAGACATCTTTGTATTGGATTGAGGAATCTGATGGTGTTACATTGGAATAAGTACTTCTATGAGAGTTTTTGTTATCTGATAAGATTATCCTTCACCAAGTAGCAACAAAAGCTATATTGATGGGATAAATAAAAAGTAAAACAAGGATAAACAATTAGGTAATGACTCTTTGATCCTAACACCACAACCCCACGTGCACACGTGCAACAGAACTTAATATTTTTTGGTGTGTAAAAATATATATACACACACTAAATAAAAAATTATTTTGAAAAGAATTTTTGATAAAATCAACATTATTATTAAAAAAAAAAACTCTAAAACCAATCAGTTCTTGGATGAATAATCCTCTAGATCTCTCTCTTCCTCTCTCAAAATCAAAGAATATATATATGAAAAATATCTTGAAAATATCTATAAAAAATCTAAGAAAAGATATTATTCATGAATTGTAATGAATAATACAATGTAAATAGTACTATTCATGAATACTAAAATGATATGAGACAAATTAGGTTGTCCAAACCAAGCCAAGGGAAGAGAGAGAAAAGAGAGAGAGAAGGAGGTGGAGCTTGGTTTGACTGAGTATGAGGATTCGGGACTCATTGTAAACGAGCTTTGCATAATAAACATTTTTCATGAATAACAAACAAGACTATACCAGGTTAAGCGATGAGAGAAAAATGGAGAAAGATGAAGTTCATAGTTACCAAATATTTTGAGTTTACAATTTGAGACTGTTATAGTTAGTATCAGAGCCAAGGACAACTCGTCTTAAGGTGGGGGGTTTGTGATATCCCACATCAGAAGCGAGCATTCAGAGTCAGGGCCTTATAAGTGCATACTCACCTTGACTAGTAAGACGCGTTTTGAGGTCATGCATGGCTGCCAAGAACAAGCCCATGAGGGGGACCTGGGTGGAAGCCCTGGACATGGGTGGACTGAGAGGCCCAAAACAGACAATATCTTACTAGTGAGGTGGGGTGTTACAATATACATCATATATTTTGAGTTTACAATTTGAGACTGTTACAGTTGGTATCAGAGCCAAGGACGACTCGTCTTAAAGTGGGGGGATTGTGATATCCCACATTAGAAGCGAGCGTCTAGAGCCAGGGCCTTATAAGTGCATGCTCACCTTGACTAGTAAGACGCGTTTTGAGGTCATGTGTGGTTGCCAAGAACAAACCCATGAGGGGGACCTGGGTGGAAGCCCTGGACATGAGTGGACTAGAAGGCCCAAAACAGACAATATCTTGCTATTGAGGTGGGGTGTTACAACAATCAAGTATTTTGTCTCATAGTCAAGTGTTTTGTTAGAATTTCAATCCCTATACAACAATTTAGTCCCCTACTAGACTCGACATTTCTCTTTAAATTCACCTGTGTCTTGCCTATAATCTAAGTGTTTCACACATCCAAGAGGTATTCCCTAATCTCTTGTTTGTTGTTTGTTATAGACAAGTAGAAGAGCACAAGTAAACAAGAATAGAATAATGCACAGGATTACAAGAAAATCCCAACCTTCATTACTCTTAACAAATGAAACAATACAAAAATATTTCTTATGCATGCAATGCATGTACTCCGTATGCTACACACTAATTATAGCCTACTTATATATAGAACCAAAAAATACCTTCCAAGGCTTATAACAAATCTTGTCAGTTTTTCACAAAACTATCGATAACAGTCGATAACTACCCCAACTATTGCAATCTTCCTTGGGCTGCCACTCACAAACCACTAGATCAATATGCCAACATTTATGTTGCCAGAGTAGATGTGTTATTGCATATTTTGGACAATCCATCACCCAAAACTAAATTTGTGTTGAACATGAACTCAATATCCATACAAACAGTTATACACATTGCTTGCCAAATCTATCATTATCCATTCAGGATGTCACTACCCAAGACATTTTAACAGTTATGTTTTCGTTGACGTGACCTCACACCTTTAATCTGCAACAAACCTCCCCCACCAGAAAGACCTGACATCCTCATCAAAATAAAAGTGAGATATACTTGTAATAAGTCTTCAAACTACCACAAATTAGTATCTCTTTTCCCATGAAACCTCTTGGTCATTTTCCCATTCTACTAAAAACTCAGTCTACATATTCTTCTTATGCTGCTCAATTCTTCCATGATCCATGATCTTATGCTGCGACTTATTTCTTTCCAAATCCTTATAATCTTGATGAAAATATTTCAAATAACTCATAGAAAATATTAGATGAAGCTTCAGTCTTTTTGGTGTCTTTAACTTGTAAGAAACATCCCCTATTTTCTCCATAATCTCAAATAGCCCATCATACTTGGCACTAACTCTTAGTGTCGATTCTTCCAAACTATTTTTTTCTAAATATGTGAAGTTAAATTTAGCAACACCTTGTCGCCTTCGTCAAACTCTAATGGTCTTTGTTTTAGATTTGTGTATTTCTACATCCATTTGCACCATGGCAATCAACGTCTCTTCATGTTGACCTAATTCCCTATCATATGTTATTGATACCAAGAAGACTTCCTCTCCCTTTCTCAAGGCCTTGTCAATTACAGTGGTCAAAATCATGTTACTGCCACTCTTTTTATTTTTTACCACCAAAGCTTTATAGTAAGAAATAAAACTAGGACATAATTTATTGGCAATTAAAATACCACCAAAGTATGGAATTAGGGTGATTTTGGCTTTCTTCAAGAAATCCAGGCCAAGAATGGCATTAAAATCATCTAATGTCACTACCAATAAATTATGCTTCCCTTTCCACTATTCTAGGACTAACAACACACTGTAAGTTATCCCCATTATCCTTTAACCTTAGCATTCACTGCTTTTATTATGGTATAACTATTACTCAACCATAACCTAAGCTGATTCACTAATTTGTAAGCAACAAAAGTGTTTCTAACTCCTAAATCCAACATGGTCGTCACATATTAGTCATTAACTCTAATTTTCATACAAATTACAATCTTCATTGCATTCAATTTCCTCTGTCTCAATACATCAATCTATATCAGATCATTTTTTACAAGGCTAAATTTATCCACCAAATCCTTCATTTCAGCAACTAAACAATTTAACACACATATTAGGTAGATGTATGTGACTGTTTCTTTACCTTCATTTTCATTAACCAAAATAACATTAAACCTCTCCCTTTCGAAAAATATTTTCAATATAAAAAATAAAAGAATTGAAGTCTTTTATATATTCCCGAAATGACTCCTTCTGTTTCAACCTTTTCAAATCCTATTGTGCAATCTAAGATGTGTTATTTGATATAAATGTTGGTTTCATATTTTCTCAAGTATCAATCATGAGTCATCCATCATTAAATTCATCTTTAATTTTAGTTCTCCTCTATAGTTTTGCATCACCTATCAAGTATATAACAATGATGTCCACTTGTTTACCCATATCAATCTTAGCCAAACTAAAGCACTGCTCTATAATGCAAAAAAAATTCCTAGTTCTTTAAGACTTTGAACCCTACTAAATGATTTCGGTGCTGACAATTTGAGTTTGGACGTGCATTCACATATTGGGACGTATGCCACTTTCATTTTTAAGACAAAAATGTCATCTTTAATAACCTATAACTTTCGGTATATCTCTGCCACAAGTTCAACATACTTTCCACTAGTCATTTTAATGATTTCTATAGCCAATTCAAGCTTATCATTGATTAAACAATCTTTATATTCATGGATTGGCCCTATCAAGCCTTCTAGACATGTCAAAGTTTCTCAAATTACTTCCATACCAAATGGCATGTGAAGTCAAACCTACAGTTTCATAAACTTGTTGACAATACAACATATCTATTTCTTATCTTCTCTAGAACATAACTGCGCTCTGAAAATAACTTTTCACAAGGTTAAAGTTTTCATCATAATTTCAATCCCTATATGAAAACATAATCCCGTACTAGACCCAGTCTTTCTCACCAAATTCACTCTTGTTTTGTTTTTAATCGAAGTGTTTCGTACACCTTTATTACTCTTAACAAAGGAAAGAATACACAAGTTATTATTGTGTGTGCAATGCACATACTTTGCATGCTACACACCAATGTTGTCAAAATCGCGAGTTGACTCGTAAAATCGTAAGATTTTATGAGTTAACTTGTATATAATGTGTAAAATCAGGTTAAACACTCGAAAACTAGCAAGCTCAGTAGACTCAGACCGAGTTTATGAGTTTGACAAATATTAAAAAATTTATTGACTCTCCCTCCCGAGTCCTGACTTTGCCTTTTGCCCACTCTTCAGCCTCCCCTTTTCCCTTTGTCTTTTGTCCAAATCTCACATTTTCAACCCTAGCAGGCTATCACCAGCAACACAACAACTTCTAGTCTTCCACTCTCTGTTGATCTCTCTCTCAAAACACCCATTTTTTTCTTTAACTCGTTTGCCTCTGATCTGATTTTCTTCAGTCTCCAGTCTTCACTCTCCACTCTCCACTCTCTCTACTAGTTTTACTTACCACTGTAAATGAAGCAACAATTGTGCCTTTTATTAGTGATTAGGTTTGCTTGTTGGATTCTCTTCTTTTCTATCATGTTTTATTATGTGAAAAAGGGCCATCAATCTTATATCATTTTTTGGTGGCTTGGTAGTTAAATAATCTTGAACTTGCTGTTAATCTTGCAAGAAGAGGAAATCTTCCTAGTGCTGAAAATCTGGTAAACACATTATTTTCTGTTAATCTGTTAATCTTTTCTTCTTCCTCCTCATCCATGAGATTAATCAAGTTAATCTTCCTGGCGCTGCAATAGGTTCTTGTACTCGGCATGTTGCTAGATTTTGAGATTGCAATTATTTCTTGGACATATATTCTTTCATGTCTACGTGTATAATCTTTTCTCTTTTGTAATTTTGCATGCCTTATCTACAGGTCATAAGAATGGATTGTGCTGACAATTCATTGTTCTATGAATTTACTAAGCAATGTTAAGAATGGATTGAGTTGTGTAGTCTTGTATGTGTGTATATATATTGGGTTCTTGCATAATTTATTAGCAGAAAAGAATCTAAGAAGAATTAGTTTTCGTTTCAATTGGAATTATTTAGTTGGAGTGTTTTGTTTATATATAAGAAAATCATGGGACCATTTCTTATACATACACTCTAATCACAAGTTATTGTATAATATAAATTGAAAATTAGATGGTTACTGTAAAGAAGCGTGTATTCCTTCCTGAATGAATCCAGTACTACAGAAAGACAGAAGGCTCTAGCAACTACTACTCAACAAGGTTTGCTAGTCTCCAAGTCTGATATTAACCATCTCTGTCCACTAGACTAAGACTCATAGAAACAGGATAGGAATAGAAAATTAAAGGGTTTTGGTCTTTTTTTAGTGATTTTTTTCTATATATTCTCTGATTGGTTCATACTTGATCGCTTCTTTCTCAACCATGAATCATGCCTTTATTTTATATACATTCATCGATTTTCACCTGCTTCTTTTTTATAGGTATATTTATATTGTGGGTTTGCTTTAGCTCAGTTTCATTAGCAGCTGTCATGTATCTTGGCATATGACACATGCAAATACCATAATCACTAATAATAAAAACTAGTGTGTATGAAAGAATAATTGCAATCTCAAAACAGGGGACCCTGTTGGGTGCATATATAACTAGGGGAAAAGAAGTCTTGTCAAATTCTTGAAATCCGACAACCATGCATTCACCAATGTTTTGATATTAAGCTACCAGTGTATAAATTTTAAAATAGACTACATTCACCAATGTTTTTATATTAAGCTACCAGTGATAAGAACTAGTGTATATTATTCTTGGTAGGCTACATTTTGCTTATAATTTTAAAATAGTTTCATTTTAGACCATTTAAAAAATCTATTTGCTACCATATTGCTTTGTTTAATTAGTTAAAATATTTTACTTGCGATTTTATGATTTTACGATCCGAGTTTATATTGTATATTTCGTGTCGTGTCAAAAAAATATTTTTAACAACCTTGCTACACACTAATTATGACTTATTTATACATAGTTTACAACTAAAACCTATCTCCCAAGGCTAATGATAAATTTGGCTAGTTTTCCACAAAACTAGTAACTCTTAATAATTGTCGATAATTGTCCCAACTATTGTAATCTTTGTTGATCTGCCTCTGATAAATCACTAGACCAATTTATCAACACCCGTGTTGCCAGAATAGATGTGTTTCTATATATTTTGCACAATCCATCTTCCAAGTCTGAATTCATGTTGAATGTGAACCCAGTGTCTGTATGAACCATTATACATATTATTTACTGAATCTAGCACTTCCCAGGACATCTTCATAGTAGTATTTTCATTGACGCGACCTTGCATCCTTAATCTATAACAAACTTTCTCCTAGAAGGAAACAACATCTTTATTGAATCATGAATGAGATAATCATACAATAAATCTTTGAACTTTTATAAGTCAGTATCTCTTTCCTCCAAGACCTCTTGGTTATTTTCTCATTTCACTAAAAACTCAGTCCGCCTATTCTTTTTATGCTGCCCAAGTCTTTCATGATCCATAATAATCTTATATTGCGACTTACTTATTTCTAGATCTTCATGATCTTTATGATAGATTTCAAATAGCTCATATAAAATGTTAGATGAAGCTTTAATGTTTCTAGTGGTTAAACCTATAAGCAACATCCCCTACTTTCTCCCTAATCCTAAATGACCTATTATAATTCAGCACCAGCCATCGGTGTCAATTCTTTCAAACTATTTGTTTTAAATATATGGAGAAACTTTAGCAACACCTTGTCATCTTCATCAAACTTTAATGATACTCATTTTAGATTTGTGTATTTTTGTATTAGTTTGCTTGTCTTATACAAATTGTCTTAAGCTTGTTCAAACAACTCTTATCTTTCCCTTGCAAATCTATATATGGTTGGGCTCTTTATCTTTAATTTATGCACTATAATTTTGGCTGGGGTTTGAGTCTGCACCCTTAAAACCAATTCAAATGGACTTACATATATGGTCGATGATCAATGAAGGTTATGATATAAATGAGCGCTATCAAGCAACTCTAGCTAATTTTCATTGAGTTGTTATCCTATAGTGTCTTAACTATTCCTCTAACAAAGCATTGACCCTTTCTATTTGCTTATTGATATGTGGATGGTTAGTAGTTGAGAATTCCAGTTGTGTTTACATGAAGCCAAACAATATAGTATATAACCTACTAGTGAATCACATATCATGATTACTTATAATATTAGATGAAAGCCCAAAATTCTTCACAATATTTTGTTGAATAACCCAACAATTATTTTGATAATGCATACCATTAGCGTAATTATAATTATAATATATTTCATGAACCTATGAACTACAACCATAATAACACCCATTCCACTCACTTTCAAAAACCCCATAACAAAACACACTAAAACTGAAACTTAAAGCCTCTCTAGAATCAACAAAGGTTGTAACAATCTATCTTTTTTCCACCATAAACCTCACATAGGAATGTGCCAGATATATTTTTATATAAAACTCAATGTTTTGTTCTGTTTTTTGCCAAAAATATGTTTGGGACAACAATGCCAACATTCTTTCTTGTTCTGGATGTCTGACCCATTTTAGGTCTTGATTTTTTGACATCAAGTGTTTCTTTAATTTCCCATTTAAAACATATAATTAGACCTTTTAGTATAAAACAAATAATTTTCCAGCTAATACTATTGGATTTTCCCCTCTCTTACAAGTTTAACTAACTTGGCATAAGCTATATTTCTTATGACAACCTTGTACAATCTCTCTAGCATATCAGTAAGCACCTCATGCCTACTCAATGCATTCATAACTTAATCATGTTGTCATAGTTTGTGTTTCCATACAAAGTCATACACAGCCGAAAACTCTTGTAACCAAATTTGTGGTTGTGAAAACTTCTTCTAAGTTCTAAAAACAGTATTTCAAACATTGTCTATCTTCATAGTGAATTTCAACCCTAATAGATAAACCCTTCAAACACCAAAACAATGAACCATTATTGTCATTTAATTCTTATATATTGAGAATATGTGTTCTACCTTATTCAGTTGTCGACACTTAAAAGCTACTACAAGTCTATCCTGCACTAAAACACCATCACCAGCCTTGCATGAAACATCAATGTGGACTTTTAATGGTGTTTCAAAATCTAACGGTTTCAACTCATATAGATGTTATTGCCCTTTTTAGCCTATCTAATGTTGGTTGGCACTCATCAGACCAGTCTCGACCCCAATTCTTTTTCAACAAATCATATAAAGGGGCTACCACTTTCTTGTAACTCTTAATGAATTGATGATAATATTTTTCCAAACCTAAAAAAGAACTCAATTCAAGCACTGTCATCGGAGCTTCCAATATGTCCTGCACTTTTTGTAAGTCCTTTTTACTTGACCCATACTTAACAAGTGCCCTAAGAATATAATCTTAGTACTTGCAAGTTCAAATTTTTCCTTCTTCACGTACGATTTATGTTCTTTAAGTCTACCCAGTACTTTAGATGAGTGCATTATATGATCTTCCATGCTTGTACCGAAAACAACAATATCATCTAGACATTTAACCATAAAGTCATCCAAAAATTCATATAGCACATCATTCTTCAATTTACAAAATATTGCTACAGTATTGGTTAAGCCAAACAACATAACCAAGAACTCATACATATCATCACACTTGTTTTGTGTTCATCCCTCTTAACAATCCTCACTTGCCAATAACCAAACCTCAAATCTAATTTTGTAAAGACAATCAACATCTTCATATTATCCCAATACTTGCATAATGATAATCAATATCTTTATATTATCCTAACACTTACATAATGACAGTCAACATCTCCCTTTGTTGACTTGATTCCCCATCATAAGCTACTGTTGCGTATTGGGTTGACATCCATGATTGTTTCTTCATCTTTATTGTCATTAACCATAATAGCATTAAGTTTCTTTCTTTTCGGACATTCCCTTTGTGTAATATGGTCCATCACACATGAAATAACCTGCATTTGATTTGGATTATTTCCCTAATTCAAATGGTTGCTTACCTTATCCCTTGTTATTAGAAGTCTTGAATCCTCCACCAAATTTTTTATTCTTTTTCTTCTCTTCCCTTTTATATTTTGTCATGATTTCAAAGGGGGCTGCAACAAAACCATTTTTTACCATTATCTTGAAATTAACTAACCCATCTGCGACATCGATAATAGAAGACAAGTCAGCCACCTTTTTTCAACTCAAGTTTGCTTGTGGCCAAGGCTGCTAACTCTATAGAAAGCTAAATAACTTGTCGTCTTTTATGTATTCCCAAATAGACTTCTCATATTTCAACATTTTTAAGTCTTTTTGTGCAATCCAGTATGTGTTATTTGACAAAAAAATATTTCTTCATCAATCTTGGCCACACTAAAGCATTGCTCTATATCCTATATTTGTTTTTCAAATATTTAGAACTTTGAACCATCGAATGATTTTGGTTATGGCAGTTTGAGTTTAGAAATGCCCCCATCCATTGGGATGTATGCCACTACCCTTTTCAAAACAAAAATTACATCCTCCGTAATCTATAATTTTTTACTTGTCTTTGCTGCAAGTTTAACATATTGTCCATTATTCTTTTCAATGATTTTCATGGCCAATTGAGTCTATCATTGATCGATCAATCTTCATATTCAAGGATTGACCCTATCTAGCCTTTTAGACTTGCCAACCTTTATCCAAATACTTTCATACCTTATGACATATAAAGTTAAACCAATAATTTTGTGAACTTTCCAACGACTTTTACATAATTATTTTTATTTTATCCTGAATGTAATCGTGGTTTGATACCACATGTCACAAGGTCAAGATTTTCATCATAATTTCAATCCCTAAGTGGCAGCCTAGTCCCCCACTAGAGCAAGCAATTCTCACCAAATCCATTCATGTTTTGCTTATATTCTAAGTGTTTCACATACCTAAGAAGCTTTCTCCAATCTCTTATTTGTTGTAGACAAGTAGAAGAAAACATGTAAATAAGAATAGAACAATGCACAAGTTTATAGGAAAAATCTCAACCTTTATTACTCTTATTAAAGGAAACAATACACAAGTCTTTCTTGTGTGAGCAATGTATATACTATGTATGCTACAAAACTAATTATGAACTATTTATAAATAGTTTATATGAAATCTTACAACTAAAAACTATTTCTCAAGGCTAAGGGTAAATTTGGCCAATGTTCCACAAAACTAGTAATTGTCGATAACTATCCCAACCGTTTCAATCTTCCTTAGCCTGCCTCTCATAAATCACTATGCCAATATATCAACACCCATGATGCCATAATAAATGTGTTTCTACACCTTTTGAGCAATCCATTACCCAAGTATGAATTCATGCCAAACATGAACCCAATATCCATACAAAACATTATACATATTGTTTACCAAATCTACCACTATCCATGTAGGTTGCCACTGATTGAGGCATCTTTGTATCAATGTTTTTGTTAGTGTGATCACACACCTAGGTTTGTAACATATTTCATTTTCTAAAAAATATCATGTATGCTTGACTTGTTTTTATCTTCACCTTAAAGTTCACATTTAAAAGCCATTCCTAATATAAATTATTAAGAATGACTATGAGGTAATGCTAAATGTGTGTGTGTGGCTTTAGCTAAAGGGATTTGCTCACTTTGGACCTAACTTAGGATGAGTTGGTGACCACTTGCCTAGGGCAGGCTGGAGGCGAGCTCGCTCTGGGTTGCCCAAGGCAAATGGGGCATTAGTTTGCCATGGGTCATGTAAGACCCAAAGTTTTGGCCCAAATCCAAGCCTAAGTCAGCCCAAACACAACCTAACCTAGGTATATAAGGAAAAGTTGCAAGGGATTTACTTTTCTCTTTTCTAATTCTTATGACCGTCATAACCCTCTCCTCATCAAACCATATATTTTAGTTTTTGATCTTGAGTTTGGATTCAAGAAGGGTGGAAGTAGCAAGTAAGTCATTCTCTATCATATTACTTTCAATTATGGTTTGTTTATGAAATGATTAAATAAGAGATTAGGGTTTATAAGGGTTTGAAGTTCATGTTATTAAAATTGATTCATGATTATTAGAGGTCTAATGTTAAGTGATTGATTTTGAGTATGTTGTTAGAAATAAAGATTTGTGAGTTGATTTGTTTAAATTGATTTTTATGGGTTAAGAAATTAATTTTAACCTTGTTGGAAAATCAGGACAAAATGCTCTTGAGGTTGAAGATGATCAAATTTTATTTTGGTCCTTGATTTATAAAAATTTCAGTTTAGTCCCTAAACTTTGGAAAAATTACAATTTGACCCCTAAATGTATTTTGAGATTCTAGATAGTGTTTTTATGAGGTTAAGGATGATGAATCTCAGTTTGATAATTGATTTGGAATATTTTCAGTTTGGTCCCTCAATTTTAGGAATTTACATTTTAGTCCCTAAACTTTATAAAAATTACAGTTCAGCCCCTGGTTCGTTCTAGAAAGATTTGAGGATGGTTTATGGGTGGAATTTCAGTATGGTTATGTATTTACAGTTTGGTCCTCCAATTTTGGTAAAATTACATTTGGTCCCTATTTTGGAAAATTGTTATTTTAGTCCCTAAACTTAGGAGACTAAACTTGGTTTTATTTTATGCATTGGTATCTTTTATTTGTGTTGTTTTGGGTTGTCTTTTTAGTATATTTTGTATATTGTTGTAGGTTCTCCTAACGATCCTTAATAGGATTTTCGGGTCTTTCATCTGACATTCCTTTTAGTTTTATATTTTTTCGGGTGAGTGGGATAATCTTTAATATGCATATATTATAAATAAATATGTATGTTGATTATACGATGAGTACAACTAGTTAATTTCTTGAATATTTATATATGTTGCTTTATTTTCCGAGTACTCATTTATTCTTGAATTTGTACTCGCAATCTGTCAAACTAAATTCTATTTGATATGATATACATTTCTTTGATGATTATATGAATATCTATTATGCCTTGATATAGGAGTTGACAGTAACTCCATGCTAATAAAGAGTAGTTAGCCTATGTGCACATAGTATTCTGTATACCTAGCTGGTGAGAGAGGTATCAGCCTGTGGTGACTGATCATCCCACAGTGGTCACCTTCGGGTGTCATCTGATCTTTGACATGTATTCCGCTACTTTATGATAATATGTTTAGTATGTATATGTATATGTATATCAAAATAAATCGACTTGCAAACTATTAATATCTAAAATATCTAAAATGATATTAAATGTTATTCCCTCACTGAGTTGGTTGAACTCACCCCTCATTCTTGATATTATTTCAAGTTTTTAGTTTCTGTTAGCATGTGGACTTATTGAGTGTTCCTGCTTCTTCAATTTTTATCGGTATGTCTTACTTGTTTTGCGAGGCTTTCCTTTTAGTTCTGATTCGATGTCTTAGATGCTTCACTATTACTTTATTTAAATTAAGTTTGGATTTTGACAATGTAATGAGTATTATAAAATATTGTCTTTGTTTTAATTATTGATGAGAAGTTTTGAACTATCATTTAGTTTCATTAGTTTTGAATAATATAATATTTTTTTGAAGATTATGAAATGCTGCATATTTTCAAATAACTTGTTCTTTTGATATGTCTGTTCTGAGGCTTAACGTAGGTGGGATGTTCTTTCGACATTGCTTTTGTGTTACCGATCATGGACCCGAGATTCAGGTCATGACAAGTCAGGCCTAAGGCAAGTAACCTAGTATGGACCGGGTGAGCCAACCTGGGTCACTTGGGCCTAACTTGATCTTTCTCTCTCTACAATCTTTTTCCTTTATGTTTTTTACACACAATCCTATAATTTTTTTTATATAAAAAATACCCTCACAATCTAATAACATTATTCTCAAACTCACACTCTTTATTGAACAACAACGTAGCCAATCAAGTGACCTTTACTAGAGCAAATGAAGCTCGCCCTCTTATTTCACAAGCTGAGAATCTTTAACAGTCGTTAATGCAACACTAACTTTGCATGATGAGTTATGATAGCATTGTCCCTCTACCCGTGAAAGGTAAGTCATATGATAAGTTTTTTAAAAAACCTTCAATCGCTAACTCTCACAATGCACAAAAACACCTTCACTTCTTATCTTTTTACTTGCTTTTCACTTGAATAACTAAACTAATAAAGTTGACTTTAGCATAATAAAATTTGTTTTACAAGTAACATCAATCCACACAAATGAAGCCTAATTCATTATTAGTTGTGGAAAAGCTAGGGATTAAATACAACAATAATTTTTGAAGAAATTTTTTCCTTCTCATAGAGCAAACTCTTTCACAGAGTCCAGCCCAATATGCTATGATTTGTGTTTTATTGGGTTGCGTCCAGCCCAATATGTGATGGTTTGGATTTTTATGGGTCAGACCTGGCCTAGTGTGACCCATATTTTTTTTTTAAAAAAAGGAAATTTTCTTCAAAAATTATTTCAAAAAATATGTGATTTTCCTACTGAATTTTGCTTAGTATTGGTTTGTATTTTTATACCGTAAAGATACAAATCCAGTATTAAAATACCTAGTTTCCGTCAAAACATTAAAATAATTTTTTTAAAAATATTTTTTTTTTCAAGTATATGCCCAAGTATCTCAAAAAAATATATCAAATTTTCATATAACAAAAATTCAAAAAAGAAGTATTAGCATGTATTTTGGCTTTAATAACCAATTTATTAAAGTCACGAGAACTAGGCCAATATTTCAAAAATTCAAAAAAAATCATTTTGTTTTCTTTTAATATTAAGGATTACGAGCTTATACATAAGACATATTCTCGATATTAAAAAAAATAGTTTTCTTTAGTTAACATAGAACGGTTAGGTTTTTACCCGATAAGATAAGGATCTCCTTACCGAGGAGGATTTTTTTTAAACCATAAACGGACCAATAACTAGAAAACACGACAAGACCTTAGTTTTTATCAGACAATAAAACAATGCAGCTTACCTTAGGTAGGGCGTATTTAGAGTGCTAATACCTTCCCTTTATGCAACCAGTCTCTGTACCCGATCTCTGAGACCAGTTAGGGTTCCTAGTGATCAAAATATTAGGTGGCGACTCCCATTCTATTTTTCCATTAATAAAAGACAAGAATTCCTTATCTCCCCATATTTGTTAGATAGATAGAAGATAATTTATTTGAGAGTGGATGTTTTTTCACCACGACGCCGCACACGTGCGACAACTCTTATTAAAGGAAACAGTACACAAGTCTTTCTTGTGTGTGTAATGTATATACTATGTATGCTACAAACTAATTATGAATTATTTATAAATAGTTTATATGAAATCTTACAACTAAAAACTATTTCTCAAGGCTAAGGATAAAACTGGCCAATGTTTAACAAAATTAGTAATTGTCGATAACTATCGACAACTATCCCAACCGTTTCAATTTTCTTTGACCTGCTTCTCACAAATCACTATGCCAATATGTCAACACCCATAATGCCATAATAGATGGGTTTCTACACCTTTTGGGCAGTCCATTACCCAAGTCTGAATTTATGCCAAACATGAACCCAATGTCCATACAAACCATTATACATATTGTTTACTGAATCTACCACTGTCCATGTAGGTTGTCACTGACCGATGCATCTTTGTATTAGTGTTTTTGTTAGTGTGATCTCACACCTAGGTTTGTAACATATTTTATTTTCTAGCAAATATCATGTATGCTTGACATGTTTTTATCTTCACTTTAAAGTTCACATTTAAAGTCATTCCCAACAAAAGTATTGGGAATGATTGTATGGCAATGCTAAGTGTGTGTGTGTATGACTTTAGCTAAAGGGTTTTGCTCACTTTGGACCTAACTTATAATGAGTTGGTGACCCACTTGCCCAGGACGGGCTGGAGGTGAGCTTGCTCTGGGTTGCCCAAGGCAAATGGGGCACTAGCTTACCATGGATCAGGTCTAAGGCAAGTAACCTAGTATGGGACCAGGTGAGCCAATCTAGATTGTTTGGGCTTAACCTAATCTTTCTCTCTCTACAATCTTTTTTTATTTTATTTTTTTTGCACACAATCCTATAATTTTTTTATAAAAAAATACCCTCACAATCTAATAACATTATTCTTAAACCCACACTCTTTATTGGACAACAATGTAGCCAATTAGGTGACCTTTACTACAACAAATGAAGCTCGCCCTCTTGTTCCACAAGCTGAGAATCTATAACTGTCGTCATTCTAGCACTAGCTTTGCATGATGAGTTATGATAGCATTGTCCCCCTGCGCATGAAAGGTAAGTCATACGATAAGTTTCAATCACTAACTCTTAGAATGCACAAAAATACTTTCACTTCTTATCTTTTTACATACTTTTCACTTGAATAACCAAACTAAAAAAATTAAGTTAAACATTATAGAATATGTTTTACAGGTAACATCAATCCACACAAGGGCAACTCAATTCATTATTAGCTGTGGAAAAGCTAGGATAATTAAAAAGATTTATTTCATTAGGATAATTAGAACGAAATTTTATTCTACGAAAAAACTCTCTTCGGATAATATTATACCACCTGGTCCCAACCTTAAAAGAGAGTGCATACTCCTAACGTAGAAAAATAATAGAGAATGATAATCATCATAACATCAAGGACACAGACTTATAAATTCATAAAAATAAAAGGGCCAAAAGTAAATAAAGGCAAAGTGAAAAATCTAGGGTGCGTCCAGTCCCGCTTTTGCTCTGACCCGATCACTATTTTTAGATTCCGGCAAGCCATCCCCCTTCTCTCGCTCTCTCCCTAGCACTTAAATAATCTCGGTCTAGGGTTTTTGAAGAAAGCATCATGAGAGGATTATTAAACAAGCTCGTTTCTTGCTCTCTTTCCGTCGCTGGCAAATGGCAACACCAACAGCTCCGCCGCCTCAACATCCACGAATATCAGGTCACCTCTCCCTCTCCTCCTCCCCTTTATGCATCACCGTGCGAACTAATCTGTAAATTTAGATTCTTGTATCTTTGATTTTCTGCACGATAATTCTTTTTTGTCTTTTTAGTATAAATCGCAAGAAATTGAAAGCAAAATTCAAGCTTTTTTTTTTTGTTTGTTAATTAGAAATATTATGTAGTTCTATTTTCCTTTTATTTTACTTTTTTTTTTCTTTCGGTGAAGCTGTTGAATGTGAGGTTGAATTTATTTATTTTTTAAATATGCGTTTGTTTTAGATATTAAGCAGTTTGGAATACTAGATTTGTTTGATCTGATGCGGTGATTGATGGCAGCTATTACTGCTGCGCTATTGTTTTATTTTGATAGGGAGCTGAATTGATGGGCAAATATGGGGTCAATGTCCCGAAAGGTGTAGCCGTCTCTTCTCTTGATGAGGTTAAAAAGGCTATCCAAGATGTATTTCCTGGCGAAAGCGAGGTAATTACAATCAGCATTGTTCCAAATATTTGCAAATGATTCAATTTTTATTTCCCAAGAAATGTTGGGGAATAGAAGA
Organism: Populus simonii; assembly: GCA_007827005.2. NCBI lineage: Eukaryota > Viridiplantae > Streptophyta > Magnoliopsida > Malpighiales > Salicaceae > Populus > Populus simonii. Next base: position 16,899,002 of record CM017477.2, read on the forward strand.
AAAAATTAGTTGCGAGTGTTTTCGTGTTAAATTATGGAATGAGACAATAAATGCAATAAATTTAGGTTGTTCTTTCTGTATTTAAGTTTTCTAATAATGTACTATTCAAAGATTAGTTTTGTTATATCTTGTTGCTACTGCGAAACTAATTGATGCTATCTTCGACTCTGGTGCAGTTGGTGGTTAAGAGTCAAGTCCTGGCTGGTGGACGTGGATTAGGAAAATTTAAGAATGGTTTTCAGGGTGGAGTTCACATTGTTAAGGCTGACAAGATTGAAGAAACAGCTGGTAATGAAGACTGGCTTCTCTCTTTCCTTAACAACTTGATGGAGAGTTTTTCTTTCTTTTTCTTTTTCTTTTTTTTTTTTTTTTTGGGGGGGGGGGGGGGGGGGTGGTATTTAAAATTTTTCTGCCTTTTGTTGTTTGTCTTTTTGTTGAATGAAAGGCATAGCTCCTGGTTTGCTTTGATGGATTAACCAATTATTTTGTTTTATATAATTGAGAAAGTGTAGTTCTTTTAATGCAGGAAAGATGCTTGGTCAGATACTTGTTACTAAACAAACTGGTTCCCAAGGCAAAATTGTCAGCAAGGTTTGGCATCAATGGGCCCTTGTAGAACTAATTTGTTGCATATAGTCTTTGATCAATTAGTGCATGGTTAGCTGTTTTCATAGCATACCAGTTGCCTGTTAGTATCTCCTACTTTGTATGGTTGGATGATTTTAAGACTTGATTTGGGTATGTTATGATTTTACAATGAAGTGCGTTAAAGAATCATAAATGCTTGTGAATGAAGAGATACTTTAGTTTTTTACCGGAAAACTAGGGGGATGTGGAATAAAAAGATTTCAATGGTCTCATTTGATGATTATGTTGCGTGAGATATTTGGATGCCTGTCTTGTAATATTTAAGATACCGTGATAAGATGAGCTCTACTTAATAGATGAATAATGCTCATGGTATTACTTTTACAATTGCATTTCAGCCCCATTTCTCAAGCATCTCACATTTTGTGTTTGTTATTTATCTTCTAATTATATGCGATGTTCATTTTAGTCCTGCCCATATGCATCCTTCAGAAGTTTGGCCTTATGGATACCTCATGTTTTAGGCGTATTAAACCAGTGTTCATATTTCAATCTATTTTTCATGTTAAAATGATCTGTTTGCTGTCGTGCACAACTATCATATGAGATTTGACTCATATAGGATCTCTCTCATCTATTTTTAGGCATAGATGGACTGATTGTGAACTATTAGCTAGATTTTTTAGACTCATTGTGTATTGTAAACATTGAAAATTATGATTCTGGCTATAAGGTTTTACTTGGTTAGTCTTCCAATTCTTGTTGGCTTGGAGCCAGTTTGTTGGTTAACTCATTGATGCTTGCATGGAAAACTTGTTGGTTGATGAGAAGAATGTGCATTGATTGCTGTTGATAAAATGTCCATATCTTGTTTCTTATGTTATTTAATTTTCAGATAATTGATGGCTGCAATACTAATATTAATATTCACTTTGCAAATCAAAAAAAGAAAAATGGCTAGAATGGAGTTGATTTCTCCTTGTACAGTTATCTTCATCCAGCAATATTTCCTTGAAAGGAAAAGTGACTGTCTTGGGGATTGGTTTGAGGTTCAGTTAATTTCCATTTCTTTTGCAGGTTTACCTGTGTGAAAAGTTATCTCTTGTCAATGAGATGTACTTTGCTATCATGCTGGATCGTACTTCAGCTGGTCCAGTACGTTTCACTCACTGATACGATTATTTGTGCTTTGTCTTTGGTTTATTAATTCTTTTTTCTATTCACTGACAGTAAGTTTGTCCTTTCTTATAAGCACTTGCAAAAACTTGTTCTTAATTAAAGAACCTTTCACACATGTCTTGTTTTCCAGCTTATCATTGCATGTAAAAAGGGGGGAACCAGCATTGAAGACCTTGCCGAGAAATTTCCTGACTTGATTATTAAGGTTTGTCATCCTTTTTCTTCTTCTTCTTCTTCTTCTTCTTCTTCTAATGTTTTAACTAGGACTATCTGTGCAGTTTCTTCATTACTTATTGCTTAATTGTGTATAACTGATCCATTGTAACTGATCCATTGTTGTTTCTGCATTCTGACAGGTCCCTATTGATGTATTTAAAGGAATTACTGATGAAGATGCTGGAAAAGTTGTAGATGGCTTGGCTCCAAAGGTTGCTGATAGAAATAACTCGATTGAGCAAGTGAAGAAATTATATAAACTCTTCTGCGAGTGCGACTGCACATTGTTGGAAGTGAGCATGAATTCCTGCTATTGATGTGTTTATTTCTTTCTTGTTTTTTCAATGACTCCAAAATGCTAGTTTTGCATTTCCTTTTTCTATATGCGTATCTCATTGGGAACCCCTTTCCTCTCTGCTCAGATCAATCCCATTGCAGAGACTTCTGATAAGCAGTTGGTAGCTGCTGATGCTAAATTGAATTTTGATGATAATGCTGCATTTCGTCAGAAGGAGATATTTGCTCTCAGAGATCCAACACAGGAGGATCCTAGAGAGGTGTGCTATGTTTATTTTTTCCCTTACATGGGCAACTTCACTGGTTATGTGGAGAATGATGAAAGGGTTTGGGGCATATGTTACATCTTAAGTATGTTGTAGTGGAGTTGACTTGTTTTGAAACATGGCGCACAAATGCTTCTGTGTTAGGTTTTGTAACTAAGTAAGGATGATGAAATGCTCCATTAATTGCTGTATCTTTTGGTTCCTTTTTTTATCTTTCTATAGGTGGCTGCTGCCATGGCAGATCTAAATTATATTGGTTTGGATGGAGAAATTGGTTGCATGGTGAATGGTGCAGGATTAGCAATGGCTACAATGGATATAGTTAAACTGCATGGGGGAACCCCTGCAAATTTTTTAGATGTGGGTGGGAATGCTTCTGAAGGACAGGTAATATGTTTTATTTTGAAGTATTTTGCTTTTAGTTCTTTAATTATCCATTGGCATCTCTCCTCGCCAATTTGTCCGAGGGAGTCCCTACTGTTGTCATCATATGTCCATGTTTTTATCCCTTTTATTTTTGCTGATGGAAATTTATCTGCAAGTTCAAATCATCATGCATCTCTAAGAAAGCAATTTTATGAGTCAGGTGGTCGAGGCATTTAAGATATTGACTTCTGATGACAAAGTAAAGGCAATTTTGGTGAATATATTTGGAGGAATAATGAAATGTGATGTGATAGCAAGCGGAATTGTCAATGCTGCCAAACAGGTGAGTTCCTCATCAAATTATGTTCAGATTTTAATCAAAACAATTACTACCGAGTTCATGCTAGCTTCTTTGTGCCACATCAGCACATTTACTGCCGTGTGGAGTTTTATGACAGATAAATTGTAAGCGTGGTCATTTCACAAAAATAAAAGAAAAAAAAAAAACCTAGAAGTTCCTACTTTTGAATAATATTGTTAAATATTTCATTTGATTTGGCAAGGCATTAACTTTCTCGGTCCTTTCTGAAAAGGTTGCTCTAAAAGTTCCAGTGGTTGTACGCCTTGAGGGCACTAATGTTGACCAAGGAAAGAGAATTCTGAAGGTAAATGTGAATTTTGATTATGGTATTCAATCATGTACACGCTCAATTGTCTTCAGTCATGGATGTTCAATTTGAACTGCGATGGTAATTTTATCTTGATCATTAATATACACAGGAGAGTGGAATGGCACTAATCACAGCAGAAGATTTGGATGATGCTGCAAAGAAAGCAGTAAAAGCATCAGCTAGCTGAGGAATCAAGATACGAAGACCAATTTGTGTTCCTCCCTGTTCTTACAACTTCGGTGAATCAAATATATTGAAAGTTGAAAATAATATAGCCACTACAAAGGTTTATTGCCCCTCAAGATTTTTGTTTTTGTTAACCCACCCATGTCATTGAGCTAGAAAATTGTGGTCTTATCTTTGATTGTGTTAGGCCATGAAAATGGAGGGCTTCGAGCCTCTTTTCTGTTTTCTTTTTTTCTTCCTAGAAACTGTTTTCTGAATGTCGTGCATTGAAAGATATCGGTGGATGAAGCAGGCTGAAGCTGTGGTAACATATTCATCGTTTTGCTCTCATTTTCCAGGGGAGTATTCCTTTCTATTTGCAGATTCTGCGTATTAATAATTAATAATGTGTACTAGCTTAAACATATATACTGCAATATATAGTATATCCTTTGTGAAATAATAAAACCCAGTGCCTGCTCGTTTTGGGGATTCATGCCATCCCAAATAAACAAAACTACAGGCAGAAATACAGGGCCTGTTGTGTTTCTCTACTACGCAATGTCTTGCAGTGAGAATTGCAAATTTTCAAGGTGCAATATGCTGCTGTGGCTTGGATGGTAATCATGGGATTGACCCCAGTTGCAGGGAATGCTCTTCCATCACTCACATATAAGTTTTCTTCCTCTCATCTTTTTCCATTTTGATCAGCTGCACGCCTCCCTCTTTGGCACCCATGTTACATATAGACGACGCCTAATGTGGCTTCTCCTGAACCTCGTTCTTGAATAGGTCACCATCTTTAAGTTGTATTGAATTTTTATTGATTCTGTGAATTCATTGAATTATCAGGAATCAATTCTAATTAATTTTTTATCCCTAGCCTTCTCTATAAAGAGGGGTGGATGGATCTAATTTATTTAATTTTTAAAAAGTCAGAGAAGTAGACGAGAAAAAACATAGAAATTTCTTACTCTCTCTTTGCCTCATTTGCTTCCTTTGGGTTTCGTTGTTATTTATAGATAACAAAATATGAGCAATTTTTCTAGTTTGGAGGCCTTGATTGGATGTGTATCCTAATGAGGTATTGTTGTTAAAATCCTGAGATGCAAGTTGCCTTGAGATGATTTGCATTTATTGACGAGCAATTTAGCTTTAAGAATAGAGGGTATAATCATCGACAGTAAATTTCTTTTTTGTATTGGTTTTGATATGAAATTCTATAATTTTATAAGTATATTTTATGTATGTACTTATCTTTTAGTTGATATTTATTTTTCATATGTTTTTGTTATCCTTCAAATGTATTTAATTGATTTTACTAAACTATTTCCCTAACAATCTCAAGGATAAATCAATTTATTTATTTAGTTTAATATACTTTATGATTATTTATTTTATACATTTCATACTATAATATTGTTATTTTATTTAATTTATAAATTTTATACAATATTTTTTTTATTTTATAATTTTTATCTCTATATTCTAAGCCAAATTTTAATCAAAATATATATTTGACAATCGTTTCTTTTAGCAAAAATAATTATGACTTTTACTCAAGAGATTGATGCTTATGCAACTACTTCCATGACAAGTATTACTTTGGTAGGAAGGATTTCTCTATCGTCTTCTATAGTGCTTAGTGAGAAACTTGAAAAGTTTAATGATTTTAACTTTAAAAGGTGACGACAAAAGATATTCTATTTAACTACCTTGAATTTAGTGTATTTCTTGACTGAAAATGTGCCTAAACTGTCTAATGTAGAATTTGATCCCATTATGGCGACAACTATGGATGCATAAAATTATAATGATTTCATATGCAAGAATTGCATCATGAATGATTTAGACACAACTCATTATACAATGTGTATGGTTTCATCAAAAGTTTAAAGGCAATATAGAAAGATTTGGATCTAAAATATAAAGTTAAAGATGTTAATATAAAAAGTATACATTTGACAACTTTCTAGATTTCAAGATTGTTGATTTAAGGATTGCTATAAGCTAAGTTAAAGAGTTTCAACTCCTTTTTCATGGCATTCATATTAAAAGGATGCTTTTGAGTGAATTTCTCCAAGTTGATACTATTCTTAAAAAATTACCACCATCTTAGAAAAATTTCAAGAACTATCTTAAACATAATCATAAGGAATGTCATTACCCAAAATTTGACCTTTATTTCTAAAATATTTTTCAAGAATCTAAAAAAGCAAAAAAAATAAAAAAAACAAAGGTGTTTTTTTATGCATTTTAGTCATTCTCAGGCCCATTTCATTAAATTTTGAATATTCCAAACACAAAAAAATTATGAAATTAAAATTAAATTAAAAAAGAAGATTGGTGGGTGAAACACAAATCAAGAAAAAAAAAGGAACGAAGTGAAATTTGTTTACTTGCCTCTAAGTAACTAGGAGAAAATGACAAAATTTTGACTATAAATAGAATAGGAATTTTAAGAGAAATGAGGGAGTGAAAAAAACCCTAACCACCATTAAATAGAAGCAAAAAAAAAAAAAAATGTGAGAAGAAAGAGTGAAAGCAAGGAAAAATGTGTTAAGAAAATAGAGAAAAAAAAAGAGAAATAGAAAAATAAACATAAACATAAAACCTTTTCCCACATAAACAAACACTAGGCTATATTTCTTCTACACCCTAACCATGTTCAACAAAAGCTCTAACCACTGCCATCTCTCTATCCATTTTATCAATCAAAATCTAGCATATCATCATGTCCATAAACAATTATCTATTGAATTTTAGCCCAAACTACATTTACCACCAACTACCACAACAATACAGTTTCATCGGTGACCCAAACCATCTCCTTTAAATCATCACACTCACATATCTTTTAGACTTTATTGTTTTTCACGTGTTTTGAGGCTATATCATATCTTTTAATGAAGTGAGAATTTTTCAATGATCAATTGTTGTTTTGAAATGAAAAAATATTTTTATGAAAGTAATATTTGACATTTTAATTTTATCTAAAATAGATAAATATAATGGTAAGTTCTAAAAATTTCATAAAATTCCAAGATATATCAAAAAAATGTTGGGGGTAATCTTTTTTTTTTGTGAATCTCAAAGTCTTCTTTCTTACCTTTAATGAACATTGAAAGGGTAAAGCCTTGATAATATCACTTTTTAAACCTTAAAATTACCCTTTTCACTTTCAATGAATCTTAAAAAGGGAACTTCTTTTTTTAAAAAAGTGATTTGGTGACATAAATAATGATAAAAAATGCACATTTAGGTCATGATCCCACCACTTTTTCTCTAAGGCTATCTCATGGTTTTCCTAGTAAAAAATGGCTTTGAATAAAGCTATGATTTATGAACATAAAAAAATTGATTTTGAGATGAAGAAATGCCATCTTTGATAATGCATTCACATATAAATAACAATTATTCTTTGTAGTCTCATTTGAGCCTAAAATATTTTTTTTGAATAATAATTAAGACTAGGATTACTCCTCACACAAAAAGCAAATGAAATTCTCCAAGTACACAAAATGTTAGAAGTTACAAAAGTGTTACAAAATAGAGTAAGGAAAAGAAAAGGCAAAAAAAAAAAAAAACAAAAAGCTCTCTAAAATGCCTTTAATTAAAGATAAATGTCCAATGACAAAGCACAAGAAAAACTTGAAGAATTAATGTTGTAGTGAAATCAATCACCGAGTTATCAAAATTAATGATCTCTATATATAATAAGTGATCATATGTGTTTACACCCTTAAACACCATTTGAACCTTATGCATACCCTTTTTCTTCCTAGCCATGAACCATAATCAACGTTACATTATTTTAGAATCCCTTTATAATAATATTAATAAAACTTTTCATTCATGTTTCTAAGTTTTAGTCTCTAAGAGAATAATTAAAAAAAAAAACAGTTGAAATATTTATGTGTTGGTTATTATTATTTATGACATAGAATCATCAACATAATGCAAAATAAGATTACTCTTTTTGAAAGCCAAAACTTTTATTTTGAATCTAATCTTTTCTTTACAAAAGAGGTCCTTTATTGTCGGAAAATCCATTCATTTTTTTATAAAACAAAAGAGCTAAAATCATGAGACAACCATTATTTCTTACAATCCCAACCCACATATATCTCGTCATTTATCAATAAAATATCCAAAAATTATATATTGACATTGAATGACATGTCTTGGGCTTTCAATAAAATGAGTATAATTTTCAACAAAATACTCTTAAAAGTACATTTCAATTATTTTACTTCAACAATTGAACTTAAATAAGCACAATCATTAAAATTTATAGCATGATCCCAAAACAAGAAGGATGATTTTTTTAAAAAAATGATCATTAAATGAATTTGCAAAGTTCTTGTCAAGAATGATGATGATGCATTTGAGCATCATGATGGTTGATGGAAAGATGATAAGTCAAACTAGTTAGGGGGAAATAGAAAGATAAACAATATCATGTTTGCTGGGGGCAATTATGTGATAATAATGATGCGTGTATGCCTCATGTTGGCTACTAGAAAGATACAACCAAAGTACTTAAAGATAATTTTATTTGAAACAAATTCATGGAAATCATACAAACAAAATGATGATATGAAGAACTCTGTCACATGTTGGAAATTTTTCATGATGAAGTAACAACATTGAAGGGACATCCTCAAACTTACCGTGATGGTAACTTTACTTAGTTGATTGGAGATCCTAAAATCTAGATTTAAAGGGAAAACTAAGTCACGTGTTATGTGACACTCTCAGTAAAACTTGAAAATTAGAAAATTTTGCATGTTCCTATGATGAAAAAGGGAGCTAGCTCTAGTCTAACAAGGATGTGTTATGCTCTTTATAATTCTTATTTCTTGATTCACCAAGTGAAGTATTGTAAAATATTTTTAATGAGAGATTATCCATATGAGTGAGAAATATAGTTGTTTCTTTGAGAATTTTAAAAAAGATTGAATTCTCTAAAATACTCGTAAAGCCAAGAGTTGTTTAGGGAAAAAATGAACACATATATGAGAACTAAAGAAAAATTTAGGAAGAGAGCTATATGAGTCCTACTATCTTGGTTTATATCAAAGGTTGAACATTTTAAGATATTACGTTCACTAATTAGCTAAGTAAATCTAATGGTACATCACTAGAAAAAAGTTTAAAATCAAAAGCTACCTATCTTGATATAACAATGTCCAATTCATTTTTTTTATTTATAATTCTACATTACTTAGTCAATTTCCATTCATGTACAAGATTGCTGGAAAAAATGCCATCCTTGGTAGACCTCTCCTTCATGGAATTAATGCAATGATTAGTATCAATTACCTAATCATGAAATTCCCTACAATCAAGGGGGTGGCTATTGTAAGAGGAAACCAACTTTTCTCAAGGAGGTGTACCTTAACCTATCTAAAAGGTAAGAAGACTTTGGTGTTGGACCGACAAAAGTCCTCGAATGAACAAATGAAGGTTGGAGCTAAGGCCTCTAAGAAATTGAAAGAAGTAAGCCTTGGTGAGAGAGTAAGGAGATGATAAGAAAAGTGGGTTCCATTCTCGAACTGAGGTAGTAGTAATTATTGATGAAGCTCCTCAATGTCCAAAAATCAAATTTTGTATTCAAACCATCAGACATTAGCCCTGAAGTAGCCTCTCATCGATTAAACATTAATTCATCTTTCTCTCTAGTTACACACAAGAAAATAAATTTTAGAGGAGAATGATAAAAAGAAATCTTGGGGGAGATAAGTGCAAACTACTAGAGGAAGAAGTCATTCAGAAGGTGATGTGATGTGGATCTTTTGATTACGCGGTCAAGATACCCCAAAACATTTCAAATACAACCCAAAAAACTGAAAATCAGGTTTGATAGAACTCTGATTCAGAGGTAACCCTTACCTAAGAACCAAGGGTATTGGAATAAACTTGTATAAAGACCCAAAGTATACGGATGACACTACGAAACTAGTTAAACTTACATAAGTCGGATGCACGATCTTTGTCCTTACAAAGAAATGATGTATTACCACAAACAATCAAAAGGAAGAAACTCATGTTTATTATCACCAAGTTGCCATAATTTGCTACTCCAAAAATATTATATAGTCTCATCTAAATAACCCTAGTGAACCCGTTTTGGGTTGTAAACCAATAAGTCTAAAATAGGAATCAACTAACATTAGTCCAATAATAAAATAAACCCCTCAACAATGTCTAATATGTCAAAGCAAACCCAAATTAAAAAGTAGGATAATAAAAATAGATTTTTCAAGCTAGGATTCCTCCGTGTAGTTGAAATCTCCAAGCTTTTCTCAGTGGTGTTTTGGCCAAAACTTTTAGTATAGGAATTCAACAAGGAAACTTTATTTTGATTGCTATAATTTTCTTCCTTATGTTGCCTCCTCTTAGTCTCCTTGATGTGTTAGGAGTACTTGTAAAATAAAGAAAAGAAACCCAAGAGAAAGATCCCCTTAGATGCCACAACATCAAGTCCATGTGAGACTTGGAATCCTTGCAAAGTATGGATTCCAATTCTTTAATGAATCCAAGCCATATTAGGAAACCTTGTAGCCCAAGCCCATACATAAGTTTAGGGCCTGAATAAGCCTCATTTAATTTGTCTTTTCTGCTTAAAATTAACCCATTATAGGTTTGGACTGATCGGGCCAAAAAATACCAATAAAGAATACTTTGTCAACGAATATATCAAAACACTAATATCAACTTCAACCAATTTAAATAATATATTGTTGAACTCTAATTGACCTGAAACTTTACCATAATACAGTTCTATATGTCTAGTATCTTATGTAAAATTTCATCTTGATCTAATGTACGATTTGAAAGATATATTCAATTTTGCAAAACTAGTCAATAGGCATTTTAAGGTAAAATTCTGACATAATTTGGTTCGTATCATCTTGAAAGGACTTGTCCTTGAATCTATAACATGAAAATCATCCATTAAAGAAAACAAATCAGTACCAAATTGAAAAATAACATCATCATCAAAGCTCGAAAGAACTTTGTTAGCTAATAAGATCTCCTTGGTATACAAACTCTCTTTTTCAACCATCTTCCCCTTCTTTAATTTTAGTTACTCATCATATATTTGCTTAGGTATTGAAGGTATAAGAGTTATGAGCCTTCCATCCATCTCAAAGGAATACCTATTTGTCAACCCATCATGCATAGCTCTTCTATCATACTGTCATGGTCTACCAAGCAACAAATGACTAGCTCGTATTGACACAATATCACACAAAATATTTACCAATAGAAAAAGCAATTAAAACCTGCTTATGCACCTTCACTTCACCACTATCATCCAACCACTTTATTTTATATGGTATGAGATATTTGGTAGTGTGTCAGTTCAACTTTTCCACCAATTCAGTATTAGTTATATTAGTGCAACTACCACTATCTATAATTAAACTACATACCTTATTCTAAACATGACATCTCGTATGGAATCTTTTCTCCCTCTGATCTTCCAACTTATCCACATTGACATGCATATTCAGTGCTCTCCTCACCATAAATGTTTCTCCCTCAACCAGATACCCAACATAAACATCATCAGCATCCTACAATAATGACATCTTCTCCTCTTCATCCTTCCCATAAGTCTCAAACTCATTATTGACTTTCATAAACATGACTCTGTTGTTTGGACATTGTGAAGAAAAATGACCAAAATCCAAACAACAAAAGCATTTAATGTCATGATTACGAGAAGTAGGAGTATCATTGTTTCTTTTACCAATGGTCGATATGTCTTTCTTCTTTTTAAGGTATTCATCCTTACCCTTCCTATTCATCTATAATAGACCAGCCTCGGTGTTAGCCTTCTAATTAGGTTTCCAAGGTTTCGAAGGGTCTAATTGTTGGCTTTGCCAAATGATACCTTTCCATTTAAACTGTCTTTCCATCTTCACAACCATATGCATCATCTCCCCTAACTCCATAATATGAGCTATATCACGAATAAGGCAAATCATGAATCTAATTATAATAGCCTTTCTATCCTCCTCAATATTAGCCCACATCATAGCAAGTTTCATCTTCTTGAAGTACTCATCAATACTCTGTGTACTGATTAATACTTAAAAGTGTATTTTTATCAAGGTTTTATATCATCATTTTGCACTTAAAGTATCAATAAGTCCTTAACTAGAGCATGTTTTATAATATCATGTCTAATACTGTAAGATACCTTTAATTTATGGTAAATATTCAACTTAAATGCAGGCCTATCACATAAATGAAGGGATTGATTGATGAGTTTCACTACTGAAATTGAGAAGACAAAGAGAGGGCTAAGCTTAGAAAAGAGATGAAACTAAGACATACCTGGAGCTGTAGATCTTGGATTTCAGTTTGATTTATATGGATAGAAAGCTAAGACATAGGCCTAAAACATTCAGGAAGAGTTCATGACTCAATTCTACTTTTGGAAGTTCAAATCTTAGCATCAAAAGAGAAGTCTAAATCTGTCCTGCAGCCCAGACACTATTCAGTGTTCAGCCCATATCTCGAGTTCTAGAAGTTCAAATGCATCGATTTTGTTTTGGTTGGAAAGCTGAGACAATTTCCTAGAACTTTCATGAAGACAATCTGTTCAAATTCTGACGTTGGCAATGACGTTTTGTTCAGACAAGAAGATAAGGATTGTCACCAAGTCAAGATGTGGCCACCCATTCAACAATTAGTCATCAAATCAATAGTTTCAAATTTTGGCCTATAAAAGAAGACATTTGCCATGCATTTAGGCATCTTGATTTTCAAATCAAGATCATGTTCTTGCTCTCTCTCTCTTTATATTTTTATAATGCTTAAGTTTTGTTTATATTAATCTCTTGTTTATGCTTTTCATTTCCTTTCTTTACTTAGTTAACTTATATCTTATTTATGTTCTTATCTTGTTTATTTATGTTTCTCTCTTTCATTATGTTTAGCTAAGTTTATTATGTCAAGGTGAAAAGATTACACTAATGGTGTAAGAATAAGTTTAGTATAAACTCAACATGGACTTTAATGTTTGATACTAACATGTTTTGTATTTGTTATCTTGTTCACTTTTAATACTTTGCTTGTTAAATGGTTAATCTAGATTTATGTTGTATAACCCTTGATACAACAAATACTTGGCACTTTTATAACCCAACCGTATGGTATAACTGATATTTGTGCTATGAAAGGAACTTGATTTGTTGTTAACATAAGTTATAATCATGAATACCTGACAGCATTTACAAGTATTAATATTATTCGAATAAGATAACTATATGTGGTTTCTAGTTGAGTAATAAAAAGAGTTTATACTATACTTGTTTGAAATACCATTAGTGGATCCTCTAACCTTGACAATTATTTTATCCTTATATCAATATCATATCTCAAAGCTCTCTTCAACTCCTTTTCTGTTATTATCTATTTCTTTATTTATAGTTTATGCAGTTAACCTCCTTGTGGTTCGACCCTAGTCTTACCGGGTTATTTATTACTTTGACACTCCTACACTTGAGAGAAGACATCAACTCTTTGGTCGTGTCAAGTTTTTGGCGTCATTGTCAGGGAGGTAAATTCTTGTATAAATTATAATATTTATTTTATTTTCTCTTTTCTCTTTTCATTTTATCTAACTTTTGTTTCCTTTTCTTTTCTTTTCTTCCTTTTATTCTCTTCCTACACGTGCATGAGAGTTTTGTCATGTATATTAAGTGGTAGACTTTGTAGGGTATCCTCATCATTTTCAAAAAATATGGCCGAAGAAGATAACCAATTGCTTCATAATGAAAATAATAAGAATAACCGTGTTAAAACACTTAGAGACCACATGAATCCCACAAGAACAACTGCACCATCATGCATAGTTTTGCCCCCTGATGCATCTCATTTTAATTTTAAGCCAGACATTATTCAACTTTTACCTTCTTTTTGTGGCTTAGATCTAGAAAATCCATACTTGCATTTGAGAGAATTTGAAGAGGTCTGTAACACCTATAATGACTTAAATTGTAGTATAAACACCATCAGATTAAAGCTTTTTCCTTTTTCATTAAAAGATAAAGCTAAAACATGGCTACAAAATCTTATGTCAGGATCTATTCGTGCTTGGGATGAAATGCAACAACAATTTTTAAAGAAGTTTTTTCCGTCTCACAGAACAAACTCTTTCAAAAGACAAATCACCACTTTCACTCAAAAACCAGGAGAAACATTTTACCAATGTTGGGATAGGTATCGAGACTTACTTAATACTTGCCATCATCATGGTTTTGAAACATGGAGATTGGTTTCATATTTTTATGAAGGGTTAACACCTAAAAATAGACAAATAGTGGAATTAATGTGCCATGAAACTTTTGAAGATAAAGACCCTAATGAAGCAATGGAGTGCCTAGACTTGCTAGCTGAAAATGCTCAAAATTAGGACACTACAGGCACTTATGAGACACCATGAGACACCAAGTAAAACTTAACCTCATACATCTAGTGGAGGAATCTACAACCTTAGGGAAGATCATGACCTCCAAGCCATTGCATCTTTAGCTAGAAAAGTCGAGGCACTAGAATTGAAAAAGAGTGGTCAATTAAAATCTGTTCAAGACATTGTGTGTCAAATCTGTAAAACCAATGAACACTCAACCAATGACTGTCCAACTTTGTCTTCTTTCAAGGAATGCCTCCATGAATAAGCTCATGCTTTAAACAGTTTTCAAAGGCCCAATTATAACCTATACTCGCAAACATACAACCATGGTTGGAGAAATCACCCAAATTTCAGTTGGAAGAGTGATAACAATAATGCACAAACTTCACAGCCACCGTTTCAAACACACCATAATTTCCAAAATTCTCATGGATATGCACCTCCATATGCTCCACCTCCTAGAAGAAATCTTGAGGAAACATTGCATGCATTCATTGAAAAGCAAGAGACAATCAACACTCAAAATGCTCAAATCATGGCAGATCTAAAAGATGCTCTTTCAAAATTCGCATCTGCTCTTAGTTTTCAAGAGAAAGGTAAGTTTCCATCTCAACCACAGCAAAATCCCAAAGGGCAATACAATGCAAATACAAGTAGTTCCGGAAGTCAACACATGAATCAAGTCAAATCAATTATCACTCTTCGTAGCGGTAAGGTTGTTAAAAAAACCCATTCTTGAACCTTGTGAGAAAGATGATGAGTCAATCTCTGAGGGTAAGGAAGGGGTTGAATCTGAACATTGCAAAGAAAAGACTGATTCCCTGCCAGCACTTCCATTTCCTCATGTCATGACCAAACAAAGGAAAGTCAATCACAACTCTGAAATCTTTGAAACTTTCAAACAGGCAAGGATCAATATACCTTTGTTGGATGCTATTAAACATGTACCTTCTTATGCTAAATTTTTTAAAGACTTGTGCACCGTGAAGAGAAAACTGAATGTGAAAAAGGAAGCCTTTTTAGTCGAACAAGTAAGTACCATTCTTCAGAACAATAATGCTTTGAAATATAAAGACCCTGGTTGTCCTACAATTTCTTGCTTTATTGGAGAACATAAAATTGAAAGGGCTTTACTTGATCTTGGAGCTAGTGTGAATTTACTTCTATATTCAGTCTTTCAGAATCTCAATATAGGTGAGTTAAAACCAACTTCTGTAACTCTCTTACTTGCTGATAGATCTGTAAAAGTGCCTAGAGGAATAGTTGAAGATGTGTTAGAACAAGTTGATAAATTCATTAATCCTGTGGATTTTTATTGTCTTAGATACATAACCTATTGAAGCATGTAATTCATTTCCTGTTATTGTAGGAATGGACTAATGAAGCTATCATTTGAAAACATGACATTGGAGATGAATATTTTTAACATTTGCAAGTAACCTGGAGATGATAATGATTCACAGGAAGTAGATGTTATTGAAGAATTAGTTTATGATCAATTTGAATCTACTTTGAGTAAAATTGAGTTTGATGAATCTGAAGATTTGCAAATGATTTATTCTCAGGAAGAAATCACAGATGAAAAAGGCACCAAAAATGTTGATACGGATATTTTGTCAAGATTGACAATAGAATCACCTTTCGACATCACACTAATCAATGATTACTTTCCTGATGAATATTTACCTTCTCTTAGTTCAATGCCTTGGTTTGCTAAAAATATCAATTTTCTTTCTTTAGGATATTTGCCAACTCATTAAAGTACCCAAGACAAAAGAAAGTTTTTGAACAAAGTGAAGAACTTTCATTGGGATGACCCTAACTTATTCAAATATTGTCCTGATCAAATATTTTGAAGATGCATTCCCGACAATGAGGTAAGTAATGTCATTAAATTTTGTCATTTTGAGGCATATGAGGGTCGTTTCTCATCAAAGAAGACAACTACAAAAGTCTTACAATGTAGATTTTATTAGTCCACCATGTTCAAGGTCATGCATGCATTCTGCAAAACTTGTGAAAATTGTCAAAAAGTTGATATTGGTAAAAAAGCTTTGCTTTATAATTCTCAACTCCATTTATTTCCTAGAAAGCTAAGATCAAGATGGAGCGGTCCTTTTATTGTGAAACATGTGTATCCATATGGGCCTGTGATATCGAGAATCCAAAGAATGACAATGTTTTCAAGTCTTTCTCCAACCCCGGTCAAATGGCGGATAACGGTACTCCGTGACTCTTATGTCGGTTCTTTCAATTTCCCATAATAACTGATATCTATGTATATATTTGTGCAATTCTTGCTCTTTCTCCATTCTTTACATATCTTCTCCAATTCTCATTTGAAAATGGACACTACTCTTGAAAAAAAGTATTTTTCCACTTTGCCTCCAAATGCGATTGCAAAAATTTACCATGCTAGATGTGAAAGATTGAGGTTGTTAATGAATCATGGAATTCCTGAAGATATTCGCTGGCTAATTGAAGCAAAGGTCTGATTAACATAAGTTATAATTATGAATACCTGACAACATTTACAAGTATTAGTATTATTCGAATAAGATAACTAATGTAATCATGTTAACAATTTATAATCCAATTGGAACCTCCTTTGTGTGTGGGTTTCCAGTTGAGTAATAAAAAGAGTTTATACTATACTTGTTTGAAATACCATTAGTGAATCCTCTAACCTTGACAATTATTTTATCCTTGTTTAATCCTTATATCAATATCACATCTCAAAGCTCTATTCAACTCCTTTTCTGTTATTATCTATTTCTTTATTTGTAGTTTATACAGTTAACCTTCCTGTGGTTCGACCCCAGTCTTGCCGGGTTATTTATTACTTCGACACTCCTACACTTGGGAGAAGACATCAACTCTTTGGTCGTGTCATATACCTTGGCTTAAAATCTGTAACCTTTGATACAACTCTTTGTATGCAAAAATCTCTTCCTCATAATGGATTTCATCTCATCTCAAGTATCAACTTGCCTCTCAGGATTCCTCTTGTGGCATAGTCTGTAAAAGAAATCACAACAAACTTGAATTTCTTGAGCTCTGGATAATTATGACACTAAAAAACTCACTTCATCTTCTTCTCCCATTCTAAATAAGCTTTCAGATCATTCTTCCCCTTAAAAACTGGTATTTTTAGCTTACTTGTACCCAAATCTCCACCAAACTCAACAGTATAGTCATAGTACCTGTAATTACCCCTCCATCCAAAATTATCATCATATATATCCCTTACATATAGACGATTCTGCTATTATCCAAGCCATTCCCCATATCCCGCAAACACATTATCAAAATCAACGTCACTCATGTTTATATTATCAGCCATAAACTCATTCATATCATTACTAACTCGTCTAATAACCCTTCTAATATTAAATTCTCTTTGCTCAGGTCTATTTTAAACCCCACCATGATCATTAGTTGGTTGTTTCTCCAATTTATCCAACTTATCTCCAAATACTTGAATTTCTTGAGCTCAGGATAATTATGGCACTAAAAAACCCATTTTATCTTCTTCTTACACTTAAAATAAGCTTTTGGATCATTCTTCCCTTTAAAATATGGTCATGATACCTGTAAATACCCTTTTGATTGAAATTATCATCATATATATCCCCTCCATACAAACGATTTTGCTGTTATCCAAGTCGTTCCCCATAGCCCACAGACACATTATCAAAATCAACATCAATCATGTCTGTATTATCAACCACAAACTCATCCATATCGGTGTTAACTTGTCTAACAACACTCCTAAAATTAAATTCTATTTGTTTAAGCCTATTTTAAACCCCACCATGATCATTAGCAGGTTGCTTCTCCAATCTATCCAACCTATCTCTAAATTTATTGGCCATACAATCCATATGTTGTCTTAAACATCTTCAAATTTGAAAAATCAGTTAGTTGACAAAAAATATAAATTCCTCACTTACTCCCTCACATGTTTATACTCCTCTTGTGTTTTACTAAAGGATTCATGCTAATTTGTAAGATACTTTACGACAAGATAAAGACACATTAGAATTAATTAATGATATGGGAAACTAAGATTAACATAAAAAATACCTCTAAAATATAAAAATAATCTGATCAAAACTAGAAACAAGTAGAAAAACCCAAAACTACCCAAATTTTTTTAATCGAACTAATTGAACCATTTTTGGACTAAATTGATTTGAATATTTTTTTATCTTAACTGATGTGGATTAGTTCACGAACATCAAAGACCCATCACATGTTCCAAATAGGCCAATCACAAGGTCCAAAGTAAAGACATTAAAATAAGCATTTAATGGGTTGGATGTGCAAATTTCAGCCAATGCTAAACTTGGGGATACTTTAGAGCATCAAGAGGAGGCCTTAGTATATTTAATCCATATGCAAGAGGGGCCTAATCCATTATTTGGGCCATTAAGTTTCGATAACAAGTCTGCCAATTTTGTATCAGTTTTGGCCAGCCTTGTTTTGCGATGTTTCCATGTGTTTTGTGGATTCCTAAATAGTTTTAGATTTTCTATTATGTGTGAGAAAATTAATTATTTCCTTTAAATATTAGGATTTTTTATATATATCCTTGTTAGGTGAGGAGAAAACATTGTAAAAGAAACAAAGGAATCCAAGCTAACTTAGAAAACACATGTGGCAACAAAGTTTCCTTGTTATGCAAGAAGAATAATTCAGCAACTTAATTGTGTTTTCTATTATTGGAAGGATATCAAGAGGTAACAAAGAAGAGCATTAAAGGCAGCATCCTTTTCCTTAAAAAAAGAAGAAGGTAAATACAAGGTTGAGATTAGAATCCTATTCTAACTTGAAAACCAAAAGGGCGACAACTTCTCTTTTAGTTCCTAAGATTATTGGGCAGCATTATAGGCTATAAATAAGTCTTGTATTAGACTTGCAATATTTTCTTTTCTTTTATTCTCATGGTAGACAAGATTAGACTTATAGGAGGCTTATTTAATACTTTATTTTCAGCTAGGATCCAAGACTTGTTTGGATCAGGGTTTGGGCTAACTAATAAAGGTTCTGGGTTAGTTTTTGTAAATGGGTTAATTCAGCCCACAAGGGTAGATTTATTAGGGTTGGTTTCTCTAGACTATTTAAACACATGTAAGCCTAAATTTTGGTATTTGTTTTATCAGTAATACTTTTGAACTTTTCAGTTTGATGTGTGAGAAAGATTCTTGCATTTTTTGGTTCTTAAATGAACTAAATCTAACTTATCAAAGATTAACTGGCTCCATAGCTTCATTCGACCTCATTCTAATAGTGTTGGTGCTTTGGGATAGATTTTCATTGTGTCACACTCCTATTATACCTCTTTTAGCTTTCTTGGATCATATCTTAATCTTGATTATGGATTATATGACCACATGATCATGAGGATTGCGTCACCAATGCAATAACAAAAATTTTCTGGATAGTAGGTTATTATTTTATCAAGAAACCCTAATTAACACAAACTCTAGAGCTAGATGCGAAGAAAAATAACAACAAAAACAAAGACTTAAATTTTAGGAAAAACCGAAACAAAAACAAGGAAAATAAAAGGATATAACCTAATGTTGGAGCCTAGCTTTGATACCAACTAATATGGATCTCTTAGTCACATGGTCAAGCAACCCCCAATAAAGTTGAAATACAACCCGAAAAGCTAAAAATCAGGTTTGATAGAACCCTGACCTAGATGTAACCATATACCTAAAAACCAAAGGTATTAGAATAAACTTGGACTCAGAAACAACCATGTACCTAAGAACCCAAAGTATACGAATGATGTCATGATGCTCATTAATCTATGATAAGTCACCTGTTTAATCTTTTTCCCTACAAAAAAATGAAGTTTTACCACAAACAATCAAAAGAAAGAAACTCACGTTTATTATCATTAAGCTGCTAAAATTTACAACTTTAAAACATTATATAGTATCCTCTAAATAACCCTAATGAACCCCTTTTAGGTTGCAAGATAATTGGCCTAAACTAGGAATCAACTAGCATAAGTAAAAAATAAAATAAACTCCTAAACAATGTCCAATGAGTCAGAACAAATTTAAATTAAAAAATAATTGTTCAACATCAAATAAATAAAATAGAATAATAAAAATAGAGTATTTATGCTAGAATTCCTCCATGTAGCTGAAATCTCCAAGCTCTCATGAGTGGTGTTTTGGCCAAAACTTATAGTATAGAAATTCAACTAGGAAACTTTATTTTGATTGCTAGAATTTTCTTCCTTATATTGCATCTTTTTAGTCTTCTTGGTGTGTTAGGAATACTTGTAAAATAAAGAAAAGAAATCCAAGAGAGATTCCCTTAGATGCTACCACATCAAGTCCATGTGGGACTTGAAATCATTACAAAGTATGGACTCCAATTCTTCAATGAATCGAAGCAACATTAGGAACCCTTATAACCCAAGCCCATTCACAAGTTTAAGGAATAAATAATCCTCATTTAATCTCTATTTTCTATCCAAAATTAACCCATTACATGTCTAGACTGATTGGGCTGAAAATAGCTAAGAAAGAACACTTTGTCGATGAATCTGCCAAAGTAGTAACATCAATTTCAAATAATTTAAATAATATGGTTGCATCACTCTTATTGAATGAAATTTTACCACAATACGTTTTCATGTGTCTAGTATCTCCTTGTAAAATCTCAACTTGATCCGATATACAGTTTGAAAGATATGCCTGATCTCATAAAACAGGTCAGTAGGCATTTCAAGGCAAAATTCAGACCTAACTTGGTTTGTATCATGATGTACCCTGAATGGCTTGCTAATGTGGTATGGTGAAAAGCTTAGTAGAAAGTAGTGAATGTGTGTGGACTTCATCAACCTCAATAAGGCATACCCTAAACATAGTTTTCCATTTCCATATATAGATCATCTGGTGACTCCACTGCTAGTTTTGAATGCTTGAGTTTGTTGGATGCAAATTCAAGATATCATTTGATCCTCATGCATCCTAGTAATAAGGAAGAAACATCCTTTATCACTAACCAAGGAATATTTTGCTACAGATCCATGCTATTTGGTTTGAAGAATGCTAGAGCTACATATCAATGGATAGTCAAAAACGTTTTCAAGAATCAAATAGGCAAGAATATGGAAGCCTATGTTGATGATATGTTGGTCAAAAGTATGACTTTTGAGAAACATCTTCAGGACTTTTAAGAGGTCTTCTTTGTTTTACATTACCATTAGATGAAGTTGAATCCTTCAAAAATTGCTGCTTTTATTATATAAAAAGAAAAGTTTATGGGACTCTTGGTTAGTAGTAAGGGTATCGAGCTTAATCCTTAAAAAATCTAGGAAATATTGAATATGACTCTCTACAAATAGTTAGGGGTGTACAAAGAATGTTGGGAAAATCATCACCCTCAACAGGTTCATCTCTCGTTTGGGTAAGTGTTGCTTGTCATTATTCAAAACTTTAAAGATATCTTCAACTTTGAGTGTACTTCAAAGTGTCAATAAGTTTTGGAAGAATTAAAGCTACACCTTTCTTCTCCTATAGTCTTTTCACAACCTAGTGAAGAAGAAGAGCTTTTTCTTTACTTGAGGGTTGCTGACTTTGCAATTAATGCAGTGCTGGTATGAGAATAAGAGAGAATCTAGAAATCAGTGTACTATACCAGCAAGGTACTCCATGATGCACAAGCAAGGTATATGAGGGTTAAAAAGGTAGCCATCACTTTGATTAGTGTTGCTAGGAAGCTGAAACCATATTTCGAAGCACATTAAGTTTTTTTTTTTTAACTAATCTACCTTTGAAGCAAATAACCCACAAACATGACCTATTATGTCATTTAGTCAAGTGGGCCATTGAGCTAGGAGAGTTTATGTTCTAATATTGACCTAGACCAGTTATCAAAGACCAAGCTTTAACTGATTTCATTGCGGAATGTTTCTTCACCAAAACATCTCTACCAGAGGTTGCAATTTAATCAGTAGAAGACTAATTCCCTACTGAACCTTAGGTGCTACATGTTGATAGAGCCTCTAACATGAATAGGAGTAGAATGAGACTTGTGTTGAATAGTCTTGGGAGCAAACCTTTGAATATGAAATCCGTTTAGAATTCTCATTCTTCAATAATATAGCAAAGTATAAAGCTCTTTAGGCATGCCTCATTTCAGTAATGAGTTTGGAGGCTTACCCATTTATAATGTTTATTGACTTCCAGTTAGTGGTGGGACAATATCAAGAGCTATGTAGAGCTAAGGAGCCTTCTATGGTAAAGTACCAATAGAAGGTGCTTTTGCACATCAATTTAAAGAAGGAAAAAAAAGGTTGATTTATACCTCTAAGATTTCACGATAAGACAACAACCAAGTTAATCTTCTTTTTAGGCTTACTGGCAGGAATTAGTGGAATTATCACCTCATGTATGGATTGAGGTGCTTGAAAACTCAAGTGTGAAAGAATAAAGTAACATAGTAGTAGTTATATAGGGAGATACATGGGAAGATTAGAGGCTAATTGGAAGAGCTGCACAGTATTGCCTTTAAAATAATGAGTTATATATAAGGTATACGACATATCCATATTTGAAGTGCATATCATTAGAGGAGAAGAGTATGTGGTCAAAGAGATCCACAAATGGGTATGTGGACTCCACACAAGGATAAGGGCCTTGGCTACCCGGACAACTCAAGTGGGATTTTATTAGCATACATTTTTTAGAGATGCTATAAAAGTTATGAAGTGGTGTGACAAACGTCTGAGGTTTGCTCCCATGCCTCACCAATCTTTTGCTAAGTTAACCACCATTGCCTCTTTATGACTTTCCTCACAATGGAAAATGGATATATTGGGACCATTCCTAAAAGCCTCTAGGAGAACACAACTCGTTTTGTTAGTTATTGAATACTTCACCAAGTGGGTAGAGGTAGAGGCACTAGTAAAGATAACCATCAGCAAGATTAATTTTTTTTTTTTATGGAAGAACATCATATGTAGATTTAGACTTCCACGCATGCTTATTATTGACAACGACATGTAGTTTGATAATAGAAAGATGAAATAATAGTGTCAAAGGCTCAATATTTAGCATAGGTTCTCCTCCATCTCTCATCCTTGGAAAAATGGGTAAGCTGAACTCACTAATAAAATATTGGTAAATAGATTAAAAAAAAAAAGATAGAGGGAGCTAAAGGTGCATGGGTTGAATTGTTAGATGAAATTTTATGGGCATACCCTCAAAGACTTAGAAAACTTCTACAGGTGAAATACCTTTCCTCTTAACTAATGGTAAAAAGGCAATGATCCCAGTAGAAATAGGATGCCTCAGCCATAGGCATTACATTTCTCTACCATCACCAATGACCAAGGAATGAGGGCAAACTTTGATTTTTTTTTTTAAGAAGTTAAACTTAGATTTGCAATGAACAATGAGGTTTATTGAAATCAAACTACTCAATATAACAATGCCAGAGTGAAGAATACAAGATTTAAAGTGGGAGATAGGGTATTAAGGAAGTTAGAAGCAATGAGCAATATTGAAAGAAGAAGGAAACCAACACTAAAATGGGATGGACCATTTAGAGTAATGAGGGTAATCAAGTCTAACACTTATCACTTACAAGATAAAAAGGGGAAAAGCTTTCCACATACATAGCATTTTGACCACTTGAAGATGTACTTAAATTGAATTCTCAAATGTTGTCTCTAACTCTCTAGAATCTGCAATAAGATGTATCTCCAGAGTTTGTATCACCTATATAAAACTTAATGAAGTTTTTATTCATCATTTTTCTTTTGTTTATTTCTCCAAGTTAATCTAATATAAAGGTAAAATTATCTCCAAAGTATCTCCATGTTATTTTCTCTAAAGTGTCTAGCATTTCTTTAGAGGACAATGATAATGATGGCAATGAGGGATTTGAAGTTGGTTTTTTATTCCTTAATTGTCTCAAAAAGTGGGGTCTGCCTATAAACAACTTAGATAAATATCAGCATGACAATTATGTTGTATAAGATGTAAGAAAGATCACAAACTATCTCTCGTGCCATAAATACTATTGTCTAGATAAAACTCTTCAACCAACTGAAAAAGGTAGTATTGATAGTTATTAGTAAGATTTTAGAATACATTATCGTTATTTAGACTAAAAAAAGGACTAACATTATCTGCAATAGACACTTTCTAAACTAGAGAGCATTCCCACACCTTTTAAGTAAAGGTTATAAAACCACTATAACACACTATTACCCAATCACTTCTCCAATTCTTTATTAATAATGATTTACCTTGAAAAATATCATTCAATGAATTTTGTGTTCTTCTCTTAGAAAAAATGTAAAACCATTTCATACCTTTCTTAGCATCAAGAGAACTAGATAGACTATAACAATATTTAAACAAGTCAACTGTATGATTTTGGCCCTTTTAAGTCTATAGAACTTGTCAAAAGCTATTATAGTCATCCATCTATTTGGGTACATCTGACTCATAGATAGGTTATAGTAGGAAAATATATCTCTAATAAAACCAAACAAAATAAATAAATATTCAAACTTAAACATGTATATAAGGGTTGTGATCTCAAGATTTTCAATTGCTACCTCTAGTGTTCTACTTGTTCTTTCATGAGGAAGGGGAGTCTTGACATTATATTTTGTCCTCATGATAAATGTTAGTTCAATAATAACATTTTTAGCTATATTAATCTTGTATTGATCATAAGGTTGAAGTGGGTTAGGTGTAGGTGTAGAGGACAGATATACCCTATAAGAAGATTTGATGTATCTACTCTTATCAGTGTAATGAGAATGATTAACTTCTCCACTCCCACTAAAAGAAGTATTAGCTTTAGAATTTTTTCTATTAAATATTTATTTTTATCCAGCTAGACATACTTAAAAAGTAGAAAAATCAAGAAGAAAAAAAGGTTAGGTTTCTCACCCCTGTCTCTACACACTAAAGGTTCACCACAAGTAATTCAAAGGAAAGAAGAAAGTGATGCTGAAGTGGAGGAAAAGTAATGACTATTTATAGCGGTGATTCTGCTCACAACTATTAAAATGATTTTGGAATGCATACGTGAAATAATGAAGATGTATAAGATTCTTAGATAATTGTTATTATCATGGTGGACCAAGATTCTCTAGCATTATCATGAACACGACCATGTGAAATGTGTATTATGATTCCTGACATAGCCATAGGCTTTAATGTCACCAACCTTAACTGTAAGGTCATGATTTTCATTGTATATATCACCATTACTTATTTCTCCTTTATTGCATATGGTTTTCTGATAAAGTAATTTTTGAACAACACTTTATTAAAAATTTAATTGAGAACAACTGATGAAGATGAAAAGAAAAAGAAGAAGGAAGAACTCAGTTGGGCCTAGGCCCAATCAAGTTATCTCTCCTCCCTTTCTATGTTTCCTCCCTCTCTTTCTTCTCTTTTATATATATATATATATATATATATATATATATATATATGAATTAATTTTGGTTATTTTTTTAAATTTTCTTTCCACCATCTAAATTTATTAATTTGATGTCCCTCATATTATAAAATATAAAAAAATCTCTTATCTTTTCAATATGAAATAAAATTATTTTTACTACTTAATATACAAACTATATTTTATAATAATTCCTTTAGTTTTGATCAAAACTAATTAATTAGTTCATTGATCAATATCATGATTAATTTAATATTATATTATTTAAAAAAAACATCTTATATTCTCGTTAATGTTTTCATATTATTTATTTATTTGTTTAAAATAAATAAAAAAACAAAATGAATGAAAGTGATTAATTAATTTGTTTTTGAAATTAACATATTATTTAATTTATTCTGAAAAATTAGAATATCTAATTTATAATTTACTTTATTAAAAAGTTACAAAGCAATTTTTATTGGCTTTTGTTGCAAAAACCCAAAGTCCCAAGAAAATAAATAAATAAAAAGAAGAAGCCTAAAACATGATTTTGCCAAAAGAAACTCTAATACCAATATATTTAAAACCAAAGCATGCTGTAATTGTTTTTTAGTCTTGAATTAACTCATTTTTCAAATGGGGTGTAAAAAAGAGTTTTTCTCTACGAATTCCACATGTAACCCACTGCTGACTAAATTATATATTATTTTTTAAAATTTTTTTATTTTAAAATATATTAAAATAATATTTTTTTTATTTTTTAAAATTTATATTTAATATTAACATATTTTAAAAAAATTTATAAATTTTCAAAAGTACAATTATACTATAATAATAAACATGATGTAATAAAAAAAAATTATTACTTTCTTTTATTTATATATATATATATAATAAAAAAAATACGAAAATTATTTGCCTTTTTAAAAAAAATCAAAATTATTAAATTTTATGACAGTTAATAATAGAATTTTTTGTCGTAAGATAATTATTTTTTAAAGTATAATTTATTTATAAATAATATATATTTGTTTTTAATTTTTTTAAAATTTATTTTTAATATATTCATTAAAATTATTTAAAAATACAAAAGAAAATCATTTAAAAAAAAATAATTCAATTTTCTTAAAAACCACGCAAAGCCGTCGAAACAAATACGGCAAGGCCATTCATTAACGGCGAATCAATAAAGTCTTCTCTGGACGGAGTAGAAGTTCTTTTTCGATTGAAGAAGCATCTTTAACTGCGCGAAATCAACGATTTCTTACTTTCTTTCTTTTTATTTAGCAATTGATTTCGAAAAAACACACGCACACTTTATTGCTGCTATTAATTAGTTTTTGGAAAAGTGAAAAAATGGCCATGGCTGGATTGTACCGTCGAATCCTCCCTTCTCCTCCTGCCATCGATTTCGCTTCCGCCGAAGGAAAGGTAGGTAATCCTTGCTGGTTTTTCTACTTTTTTCATTTTTTTTCTTTTTTTATTAGAAATTAGAGAAAAATTAGATTTTTTGGTGAGATTATATAGCGTGTAGTTTTGTAAATTTGAAGTACTATAAAATTTATTTACTAGCTTTTATTTGCATGATTTTTTGTGTGATCCGTGTGGTTTTATTTTTTGTGTTTTGTGGTGATTTGATTTTTTTTTTAATGGTTTATGTTTTTCTAATTAGTGCAAAATTGTGAATTGCAGCAACTTTTTATGGAAGCAATTCAAAATGGAACGATGGAAGGTTTTTATAGGTTGATTTCTTACTTCCAGACACAGTCGGAGCCTGCGTATTGTGGTTTGGCAAGTCTTTCTATGGTCCTGAATGCCCTAGCTATTGACCCTGGGAGGAAATGGAAAGGTAATTTTTATTTGTGATTTGTACTCGTGGCGGCAATGTCTTTTTGTAGATTAGTTTGGGGCTAGGAGGATTGCCAGTGGTTTGCTAGGACGGATGATGCTAGAGATACTTAATTTTTATTTTTTAACTGAAATACTAAGTGACGTGACATCATGCAATTTGTGTTTTATCAACCAATCAATTTTATAATTATAATAATTTTCCCATTAAATGTGATAAGATATTCCATCCATGATTTGAGATTCTTGATTTTTTTCAAAAATTAGCATGTTTTTTTTTTAAGAAAATTGGAAAAATAATACCGTTTAAAAAAGATTTGGCAAAATAGCACATTTTATACATATCGTAGTTGAGAAATATGACATTCAACCTCATCTCTATTCAAAAACGTGTCATTTCAAAGAAATTGTGAAATGAGCTGTACAAATTATTACGAGAAGAGAGGAGAAAGATAAATTGAATGTCATTTTTTATTTATATTTTCTTCTCTCTTCTCTCCTCATTGTAATTTATGTAACTCAATTTCACATTTTTTTTTTGAAATGTTGCATTTCTAAATAGTGATGAGGTTGAATGTCATGTTTTCTAATTGTGACATGCCCAAACTGTGCTATTTCACTCTTTTTTTTCAAAGGATGTCATTTTACTATTTGTTTTTTTTAAAAAACCATGCTAATAAGCAAAAATAAACGAAATTCTTTCCTTGTAATGGATGCCACATCATTTAGTAGCAAAACCTAGTAAAACAATTTAGTACCCCTAGCATTACCCTTGTTAGGACTATCTGAATTGATTCGGTTTTTGAGTTACCACAAAGT